>VDFB02271358.1:831729380-831985913 GCA_007258455.2 Sequoia sempervirens | reverse complement strand
GTATTAGAATACTTCATGATATAAACTTAACTCACTCTCCTGATCCTCACGCTCCAACTTTCAAGCGTTCATCGCCAACTTTGCGTTCAAGTTCATGCCTTAGACAAACTTCATCTTTGAGAAATTCATTTCACCTGCTGGAGCTCTGATAACCTCGATTTTATTCATTTCTGGCTCAAGTAAACTATCTTCACGAAGAATTGAAGCAAATTCACCTAGGCAGTTCCTTTCAAATTCATCATCTGGAGAATTTCACCTTGAAAATACATTTTCTTCACACTTGCCTTAGAAAATCTTCAAATTTCCCTTAGGAAATTCATCAATCCAGTGCCCATCAAAAATCTTCATTGAAAAAGTGTTGGCGAAGTGCGGAAGACATAGAAATCCATCTATCATCTCAAATGTTTAGTACCCAGAAGAAGATTTCCTCCAGAAAGCGTCGAACTCATGGGTGCACAACGAACGGGTTCATTTAATTTTCTTGAATTTTGAACCTTAGAAAATATTCTTTCAACAATTTATTTCATTTCTTCATCTCCTCTGAAAATGATTCTTGTTTCTCTGACTTGGAAAATTTTTATCAATTCTGTGCAGCTGGCAATCACTGACTTCACCTCAGGCGACTCATCTGTGCTTCAAAAATTCCATCACCTTTCCAGACTTAGGCATTTTTCTAAGGGAGAAAATATTTTGCCTTAGAAAATTTTTGAAAAAATTTCCCTTAGAAAATTTTATATCCAACTCGATCAACTTGCCTGTGAGAAAAGATTTATTTCACTTGGAAGGTCTTCCTGCGAGCACATCACATTTCACTTCCATCATCTTCAACGCCCCAGGAAAATTTTATTATTTTGCAACTTCAACGCCCTAGCAATTTGTTTCACCTCATATTTTATTTCACACTTAGAAAATATCTTCACTTGAAGTTCCAACGCCTTAGAAAAAAAAAAAAAATTATTTTTTTTATTTTCACTCAACATCTTAGGCGCATTTTGTGTCTGAAGGAAGACATTTATCTTGAAAATTTCTCATCACCTAGCAAGTTGCTTTACTTCACATTTTATTTCACCCTTCTAGGCGCATAACATACTTGACATTTTAAAATCACGCCTTGAAGTATTTTCTCACACATATCATCTTGGGCGCTTATCACTTAGAAGAAATTTGAAACCACGCCTTAGCATTTTACTTCTACCACCTCACACGCCTTTGGAAATTTTCTAACACCTTATGACTCCCACCACCTTGGCGCATGTAGCACACTTGAGAGGAATATTCAAATCCACGCCTAGCAAAGAATTTTCACCCACCTTTTACCTTATTTACTACCTTTATTCACCTTTCACATCTCAACTTTGGGCGCATTTGAGACATAGAGGAGGATGGGCGCATTTTGCATATACAAGAGGATGAAGTCTTTAACGCCTTAGCTGGTGACCTTTCAGCTCCCTTTGCTTTGTCCTTATGTGGCCCCATTTGGGCGCATTTCTTGCGTTGAGGAGGATGAAAACATTTGACTAGTTGACTTTCTTGGGCACATTCTTGCCCTGTGTGAAGGATATACCTCATACTTAGAAATTTTTTATGCCTCCTCACTAGCTGGCGCATTTTGCCATGTCTTCTGGATGAAGTTCCAGACTTAGACATTTTTACCTTCTTCTGCTAGCTTATCCGTGCCTTGCTATTTATAGTAAGCCCCTCAATTTTCACACTTCGGAAGCTCATATCAACTTGAAATTTTAAACGTAGCTTCTTCATAACCTTATCAACCTGTCAGCACTGCCACTTTTAGTCACCCTGCTATTTATAGCCTGTTTCTGAAGGTGGCTTACTATAAATAGTAAGCTCATGTTTACGATAGTTCCATTGCTCGATTGATCACGAAATTTGGATGAGGCAGCTCCCTCACCATGTGACTGTTGAGTACGACGATGCATCTTGATCAATTTACTATTTACCTTTGTTTCCAATCGACTTACTATAAATGGTAAGTTGCTCGGTTAACGAGAATTTCACCGGCGGATAGCGAAGAATCGCGATGTGATGGACTTACAACGGATTTTGAAGATTCTGAGTTTGTACGCCTATTTTTAGGCTCCGAAGTTGGAAACCCTAATTTGCTTTGCATGCATACCAAATGAACTCTATTTGCCTTCGTTTCCGCGACACTGCGATCAGCTCGATTGATTACGGCGCTTTCGGTGGAGGCTACGGGACACGCCTACTAAAATAGCGGTTCCCTTCGCGGTAGAATCACCGTTTGCATGTCATACCATCGCTGAAGCTCTCGAAAAACCCATGGGGAATCATCAGGCATGCAAAGAAACCACGACACCAAGGCCTAAGAGAAAATAGCCTCGAAAGGGTGAATTCAGTTGTCATCTCGCTTTGCATGTTACATGGATTGCGAGGTCTTGAAAAACCCGAGGAAGGAATATGCGGACATGCAAAGAAAAACTGCATCGCACCACGAAATTTGCTCAGGAGAGCGGTGCTAAAATAGTAAAATTAGATGCATTTTTCCTCAAATTTGGCATCGCGGCGATCGGTATACTTTGATTGTGGTGTGGTATTTGTGAAATCACCGAGAAAATGTTATTGGTACTTTGTAATTTCACACTTACTAAAAATAGTAAGTACCTTAGAATCGGATGAAAATTTGCTGAGAGCCTGCTGGAAACATGCTGACAACAATGTTAAGTTCAATTTTCAATTTACTGACTCTACTTGACCTCGGACTAACCAGGAAGACTCAAACCCTAATTTCAGACTTGGCCAAATTCATGTTGAAGCTTGCAGACGGGTACGTCCCCAGAAAGCAGACCATAGAAAAGAGACAGACAGAGAGAGAGAGACCAAAAACCAAAGCCAAAATGACCAGAATGGAGCAAAAATTAGGGGTCCCCATCTTGAATGGGGCGATGTGTGAAAAAGGTCACAACAGGTCCTTATCAAGTGATCTAGCACTTAGGTGAGGTGGCATACAAGTTAGCACTTCCACCATCTCCTCAAACCCACCCATTTTTTCATGTCTTGTGTCTCAAGAAAGTGATTGGGATTACTATTCAATCACTAACAGCACTACTTGAGTTGTTCAAGAAGGGTTTGATGTTTTTGGAACCTAAGACTATTTTGGATAAACACACCACATACCTTTGCAATTGCTCTATTGAAGAGTTATTAGTCTAGTTGGAGGGCCTACAACCTAAAGATGCCACATGGGAGACTACCAACATTCTCTCTTAGTTTCCTCATCTCAAACTTCTAGGACAAATTTTTTTGAAGGGGGGGGCAATATTATGTACCCCTTTTATTTTATAATAGCTAGTATTGGTTGGGTGCATGTGCTTTTTAAGTTGCTCTTAGGTAGCATTAACAAAGGGATGCATGTGCTTTGTAAGTCATCCCACTAGTTGTTAGAATAAAGCATTTATCCCACATGCATGGGATGGTAGTAGTTGCCTTAGGCAAAACTCTATTTATTGTAATGACTTCTCAATTGGAAAGGTATCTTGTGTTAAATTTAGTGATCAGATTGAATGCACAGAAAATTAATTCAAAAATCAGACACAATGACACAGCAGATGCCCTGGGAAAACCCTCCTCTTGAGGGAGAAAAACCCAGCAACAAAATTTCACTTATATATTATTCAAGAATCAACTCTTCTTGTACAATAAGGCCGAACTCGAGGCCAAGTAATAGCACCGATTCTACATGCAAAATACAGATTACAATCTGCACTACATATATATCAAAATCTGCACTTGATAGAACTTCGACCTGCTCTTGAAGGAAATCGCACTTAGATAAAATCGCAATCTGCCCAAGATATAATTCGCACTTGAATGTAGAATGAATGTCGAACTTGCTTGATGTGTAAATGAGAACAAATGATCTTGTATTTATACTTTGCTTGGGAGAGGTCGCACCTCTTCAAGAACAAGGTCAGCCACAAGGAGAATAATTACAAATTAAATAATTCACTTATCAAGTCAGCCAAGATATGATAATCAATTAAATGAAGTAAGGCGCATCTTCTCATAACAACATATAAATTAAATAGCTGGAAGCTATCATTTAATTTGATAGGCTGGAAGGAATCATACAAAGCTGTATTTATCATCAACATCTTGGAATAGTTGTATTTAGAAAGTATGCTTTATTTGGAGGTTACACCCTCGAAGTGGCACTACGAAGATAATAAAACCATTTATGCAATGTTTTTGCCTCATTACACCTCCACTCAGTCCATCTTGAACATTGCAGGCATTTGAGCATCCCTTCCATTCAGTTGGTACATAGAGAGATAGTGAGAGATCAATTAGAGAACATCTACATGCACGTGTTGCTATTAGGGTATCCTAGTAACCTGACCCACATACCTGATATAGTGTATATTTTCCTATTCACAACATCAGCCTTTTAGTTCTGCTTGCCCACTAGTCATGGCATACGGTCAGGTGTGTATCATTAGTTTAACACTGGAAACTCATCATCCTTGAGCACTAGGACACATACTATGGGAAATACTTGACTTCCTCTTAATATTATCCAACCTAGTCCACTTGATCAAGAAATTATCATACAAGATATTATGAATCATAGATCAATCCTATTGTTGAAGTAGATCGAGGTTCAACTTCTTTATCTTTGTCTCCACGTGTTGATACAGGCATACAGCATGTGATAGAACAGATTTTTATATTACAATCAAGATTTTCCCTCCATAGGGATGTCTCCTCTATTCATGATTTCATTGTTTTAACTTTTAGTGTTTTAGTACTCAGTCAACTTTTCAGTTTCTAAAGTTCTTTTTGAATTTAATGTTTTTTACTATAGCTGAAAGTGCATACTTAGGTCACTTGTGGGCGTTAACCATATTTCTCTTTTTTTTTTTGTGTAAATATTTCAGCCAAGGCTAAATATTTATGTTTCAGAAAAGCAAGCAAGGAAATTTTTCAGTTTTAATTAAAAATTAAATATTATGATTTGATAGTTTTTTTGGTAGATATTTCAATTAAGATTACAGTTTCTAAAGCTAAAGTTGCAGTGATGGGGCTACATTATCAAATACCTCTCTGCTTTAGATTACCATCACATCTTATACAGATACAAAGCATCTACATTAACCCCAACAAAGAAAGGTGAAACTGCCTATAGTTGGATTTCTATGCAATATATTAATTGGCAGAATGTAGGACAAAGCTAAGAAATAAATTAACTAAACTTATAAATTACCTTCTTCTGTAAATCTGCCCTACCAATAGCTAAATCTGTTGGATATATGAAGTCCAACGGGCTTCTTGTCCGTTTTTCTCCTATGCCCTTTCACCTTCCTTCTTGAAGGCTCTTTCTTTTTGAAACGGTTCTTGTTGGATGAGATACATTTTTGGGTGTTTGATGTATGAATGATTGATTGCTGCAGTTGAGGTTGATGTATTGTAAAAACAAAGATTAATAAAATTAGTTTCCCTTTCTTTGAGAGTGGATGTAGTCTTTTAGATGATCCACTATAAACCTTTGTGTTATCTGTGTTTGTTTATGATTTTAATTTCTGTTGTTATTTTTCATTTATCCGCAATCTATTTTTCAACAATTGGTATCAGAGCCTGGTGAAGAAGCTTGGTGCTGAAGCAGTTCATTGGAAATCGATGAAGAATTTCCAAAAGCATGGACGACATAGATAAGTGGAAGATAGAGAAGTTCGCGGGCAAGAACTTCAGATTGTGGAAGGTACAGATGGAATCGCTGCTGATTAAGCAAGATCTCTCACCTGCATTGATTGGAAAAACCAAAGGAAAAGGTTCGATGTCAGACAAAGATTAGGAGAAAATGGATATGAAAGTAAGGGAAACTATTTTTCTTTCACTGTCCAACAACGTGCTATTCAATGTTTCAGCTGAGAAGACAACGAAAGAGCTTTGGGATAAACTCTCCAACATGTACAAGATGGCATCGGCATCAAACAAAGTATTCATCATGAAAAAATTATACAATTTGAAAATGAGAGAAGGTGGGCTTATGTCAAATCACTTCAATGAATTCAATACCTTGGTCACCCAATTGATTTCAATGGGTATCAATTTAGATGATGAAATTAAGGCAATTTTGTTATTATGTTCTTTACCGAACAACTGGGAAGGAGTGGTGATGGTAGTTAGCACTTCAGTGGCTACCAAAAGTAAATTAAAATTTGATAATGTTGCAACCACACTTCTTAGTGAAGACATGAGGAGGAAGAATCAAGAACCCTCATCCGGTGATGCTTTGACTGCTGTAAGTACTGGCAATAGAGGAAGGGGCAAAAAAGAGGCAGAAATAATAACAGAAGAAGGTCCAAATCTGCTCCAAGATCGAAGTCCAGGGGCAGAAATGGTGATTGTTGGTTTTGTGGCAAACCAAGTCACACAAAAAAAAATTGTTGGAATTACAAAAAGGCACAAGACAAGGCAAGCAAGAATGAAGTAAATGTTGTAAATGATAGTGTTTTGGTTTTATCAACAAGTGACACAACTGCAGATTCATAGGTGCTTGATTCCGGTGCCTCTTTTCATGCTACTCCATGCCGAGGTGCTTTCACAAACTACCAAGAAGGTAAGTTCGGTAAAGTTTTTCTTAGAGATAATAAAGAATGTGAAATAGTAGGAAAAGGTGATGTGATATTGTCTTTGAAAAATGGAAATAAATGGATCTTGAAAGATGTGAGACATATTCCTATGCTGAAACGAAATTTAATATCAGTGAGCCAGCTTTATGCTCAAGGATGCAATGTGAAATTTTCTTTAAATACTCGGAAAGTAACCAAGGGTGTATTGGTGTTTGCAAAAGGCAACAAATTGAGCAATCTTTATGTTTTAGAGTGCCATGCTGAAGTGGGAGCTGCAATGGCGGTTGTGGACAGCGGTTTGGAGCTTTGGCATAAGAGGCTTGAACATATGAGCAAAAGGGGACTTGAAGTCATGCTTCAAAGGGATCAACTTCCTAGCCTAAAATCAATTGATTTGGAGTTATGTGAGCATTGCCTTTATGGCAAATAGAGTTGGACCAGCTTATTAAAGATTGGTTATGACAAGAAATCTACACCTTTGGAGCTTGTGCACTCTGATGTTTTCGGTCCAACAGAGGTAACCTCCTTTGGAGGTGCTAATTATTTTGCTACATTTCTTGATGATTGCACTAGAAAAGTTTGGATTGATATGATGAATAGAAAATCAGAGGTGTTTACAAAATTTAAGACTTTTAAGGCTATGGTTGAAAATCAGATTGGGCACAAAATTAAATGCCTACTAACAAATAATGGTGGAGAGTTTTGCTCTTCAAAATTTGACACCTCTTGTGCAGATAATGGTATTCATCAGATTAAAGTGGTTCCACTCACCCCTCAGGAAAATAGTGTAGCTGAGAGGTTGAATCGTGTTGATTTTATGTGATCAGATTAATGTACAGAAAAGAATTCAAAATCAGACAAATAACACAGCATATATCCTGGGAAAACCCTCCTCTTGAGGGAGAAAAACCCAGCAACAAAGATCTCTATTATATTGATGCAACAGAAGCAATTAATTCACTTATACAATGAGGCCGAACATAAGGCCAATAACCAGCATCTACTCTAGATGTAATAACAGATGATAATCTGTTCTTCCTTGTAATCTGCACTCAGAGAGATTCGCAATCTGCTCATGAATGAATTCGCACTTGAATGAAGGAATAGGTCGAACTTGCTTGATCTTGCATTTGATCAGACTATGTAATTGCACTTGTGAGAATATCCGAACTGACCCTGATGCATTCGCACTGATCTTTTCCCTTGACACAGTTCGCACCTTGTCACAGATTCAATATGGAGAAATCACGGCTAGCACAGATCCAAATCGGTAGAGGTAACACAGATTCGCAGTTTCTTATTCACCCTTAATAATCTGATCGCACTGGATGTAATGTATTCGCCTTTTGATAAGATCGAGCTTCTTTGTTTATATTCGCACTTTTCTTAGCAGAGTACGCACTCCAGAACTGATCTGTTTCTTCGATGTATTTAACAAAGAACGAACAACCTGAATCCGCACTGAATTAATAGTTGTATTCGCACCTTTTGCTTTCTGATCTGTACGCACCTCAATTAGCGATTAGACTGAACACCGATCATTAGCATGGACGAATTACACTGAATATATACAAGAGGGAGAGACGCATGCCTTCCTAACTCTTATGTCGGCCTTTTATTAAATGTTCGCACCTCTTCACAAGAGGTCGGCCACTTTATAAATATTGGATATCTTCTAATAAAGGATAGACATCAATTTCTTTTATGTCGGCCCAAGGCACAAAACAATAAGGTAAATTGAATAGCCGATGGCTACATTCAATTTAAGACTTTCTCAAGGAATGTGAGCTGGAAGGATCAACCGACGCTGTTATAACATTAACACTCCCTCTCAGCTAGGGAGAGATCTTCCAGCTGAAAATTATCTCCACATGAAGTTCATCTGCAACTGTTGCCTGCGATCAGATATAAAGAGAAATATATTACCTCAATGTGATATCAACCATCACATGGTTAAGTGCTAGTGATCATCACTTGCGTGATGGTGTCACCTCAAAGTGACTTTCACCATGGCTCTCCCAGAGGGTGAAACACGAGTACAGAAAGATCATCACGGACTCTCTCACGTGATGTTGTCATGGAGTCACACACATGACATCCACCATGACTCTCTCAGAGGGTGGAACCGAGGGCTTTCACCTCAAATTCTTCCGTCACAGAAGAAGATGCATTAGTAAGTACAAGTGTTCATCACTTGCGTGATGTTGTCACCTCACGTGACTTTCACCATGACTCTCTCGGAGGGGTGAAACACAAGTACAAAATATGTCATGGAGTCGCACACATGACATCCACCATGACTCTCTCGGGAGGGTGGAAACGAGGCTTTCACCTCAAATTCTTCCGTCACAGAAGAAAGTGCATTAACAAGGGATTTCACCTCGAACTTCTCTCACAGAGAAGAACTCATTAAGCAAGGCTCACTGATACTGAGACTCATACTCAGTCAAGGCTGGATTCTCCATCATACCAAGCTTGTCTCGAAAGTACACGAACTTTACCCTGGCGAGAGGCTTGGTGAGAATATCTGCCGTCTGCTCATCAGTGCTAATGTACCTCAACTGTACAGCCTTTCACAGTACCATATCTCTGATATAGTGGTACTTGATCTCAACATGCTTGGTTCTGTCATGAAACACAGGATTGACAGAAGGCTTCACACAACTCTTATTATCACAATGAATAATAGTGGGCTCCATTGATTGTCCACACAATCCTGCAAGGAGCTTACGAAGCCACACTGCTTCTCGAGTTGCCATGCAAGCTGCAATATACTCGGCCTCTGCTGTACTCAATGCTAGAGAATGCTTCTGTTGTACCAGAAATCATAGCAGAACCTAAACTGAAGCAACAACCAGGGTGCCTTCCTCGATCTGTAACACAACCTGCCCAATCAGAATCAGTGAAACCAAGTAACTCCAAGTCTGCGTCTGAAGTATACTTCAACCCATATCCAACTGTGCCACGCAAGTATCTCAGGATATGTTTAGCTGCAACAAGATGTATCTGCACTCGGATCACACATAACGGCTAAGTGCACTCACCGCATAGCAAATATCGTCTAGTGTTAACTAGATACATCAAGGATCCAATCAGCTGTCTGTACAACGTAGGATCCACCAAATCTGAACTAGCTGCAGCAAGATTACCGTCTTCTTCAGGCTCAGCAGGCTCCCTCTAAATCTTCAGGCACTTGCATCAACCTTCTGACCTCTTCGTCCAGGATTGACTGCAACACTTTGACTTAGATAAATGTTTTCCAGTGCACACCTTGGTACTGAAGAGAGTTCAGAATAGTCCTCATTGACCTCATCTCAGATCTCACTATTCTGAATAGGTTTGCGGAGCTACCAATGGCAAACCCAGAAGGCAATCTTGAGCAATTCTGATCTCAGCAACTGAAGGGATCCTCTAAGGGTTTAGCACAACAATCTTCACTTCTTCTCAGTGAGTTACAAGACTCCCTCTTGATCCTTGCTCCAAAGATTGCAAAGAAGACTTCTGGAGGTGAGCTCCCTCTGGCCATCAGCTCAGTCCCAAGGCTGCTTGATTATTTCTTTGGTTGGCATGGCTTTCTCACAAGATGCCTCAAACTTTTCATCATTAAGCAATTTCTCATCACCTTCTTGCTCCTGCAAGCATTTTAGAGAGAGATTACTTAACAGTTTGTAATTACCCAAAGAAATAACAAGACTGGAATCATACAAAGTTTACAATCACAGGTTATAACATGAATACATAAGAATTTATGCACAATGTTAGAACATGAATAAATCAACCTGAAGGAGAAGTATATCAGAAGATCAAACTAGAGGGTTAAAGGAACTTATCTCTATAAGATTTGATATAGCTCTTTCGTTCATTCATTTGTTTGCTCCTCTCGAGAGTGCCTAACTCTGCATAATAAAAGAATAATCTGCACAGCTGCAGATTTCTTGAATGCATTAAACGGTTGGCATGTAGAATCAACTCTCCCAAGAGTTCAGGATTCTATCACAACACATGCATTGGAGAAGGGTATCGATGTGATCAACCTATCACAACATAAGGATACCAATCTCTTCTCTTTTGCTGATTTTTATCTTGAAGACATACATCAAGGATTTACACGATTAGTCTAGATCAACTTACAATAGATAATTTGAAGTATTCAAAGGATCTTTGACCTAGAGATCACAACTTGAGAGAAGTAACAATCTCCTTATACTAAACACACAATGTCCAAGATATAACAAATGAAGAATACTGATTATACTGTGAGATACGCTGATTTAAAGCACAGATCAACATGCAACTTTTACGGTTTGAACACAGGCCCATGATAAAAATAGAAATGTGATTTCAACAAAACACATAATACTTATCTTCTTTAACATTCTGATGAAAGCAATTATTGAACACAGCATGCTGATCTTATGCTCAGATCAATCCACAGCCTTCATGACTCGAACACAGACTCATGACAAGGTTAAATTTGAACAAGGCCCATGACTGCTCAAATTTACAATGTACTCTGTTTCCAACTGCAATCCACTAGGTTAGCAATGAGGTGACACCACATGATCTCATCTACTGGATCACAATTCAAGAGAAACATAATCTTTACTACACACATGATAAAGCATTATCAAATCTGCACAACTCAACAAACTGAGTAAAAAGTATAAAAAACAAACACTTATCTCTTGAGATCAGAATCTCCTTGAGTGTAGTGCTGAAACTGGAATACAGAAAACAACTGGACATGATGCTCGTTCAAATCATCCGCCTAATATCAAACATATGATCTGAAAAAGAAAATAGCACTCATGCAGCAGCAGAACTGAAGAGTATGATACCCAGATATCTAATAAGCGCCCAAAAAAAACATATAGTATCGCTAGTTCACATAGGCATGACTGTGGCAATAATATATATGCTACAGGAAGAAAAGATATGCTGTTCCTGAAGACCAGATAGCTTCTTCCCACAGCTCTGGAGCAGATTGCAAGTGGTTTCCATCTCTGGTGAACAAGACATGCAACTAATCTGATCACGATCCTCAATCCCGCTCTGATACCATGTTGATTTTATGTGATCAGATTAATGTACAGAAAAGAATTCAAAATCAGACAAATAACACAGCATATATCCTGGGAAAACCCTCCTCTTGAGGGAGAAAAACCCAGCAACAAAGATCTCTATTATATTGATGCAACAGAAGCAATTAATTCACTTATACAATGAGGCCGAACATAAGGCCAATAACCAGCATCTACTCTAGATGTAATAACAGATGATAATCTGTTCTTCCTTGTAATCTGCACTCAGAGAGATTCGCAATCTGCTCATAAATGAATTCGCACTTGAATGAAGGAATAGGTCGAACTTGCTTGATCTTGCATTTGATCAGACTATGTAATTGCACTTGTGAGAATATCCGAACTGACCCTGATGCATTCGCACTGATCTTTTCCCTTGACACAGTTCGCACCTTGTCACAGATTCAATATGGAGAAATCACGGCTAGCACAGATCCAAATCGGTAGAGGTAACACAGATTCGCAGTTTCTTATTCACCCTTAATAATCTGATCGCACTGGATGTAATGTATTCGCCTTTTGATAAGATCGAGCTTCTTTGTTTATATTCGCACTTTTCTTAGCAGAGTACGCACTCCAGAACTGATCTGTTTCTTCGATGTATTTAACAAAGAACGAACAACCTGAATCCGCACTGAATTAATAGTTGTATTCGCACCTTTTGCTTTCTGATCTGTACGCACCTCAATTAGCGATTAGACTGAACACCGATCATTAGCATGGACGAATTACACTGAATATATACAAGAGGGAGAGACGCATGCCTTCCTAACTCTTATGTCGGCCTTTTATTAAATGTTCGCACCTCTTCACAAGAGGTCGACCACTTTATAAATATTGGATATCTTCTAATAAAGGATAGACATCAATTTCTTTTATGTCGGCCCAAGGCACAAAACAATAAGGTAAATTGAATAGCCGATGGCTACATTCAATTTAAGACTTTCTCAAGGAATGTGAGCTGGAAGGATCAACCGACGCTGTTATAACATTAACAAATCGAACGATTCTTGAGAGAGCTCGGTGTATGCTCTCTAATGCTGGATTGGGGATAGAATTTTGGGTAGAGTCCTGTAATACTGCGATGTACTTGATCAATTGAGCTCCTTCATCTAGATTGGATTTTGATATTTTGGAGGAGAGATGGCTCGAGAAACGATTTCTTACAATCATTTGCGTGTGTTTGGCCGTGAAGCATTTATGCATATTCCTAAGGAGCAACGAACGAAACTCGATCCCAAATCAAAGAGATGTATATTTCTTGGTTATGGTGAGAATCAATTTGGTTTCAGGCTTTAGGATCCGATTACAAAAAAAATTACTTGCAATCGGGATGTTGCTTTTAATGAAAAAAATTTCCCTAGTTTACAAAATCAAAGCACATCTTCAAATGCTTATATACAGGCTGACTTGTTTGATAATGGAATGAATATGGCTAAGACACAGGGCATTATTCCTACAATTAGTTTGCAGCCCTTCAACTTCAACAGTGACTTTCCCCTCTCAAATTGTTTGTGCGCATCCCTCTCACATTACTGTCCCTCCTCTTGTTTCATCGTTGCCTTCACATGTTACCATGCAACCTCTTTGTGTTAGTACACAACCTTCATTAGTTAATGCGCCTCCCTCTTATATTTCTATAGAGCCTTCCATTGATCATTTGCTGCCATCAAACATTCAAACGCAACCTTTATCTGCTACTACGCAGCCTCTACAAGGTAGCATGCAGCATTTAATTGGATCCACGCTGCCTATTGGAGATGAAACGTGGGCCTTCAACCTTGCATCACTGCCTTTAGTCAATACAGCGCAGCCTCTAAGGGATTTTTCGCAGCCTCCAAAGGATTATTCTAATGTCTATGTGTCGCCTTCACATGTCATCGCTGCCAGTTCAATCCATAATTGAGGATAAAGAGCAAAATATTGGAGGCAGTAATAAGGAACAGGGGAGTTTGGATGTGCCCAGGCAGAGCATTGGAGGCAGTTTGAGGGAACAGAGCAATGTGCAAAATAATTTGGAGTCTAATATAGAGGGCATCCAAAATCAATTACAAAGATTGAATTTGGACACAAATTTGCAGCAAGAACAAGCTACTCAATTAAGGAGGTCTACCTAGGAGAGAAGGCATCCAACAAAATTTGATGATTATGAGCTTTTGCTTTCCGATTAGTCAGAGCCTACAACCTTTAAACAAGCTTGTAAAAATGAAAACTCAGTGAAATGGATGGAGGCTATGCAAGATGAAATGGAGTCACTGAGAGCAAATGATACATGGGATTTTGTTACCCTTCCACCAAATTGAAAACCACTCAAGAATAAATAGGTGTATCGACTGAAAGAAGAAGATGGAGGTAGTAAACGCTACAGGGCCAAATTGGTTGTGAAAGGTTTTGATCAGAAAAAGGGGATTGATTTTAATGAAATTTTCTCACCAGTTGTTAAGATGACAACAATTTGTGCTATTTTGGGCATGGCAGCTGTATGGGATCTTGAACTTGAACAACTTGACGTCAAAACAATGTTTCTTCATGGGGATATTGAAGAGGAGTTGTATATAGAGCAGCCTGAAGGTTTTGCAAAACAAGGTCAGGAGCATTTATATTGCAGATTGAAGTGGAGTTTGTATGGGCTCAAGCAAGCCCCGAGGCAATGGTATCTTTAATTTGATAGCTTCATGACTCGGTAACATTTTATTCGTTGTGAATCAGACCCGTGTGTCCACTATAAGAAGCTTGCAAATAATGAATTTGTTATAGTTTTGCTTTATGTTGATGATATGCTGGTTGTTGGCACTAGTGTAAGGATAGTTCGTGAATTGAAGCAACATTTGGCTCAATGTTTTGCCATGAAAGATTTAAGGGCAGCGAAGAGGATTCTTGGGATGCAAATAATCAGGGACAAACAAAAGAGAGAAACCCGATTGTCTAAAGAAAAATATACTGCCAAAGTCTTGGATAGGTTCAATACAGGGTTACCCAGGGACGCGTTCCCCCCCCCTCCCCAAAAATCCCCCATCCCGGTTCCGGGGACGTCCCGGGTACCAGGGGACGGCAAGGGGACGGGGGGGGACTGTCCCCCTTTTTGGCCAAAAGGCGAGAAATGTCCCGGGGACGGGGGGACGGCTTATCCCCAAAGAGGGACGGCTGACAGTCCCGGGGACGGCAGGGGGACGGCTGAGCCGTCCCTCGACTGTCCTGGGGACGGCCGGCCATCCCCCACGTTTTAAAGCGCCTAAACACAAAAAAAAAAAAAAAAAAAAAGGCAAAAAAAAAAATAACGCCCTGCCTATGTGGCATGTGTGGGCCCTACTATGTTTCACTCTCTTATGAATGAAAGAAGGCCTCTAAAAGTTCATTATTTTCATTTTGTTTGTGTAAGGAGCCAAGGGTTTGAGAAGAAAAAAAATTGCAGCCATTGAAGGAGAAGGAGCAGCTGTTTGAAGGAGGAGAGGAGGTTGAAAGAGTGTTGTTGGGAGTGCAAATCCATCAAAAAGGTATGCATTTTCTTTCACTATTCTTATTTTTTCATTTTTTTGCAAAATATGAAGTATACATAGTCTGATTTTTTTTATTTTTTTCATTTTCAGTCAACACTTGCATTCTAAAAACAAAAAACATGAGCAACAGTGAGGGTGGGAGTGATAGTGAAGTTGAAATGCAAGTTAGAAGGCAAACTAGAGAGCAAATAACCCCTACCCAACACCATCATTCATCAACCAATACCAAAACTATGAAGGACTATGCAAAACACCCAATAGACAAAAAAAAACCATTCCTTCAATTTGTGACAGCCATGGGTGAAAGACAAAAAAATTCAGGGGGGAGTAGGGTTTGGTTGTGCCATGTTTGTGAAAAGGAGTTTAGGGGCAGCTACACTAGAGTTAGGTCTCATTTTTTGGGTGAGGTGGGCCATGGAGTTAGAACGTGTCCTGCATTGACAGATGCACTATTTATAGAGTGCCAAACAATTCAAATGGAGTGTGATGGTGGGGTTCAAACTGGGTCTCCTTCTTTCCCAAGTTCACAATCGTCTATGCCTACTCCTACTCCTAGTCCTTCCACGGTTGGTAGTAGTGTTATCTTAAGAGGAAAGAGGAAGGTGATTGGTGGTGATAAGGGAGCCTCAGTTGAGTCCATGTTTCAAAACCAAGCACGAGAAACCTGTGAATCCTCCATTGCCAAATTCTTTTTTGCCCATGCCATTCCATTTCATGTGGCCCGTTCCTCTTATTTCAAACAAATGGTGAAAGACTTAGTTGTTGTTGGTCCTTCATTTGTACCCCCTGGAGATCATAAGCTATGCACCACCCTCCTAGACAAAGAGTACTCCAAAGTTAATGTGTTAATGGAGGAGATGAGGCAAACATGGATGAGGACGGGGTGCTCTATAGTGATGGATGGGTGGACTGATTGTAGACGTCGGCCACTCATCAATGTCATAGTCACATGCCCTGCTGGTTCTTATTTTCTTAGAGCCGTAGATTGTTCAGGGAGACGTAAGGATGCTGACTTCCAATTTTCCATTTTGAGAGATGCCATAGAGGAGGTTGGGGCTGCAAATGTGGTGCAGGTGATCACCGATTCAGCACGTGTGTGCAAATCGGCTGGGTTGATGGTGGAGGGTACTTACAGGCACATATTTTGGACCCCATGTTGTGTTCATGCATTGAACAATGCATTGAAAGACATAGGGAAGATGGATTGGGTGAAGAAAACGGTGGCAGAAGCTAGAGAAATTCAGATGTTCATTTGCAACCACCACACCTCACTTGCTCTTTTCAGGACATTTTCAAAGAAGGAGTTTCTCAAACCTGTTGATACAAGGTATGCCATTTACTTCATTTTGTTTCACTTTCAATTTGTATTCATAATCTGATTTTGTTTTAAATTTTTATTTTTTAATGAATCATTGAATTAATGAATGTAGATATGCCACATACTTCATCCTATTGGAGAGGATGGTTGAGGTGCATGAGCCTCTACAACTGATGATGGTCAATGCTGAGTGGACTAGATGGCCTAATGCAAGTTCTACTCAAGGAAAGAGCATCAAACAAAAGATCCTCGATGATGATTGGTGGGCCAATGTGAGGTAAGACATATTAGATGGCTGATTTTCATATTAAATTTCTGATTTTAATATTTTAATTTTATTGTCCAATGTTCCAACTTTTGAAGTTTCTAACATGTCAAATAACTTGTCAACTAATTATTTTGAACTTTTTGTTTGCATTTTGCAGATATATTTGCTCCTTTATCTCGCCCATTGTAGATGTCATTAGATATGCTGATACAGACTCTCCTAGTCTTGGAGAGATATATGAGACATTTGACACTATGCTTGGGAAGATCAGGCAAGTTATTTTGGCAAAAGACCCCACTTTGGATTTATATGAGCAACACATTAGGCCCATTGTGACGCGGAGGTGGAATACAATGATGAATGAACACCCCGCTTCATATGGCTGCCTTTGCTCTAAATCCAAAATGGTATGCACCACGGGATGGTAGGGTGCCTCCATGTGATGATGCTGAGGTTTTAGATGGGTTTGCACGGGCCATTGAAAAGATTTATCCAGCCGAGCAAGCTTCACTACTTCGGTCACAATTTCTAGACTTTGCTAATCTTAATCGCCCAAACTTGAGCAAACCACAAACGAGGTAGGATAGAGCTATATTAGCTCAAGGGAACCCTATTGGATGGTGGACCTATCATGGGAGAGATACACCGCAGTTGAAGATACTTGCCACTCGCCTTCTTGCACAGGTTGCTAGTTCCTCTGCTGCAAAGAGGAATTGGTCCACGTATAGCTTTATCCACTCTGTCAAGAGGAATAGACTTACCTCTAGACGAGCAGAGAAGCTAGTGGCCGTTCATAGTGCTCTTCGGCTTCAGGATCGACAGACTCCAGAGTATCGACAAACTCCAGCTCTACGGTGGGATATTGATCCCGAGGACGCGGCTCAGATAGATGAGGAGGAGACAGCTGAGGGCTTGGTTGGGGTCCCATTGGCTGAGGAGGAGCATTACGGTGGCAGTGACTCAGAGGATGACTCTGATTTTGATGCAGTTATGAGAGATGATTAGGGGCAGCAGTGCTCTTTGTTTATTTTGTAAATTTGTATTCATTATTGACATACGATATTGTATTTTGATTTTCATACCAAACTAAAACTTGAAAACTATATGGCAGCAATGTAGCCTTTGGGCATTTTGATATAAGTTTATAAATTATAACTTGGAGGTTGTTTCATGATTCGTGTAACTGTATGTTAATTTTGAATGCGTATTGACTATTGACTCTATTGAGTATTGGCATAATGTTGAACACAAATGTTATATGTTAATGTTCTATAATGTGTATTATGCATGCCTTATTCATGTTATCTATTGAATATTTAAAATTTCCCTATATTTTTTAAATTTTCCCTATATTTTTATATAGCCGTCCCTTGCCGTCCCTAATTTTGGCCTCAAAAATTGGAAACTTGGGGACCCGTCCCGCCGTCCCCTGCCGTCCCCGTCCCGGAAACTTGGGGTAACCTTGGTTCAATATGAAGAATGCAAAGTCTGTTTGTACTCTATTGGCTGATCACTTCCGCTTATCATCAGCAATGTGCCTAAAAACTGAAGAAGATGAAGAACCAATGAAAGGTGTTCTGTATTCATCAGCAGTTGGGAGTCTCAGGTATGCCATGGTTTTTACTCATCCGGATAATGCTCATGCAGTGGGAGTTGTGAGCAGATTTATGAATAATCCAGGTAAATCTCATTGGCAAGCGGTACAGTGGATTTTGAGGTACTTGAAAGGTACATCAAGTCATGTTTTATGTTTTGGAGGTAATGAGACTCAGCTGCAAGGTTATGTTGATTCAGATATGGCTAGAGATTTGGACAAACAGAGGTCTACTACAAGTTATGTGTTTACCTTTGCCGGGGCAGCGATCAGTTGGGTTTCACGGTTGCAATAGGTGGTTGCACTCTCTTCTACCGAGGCAGAATATATTGTTCTCACAGAAGGAGCAAAGGAGATGATATAGTTATAGCGCTTGGGGGAATTGTTGTGTAAGCAATCAACTTTCACCTTATTTTGTGATAGCAACAGTGCTATTCACTTGGCCAAGAACTCTACTTTTCATAATAGAACAAAGCATATAGAACTGCGATATCATTTTATTCATCATGTTCTTGATGAAGGTAAGCTGCAAGTGGAAAAAATTGATACGAAAGTTAACCCAGCGGATGTATTGACAAAGATTGTACCACAAGAGAAGTTCGAGTTCTATAGAGCTTCTCTCAGCACTGTCCAAAAGTAACAGTAAGGACCTAGTAGGGGAATGTCTAATATGTTGCAGCAGCCGTTGGACTTCAAGTGGGAGATTGTTGGATATATAAAGTCCAACAGACTTCTTGTCCGTTTTTCCCCTGTGCCCTTTCTCCTTCCTTCTTGAAGGCTTTTTCTTTTTGAAACGGTTCTTGTTGGATCAGATATGGTTTTGTGTTTGATGTATGAATGATTGATTGCTGCAGCTGAGGTTGATGTATTGTAAAAACAAAGATTAATAAAATTAGATTCCCTGCTTTGAAAGTGGATGTAGTCTTTTAGATGAACCAATATAAACCTTTGTGTTATTTGTGTTTGTTTATGATTTTAATTTCTGTCGTTATTTTTCATTTGTCTGCAATCTATTTTTCAACAAAATCCACAAAAATGATTCAAAATCTTCACTCTCGATTTAGCAGATAAAATGAATCTTCTTCTTCTTAAAAGTTCAAAGAAATAGTTACGGACCTAGTTTGGCAGTAGAAATGAAGCGACATTTCAAAGAAGACCGGGGTTTGTGCCCAGCAGGAGCTAGCTCCCAGAACTTATTGGGTTCAAAAAGTGACTTAAAGCGTAGATTTGCTGGTTGAATTAGTAATCTTCATGGCATGGATTCACTCCTCGATGCATGGCACTATGTGCCAGCTTTCCCAAGGAGCAAGCTACTAGTGTTGTTTACACCAATTAAAGAAGAAAAGCAAAACGATAACTAACTTGAAGATTCAAAGGCAGGTTAGTCTGGAATTTCAGGCTAAAATCGCATAACAGGACACAGTATTTAAGATTTTGAGATTTCTGGATTTTTGATTGTGTTCAAGTTTTTTTCCATCAACGTTTCGGATCACACTCAGTGATCCATCATCTCCTTAGCTCTTTATCATCCTGATGATGGATCACTGAGTGTGATCCGAAACGTTGATGAAAAAAACTTGAACACAATCAAAAATCCAGAAATCTCAAAATCTTAAATATGATGGATTGTGGAAATCTCATAGCATTAAAGGACACAGTATTATAAAACCACATATTTTGACTGAAACTTAGATTATAACAAAGCAGCTGTAAAAATGACTCCGATTTGCCGTTACAAGGAGCAGTTTTTCAACTCTTTTTTAAGCTAAAGAACCCAAATGGAGAAGTAACGACCGGTTACTTTCAATATGTACCTTAAAATAACATTAACAGGGGAAAATGTTACTTATTTTAAACGAAATATGAGTAGAAATTAATTCCGAGCACGAATTAAAAAACCTCCGATTCACTGGCAATCGCAATGAATTTTCAACTTCCAAAATAAAATGTCTAAATAAAAAATTGAACCGCTTGTTTTTTTAATATGCACGATAAAATGAGGGAAAATTGAGCAAAACACTCGTTCGAAGAAATTCTGGTAAAAATTGAGAAGTGAAGAATAAAAATACAACTCCGATTCGCCGTCGTAGACAGTATTTTATCTAAAAGGGAGATTCCGACGGGAGAATATTTTGGATAAATACAACAAATGGTGCAAAAATAGTCTTTTTTCGCAAAAATTGAAGTTGAAATTTGAATGAAACAAAGTAGCTACAGATCTATAAGCCTCCTAAGCAAAAAAAAATCAACATTATTGTTTTTTCCACGGATATTCGAAAAATTTTGCCTCCGAAATTTTATTTTATTTTTCAATTGAAAGAGTTGAACATACCTTTACAGAAAAAACTGCTGTTGACAAATATCGTTGAAATACCGGAGGCAGAATAGATCTCTGGATCTCGTGATCGCAGACAAACGGCAATCTACCAAAAACGTTAAGCATTTAGGAGATAGGATGAGGTTTGGGCCACATTAATAATGGACTTATTACCGACCGACAACTAAGACTATAAAATAGCAATTTTTTCGAATGCCTACAAAAGTTTTCTTGGACATTTACAGTGGTTTAAAGACGCACGCACGTTTAGATTTCATTTTTGGTGGCAGTGGGGACGTCATGGAAGAAAAGCTTCAGCAAATAAATATGGGATTTTACGAGGTGGTTTTATTTGATTTACTTTTGAGCTGACCCTCCCACGTCACTTGAAAGGCTTTTTCCGCCATATCCATATTTTAAATGCTGCAGGTTGATTTACCATTATATTCATTTTAGATATGGTGTTGGCAATTGGCATCCGGTAGATGTCTTACCGAATAATAATGGGTAGATTAGTCAATCCCTTAAGAATTGAGGAACCTATATCATAATTCTGGGTGCATTACGTGCTATTAATGCGCGTATGAGATATTGTAGGCCGAAGAAAAGGATCACATTGCGATTAAACAATTGTAATGGCGAAAAATGTAGTAGATAATAATTATTATAGATTTTTATTACGCCGAAGGCGTATCCTATTTGAGATGAACTAGCTAAAATGGACCATCAACGGTTAATAGCAGTGCAAGACGGTTGAAATTATTTCGTTCGTTCATCGCCACATTTTTCCCCCTCCGCATTTCTTTTACTTCCTAATATTTTGCTTGCAAATTTCTCTTCCGCTGACACGACATCACCATATTTACCTAGTGCACGAAGGTTAAAGGTTTCAACGAATGTCCACAGCACGAAAACAAAAATCTAAGTACTTCGTATAAATTTAATTTTAAAATTCGTCCCTATTTTGCAAGACTCCCGGTTAATTTGATTGTATGAAATTATAAAAGTTAATTTATCTTTTTTTATTAGGTAATTGATATAATTTAGTTTAATATATATTTTCATTTTTAAAAAATATGTTTATAAAAGATGAAAAGTTAAATTATTTTTCATATTTATATTTTGAATTATATATATTTTTTAACTTTTAAAAAATTATTTATAAAAATATATATTTTTAATTAAAAAGAGTTAAAAAATGAAAATTTAAATTATTTTTATTATTTGTTTTATAAAATTCATTTTACTTATTTTATATATATTAGATATAAATTTTTAACTTAAAAAATATATTTATATTTATAATTAGAAAGATGTTAAAAGTGAAAATTTAAATTATTTTTAATATTTATATTTCATAAAGTTCATATATTGAATGGTTTATTTATTTTATAATTTGAAAAATATAAAAAAAAAAATTAAATTAGAATAAATTATTTTTATTATTTATTTTATAAAATTAATTTTACTTATTTTATATATATTAGGTATATTTGTTTAACTTAAAAAATATATTTATAGAAATGTCTTTTTTTTTTAATTAGAAAGATATTAAAAGTGAAAATTTAAATTATTTTTAATATTTATATTTTATAAAGTTCATATATTGAATGGTTTTACTTATTTTATAATTTGAAAAAATATAAAAAATTAAATTAGAAAAATAATTAAAAATATGTTTAATTTCTTTTAATTATTTTTAATATTCATATTTTATAAAGTTCATATATTAAATGGTTTTACTTATTTTATAATTTGAAAAATATAAAAAATTAGATTAGAAAAATAATTAAAAAAGGGTTTTAACATTTTTAGATTTTTTTAAATTATGAATTAATTTTTTAAATATTTTATTTTGAAATATGTTTTAATTTTTTCAATTTAATTTATTTATAAATTTGCGTTCATTTTTATAATAATTGTTTAATATTCATATTTTATAAAGTTCATATATTAAATTGTTTTACTTATTTTATAATTTGGAAAAAATAAAAAAAAATAAAATTAGAAAAATAATTAAAAATGTGTTTAACATTTTTAGATTTTTTTAAATTATGAATTAATTTTTTAAATATTTTATTTTGAAATATGATTTTTTTTTTAGATTTAATGTATTTATAAATTTATATTCATTTTTATAATAATTGTTTATTTGGTAATATTAGGTTTAAACTTTGATTTTACTTCACTTTTATAATTATTATTTATTTGTTAATATTAAGTTTAAACTTTGAATTTACTTATAAATGTTTTATTTGAAGTATGATTTTAATTTTTTAAATTTAATTTATTTAAACATTTATGTTTACTTTTTAATAATTATTTATTTGTTAATATTAAGTTTAAACTTTGATTTTAATTGTAAATATTTTATTTGAAGTATGATTTTAATATTTAAATTTAATTTATTTAAAATTTGTCAATTTTATAATAATTTTTTTCTTAATATAATAAGTTTATTTTTACTCTTTATGTAATTTTTTATTAACTTAATAAGTTTATTATTTTTAATAATATTTAGATTTTGAATTCACATGTATTTTATTCTATTTTAACTTTTAATTTAGATTTAATTTTTAAATTTCTTTAAGTTTTAATAATTACAAATAATTATTAGAATTAATTTAATTTACAATTATTTGTCTTATTAAACTTTTATTTATTATAAAAGAATTATATTTTAAATTTTTATTTTAACTTATATAATAAAATAAATCTAAAATCTAAAAATCTAAATTAAAAATTAGGGAGTGAGAAACTAACTTTTGATTACATATAGTCACATAGAAAGAGTGAGATAGAGAGATAGAGAGACGTAGGAGAGAAATATATATAGAGGTAGAGAGATAAAAAGGGAGAGGGGGAGATAAATAAGGATATCAAAAGAGAGTAAATTGCATAAAAAGATACTTTGATTTTACTTGTAAATATTTTATTTCAATTATGATTTTAATATTTTAAATTTAATTTATTTAAAAATTTGCTTTCAATTTTATGAATTTTTTTAATATATTGAGTTTATTTTTATTTTTTATTTAATTATTTATTAACTCAATAATTTTATTATTTTTAAAAAATATTATTTTTATTAATATTTAGATTTTGATATATTTTGACTTTGCATTTACTTTATTCCATTTATATTTAAGTTTAAAATTTATTTTAATTGTTTATATCTTTTTATTCAATTACAAATAATAATTAAATTTTATTAGCATTAATTTAATTTAAAATTATTTATTTTTTTAAACTTTTAATTATTGTAGAATAATTATATTTTTTTATTTTTATTTATATAATAAAATAAAACTAAAATCTAAATTAAAAGCTAGAGAAAGAGAAAGTCAAAAACTAACTTTTGATTAAATATAGTCACATAGAAAGAGAGATAAAGAGAAATAAGAGACAAATATATGTAGAGAGCTCTATATGGAGAGATAAAGAGGGAGAGGACATAAATAGGGATATCAAGAGAGAGAGGGAGGGTAGAAAGATAGAGGTAGAGAGGGATATATATATGGAGACAGAGATGTAGAGATAAACATATTGATAGAGAGAGAAGGAGAAAATGATATTTATATCTCCATTTTCCTCTCTATTTCTATCCCTATATTTTTGCCTCTATCTCTCTATCTCTCTCCCTAGATCCCTCTCTATCTCACTATATCTCCCTCTATCTATATTACTCCCTCTCTCCTCTCTATCTATTGATCTATCTCTTCCTCTCTCCCTCATATACCTCTCTCCATATCCATATCTTTCTCTACCTCTATCTCCCTATCTCTTTCCCTATCCCTCTCTCTCTATATCATCTTTTATCTATATCTATCCCTCTCCCTCTCCCTCACTCTATATATTGAGCTATCTCTCCCCCTCTTCTCCTTCTCTCTCTCCCCCTCTCCCTCTCAACCCATCTCTCTCCCTTTATCTTCCTCCCTCACTCTATCTCTACCCATATCTCCCTCCCTCACTCCTTCCCTACCTCCTATCTATCTATTTTTCTCCCTCTTCCTCTCCCTCTCTATCTCTAGACGTGTCTCGCTTTCCTTCTCCCTCTTCGTAGACCTCTATATTTATATCTCTTTTCCTCTTTATCTCTATCTCTCCATCTTTCTTCTTTCATGTCTCCCTCTATCTCTATCTCATCTCTCCATCTCTCTACCCTTATATATCTTCCTCTCTCTACTTCTCTTTGTTGCAAGTATGAAGGTGTTGTCATTGATGTCAATAGGTTGGTGTTGTCATTGATGTCAACTATGATTTGAGGAAGGTTGGTGCATGATGAAGATGTTAAGGGTATTGAGAAAATTGTGAAAAAGAGGAAAACAAGTTGTTGCAGGTTGTGCATGTATAGTTGAGATATTAAGGAAGTGTTGTGAGTACATGGAGTTATCTTTGTGTTGCAGTATTTGGAGATATGTTGGAATAGTGTAATGTGTTGAGATGATGTCTCTGGTACTTGGTTTCTAAGTGCTTTTGAGAAAAATTGATAAACAGAGAAAATAGTATTGTACAAGTGTTCAAAACGTGCTTTGGATTGTGCTTTGTGTTTCTTCTTTTTACATGTTATGCCTGTACAAATATAATATGTTGTTCAAGGTTATCATTAATTGTTATATCCAAAATTTGGGTTTTTGGATTGTTGTGGAGAGTGAGATATATTCACCAATGCGTGAACTAGTTTTTTAGTGATATTTTTTGTGGTCTGGGAGAAATGTAATTGTTTCGCATTTCTCTATAGTTTGGCTTCGAGTTGTACATATCTAGGAAGTTGCTTATAATGTTTGTATCTTTCATAATTCAAGGTTTCACTTGATTTAGTGTAGTACATTGTGTGTTTCATGTGTCAGTGTGTATGAAGTTAACCGAATGTTTTGGATTGAAGCATTTCTATGATGCGAGTTTCGATGAAGCCTTTGTATGATCTCAGGTGGTTCATGGGTTATTCCAGATCATGTTCAAGTGAATTTTGTCGTCTAAAATTTTTGGATTGATTTAAGGAAGCATGTACTTAATGTTTTATAGTGTTTTAGCATGGGTATTGGCTACCCTGGTGTTAACACTACATTTGAAATTTATGAAATCATGTTGAGGTGTGTTAGGATTAATTTGGGTCCTAATTAAAGATTTATATGGTTTGTCTCCATTCCTATCCATTGCGGGAATGTTTAGGTGTCGACCTAATTTGAAATTTTAAGTGTAACGAATAGTTACCAACCTTGGAGAAGGTTTTCAAGGTTGAGTTTCATATAAATAAGTGTGGTGTTGTGAGATGTAAGAGAGAGGCAAGATAGATGTGAGTGACAAATTTGATGTGAATTACATAAGTATTAATGCGAATTGAGCAGAGTAATGTGAATTTCAAAGTGTTGGATTCCTCAAGGAAATGGGCTAAAGGTTTCCACAATCTTTCATACAAGGATGTGAAAGTGTTGGAGCATTTGTGGTGGATTCCATGTTATATTGAGAAGTTTTCCTCAGTGTAACATTTCTCTTCTATCTTTTGTGTTTCTTTCTATGGTAGTGAGCCCTGATTGTGAGCCTTTTTGGACAATGTGTCATATTCTAGCAGTGAGCCCTTGTATTGGTTTTGCAATTAATTATACTATGAGCTAATCCTCATTGTGGTTTTTCCCTCATTCAATTTTTCACATAAATATGGTGTTCTCTTGTGTATGGTGTTGTTATTTTAGTTTTTGCTATCTGCATTTCATGATTAATCACTTTAACGGAATAAGGGTTTAATGAATGTAGATCCGATTGTTGTTAAGGGTTTTGATGCTTTAATTTGCTACAACTGATTCACCCCCATCTTAGTTGTCTTGTTCATTCAACACTCTATATATCGCTCTCTCATTCTCTTTAGCTCTCTCTCTCTATATTTATCTTCCATATATATATCCACCTCTCCCCCTCTCTCTCTATCTATCTATCTATCTATCTATCCCTCTCCTTCTCTCCATATCTCCCTCCCCCATCTCCATTTGTATATCTATCTTCCCCTCTATCTCTATCTCATTACCCCTCTCTCGATCTTCCCCCTCTTTCTCTCCCTCTTTATATCACTCTCTCCCTCTCCCTCTCTTCCTATTACAAACCTAATATGAATCGGGTAATGGAGCTTGATAATCTTCCTAATTCAGAGGTTTTGTAAGTGGATGCATAGTTGGTTTGAACTTATCATTTCTCTATTGAGACCTTTGTTGCACAAACACATCATTGGATAAATGACCTACCAATTGACCTCATGTACAACACAAATGTATAAAAAATAGACCAAATTTTCTCTAATTAACCTTCCACACCTCTTCGGTGTACCCATTGCACACCAAAGTGCAATTGCTAGTTTAATATATGTATTTCAAAGATATTTTATTTTATATTTATTAGTCCCTACCTTTATTATAGGTGAGGAACTATTGTTATTTGTGCTTTGGGAATGGTGCCAGAAAACAAAGTTAAAGTATAGCTTATGTTTGGGGGATTATTTAGAAAAAGCGAATTTATTTTCCTATTTTTGCAATTTTGTGATTAGCGGGTGTAATTTTCCTTGTGGTTTTGGCATTTGGTAAATATTTTTAATAATTATTATTTTTGTAGATAGTTTTGCTATTGGAAATATTTCATGAGTTTGTTTGTATAGTCTTGTTTTGCCATGGACTTTTTGTGGGGATGCATGACGTCTTGAGCAATTGCATTTAATCACCTCAATCTTGCATATTAAAATTGTGTTTTGGGAATCACACTAGGAAATAAAGCTAAAGTATATCTTATGTTCAAGGGAATATTTAGAAAAAGAAATTTTTTTCTGTTGTTTTTGCAATTTTGTGATTAGCGGGTGTGATTTTCCCCGTGGTTTTGGCATTTTGTAAATATTTTTAATAATAATGATAATTATTGTAAGGAGCTTTGCTATTGGAAATATTTCATGAGTTTTTTTGTATAGTCGTGTCTTTCCATGGACTCTTTGTGGGGACATGTGGCGTCTTCAATAGTACATTTGCATTTACTATTTGCATCCTCTCATTTATTCTGAGTACGCTGGAGTGCAATTGTCATATGTGGGTTATTCTCTTAAGTTTTAATTTTGTTTGCATTGTCTAGTCATGTGCTCAGGTTGTTTGATGAGTCTAAAATTTGTGTATATTAGGAGGGTTTTCATCTATAGTGTTGGAAGCTAGAAAGGTGGCATTTATAAGTTACTCTATCTTTTACACTTTGATTTCTTTGGTTTTGTCTATGAATTTGGAAATGAAAAACGAAGTGTTTGTAAGTTTCTATATCTTTTATAGTCTAGTTTTATAGTTCTTTGCATCTATGCATTTTATTGTTAATTTCTATTGAGTGTAGTCACACATTGCAATTCCAATTAAGTTTGTTTAATGAAAATGAAAATTAGGTGTAAGTAAATGGAAAATGTCTGGGATTAAAATCATTAAATATGTTTTTTGAAAGGGTTTATAGTGTTTTACATTGTCTTTTTATAGTGGTGAATGTCTATTGTTTGTTGTTTTTTGCATTTTTTGTGTTTGTTCTATTCTCCACTATTCTTTATGGGTTGGTATTTATTTCTTGTTGTGCCCTCAGCACACACGCCCAGTTCGAAATGAGGAACCTCTTTTTCTCTTCCTTATCGGGTCATTTTGCCACTGCCCCATTTTGTGTGCCTCCATTTTGGTGTCCTAAATGGTCAGTGTGTCTCCAAAGTCTCATCTCAAATTGGCCATGTTTTATCCCCTCAAAATTTTCCAAGTCCTAAGCCTTCATGGGGTTCCTTTGGCAATTTGCTTCTACCGGCGGCCTTAGGGTTCTTTGGTTCCATCCCATTGAGTTTCCCCCGCCAAATTTCTATTACACATTTGATGTTTCAAAACGTCTGAAGGCCTTCACCTTCCCGTGCCCTAGGACCTAGATCCTCGACTGTCATCCTCAAGCTTGCATTGCAAAGTTGCCATCCTTCACTTGCCCCAAACCTGGTCCACCAAATTTCTTTGCTTGGAACTTTGTTGTGAGTTTTCCCTTTCGAGACAGCCATCCTTCACCAGAGTTCTACCCCCCAAACCCTGTGCCTCATCTTGCCAATGTGTTTTTCACTTTAACTTTTGAAGCAGTAGTTGACTCGCATCTTTCTGGCCTTCAGGCTCCGAACATCCCGCTGTTGTTTCGAAGTTTGAACTTACCAACCTTTTCGCTCGTCGTACTCGCATTAATGAGGTATATTAAATAATGTTAAGAGTATAAATACCTAGTCCAACCTATCATTTTCACATGTCAGGTTGGCTAGAGGAGTTCAGAGCAAGTTCAGAGAGATCTAGTGACTCAGTCGCACATCGCCCTTGAATCCACTACCCTCATTTGCTAATTTTTGGTGCATTCAGCAATACTGTTCATCGGGTTCTTGAGTTAGGTTTGTTGTCTGCCCTCTCACACTATTTTTGGTGATTTCGCGTTTAAATGATGGTTAAAACAAAGTTAAAATGCATCGATTTGGTAAATGAGTAGACCTAAAGAACCCGTCATGAAATCCTTAGAAAACCTGTGTAAATCACCATAAAGTGAATTTAGAACGTTGTTGGCTTTGCGTTGTTTTTACTGCAAGGTACTGGCACCTCCTAGGCCCAAGAATCTCCTTTGCTGTTGAGCAAGACTTCAAACCAAGGCAACTTCAAAATAGAAAAATGACCCCTCAGACCCGCACTCCTGGATCTCCCCTATTTAATTGTCTTTGGAAAAAAAAAATGAACTCTGTTTCCTTTCAAGCTTCCCAGGCCCACTCTCGTGGGATTCTGTTCCCAGGATGTTGCATGAATTTTTCTGTCTCAAACAATATGGATGATCCATCTACCCGAGCCTCAAGATCCACCTTGCCATTCGCCACCCGAGTTAGACAAACAAAATGCCACATTCCATGCGTCCTCTAGGGCCCAGACTACGAACTTCCATCTACAAACTTTTGCATGAACATCATTGTTTCTCACAGCCTTTTGTCGATTGCTTCATGTCTCCCAGGTCTCGTGTGCCCCAATGTCGCTTGAGCACCAAATGATCAAAACTTAAGTGTCAGCCTTCATCAAACCTCTTCCCTCAGGTTTCCACCATCGGGATTCCATCTCGTCTCGGCCATCACAAAAGGGAAAAACAAGCCCATCCTTCTAACCTCTGAAGCCCGGTGCCCCAATCGCCCAAAACTTAACAAATGAAACACGAGAGCCAAATGCAATGTCGGGTCTAGTCCACCAAATTTCTCATGCTGGACTTTCACTCAATGATCGTCGTACCAAACAACTATCCTCAAACAACTTCCCACCCTTGAGATCCGAGTACTTAAATGACTAGGAGGTTGTGTTATCTGTCCTTCAGACCTGTGGATCCCAAACACGGGAACACCTCCACCGGAACTCTGTTTCACCAAAGCCATTCCAGACGGCTTTCCTCCCTCATGGTTTTGAGTGACCTAAAGGTGATCCAAATGACCTTCAATGTGGAAGCAAGCCCTTACCCACATGCTCAAATTGAACCCTCCCCTACATTGACTTTTCAAGTCATTCAAACTTGAAGTTGGGAGGAACCACACAAATTTCCCTGCCTTGTTTGCTCTACAAAATAGCAATCCTACTAGGGAATTCTGGCCCTTGAGGCCTGGGTTGACCAAATTCCCCCCAGTAAAATGCTAATGACATCTCAAAGTAAATGTTTGATGTCATGAATGATGTGTTATCTAATTGGATTTCATTTGATAGGAATTTTGGCTAACATTGGTGTCTTCGTACTTAATTGTGCTCATCATGCTTTTGTTTGCAGGATATATGGAATCAGGTGTAGGATCCTCAAGGGCCACTGCAAAAAAGGACAAAGGAAAAAAATTAGGTAAAGCTCCTCATGGGAAAGAGGACAAGGACCAAATGAAGTAACAATTCCAGGGGGAGCTGTTGCACTAGAAGATTATTATAGATTGGAAGGAAATTACGGATACTAATATCGACCATGTTGATATTGATGAATTTAAACAAAGGGTCAGAGTCAACCCAACCACAGATAATGCCAGGCTTATTAGAGGAAGTGGAATTTCCAAATCTGCAAGCTTCCCTCCTTCCCTTATAACTCTTCAACTGGTCATGGCTTGTAGGCAAGCATACCAGCCCAAGACCTGGACCATAGTAGATAGCGATGGGAACATTCTAGCTGACATGTCTCCCCAGGCAACAATGAAGACTTTCCACATTCCCACCTTCAAGGAGATGGAGATCCCTACCATCAAATATTGCAAGGCAATGTGGGATCAAGATCCAATTAGATGCAAGAAACTCATAAACCAATATTGGCTCAAAGAGAAGCGGGGCAACACTGCTAAGGTTCTCCAAGAACTTTTTTGCAATGATTTCTATGAAGATTATCATGACCTAGTGACTCTTTTAAGTAGAGTGATGGGCCTCCCCACTGCTGCGTACTTCCAGGAGTGGATGGTTTACTCTATTGAGCAGATTCTTTATGGGAAGGAGGATGGTGCCACATAGACCACATTCTACTAGGGGAAATAATAAGTGATTGCTTCCATGAGTACTTCATGAATGTCAAGAAGACCTCCACGTTTTATATGACATCTTACCTCGTCTACTCACTGGTTGAACAGAGGCAATATAGTGGACTGTTCAGGGCTCCAAATGAAGAATCTGGTCAAGTATTGAAGGTTTATGATAGATACCCTCAGTTGCAGTTTAGAAATTTCAAGAGGGACTATTGGAAGCTAAATGATGCTTTCATAAGTCACATTATTAGGTTGCTCATAAGCGATTTCGAAAGGCAAATCTCCCACAGTGCTTGGAATTTCCTCAAACAATACACCTTCCTATTCATTCAATATCCCAAGTTCACATACATCCACGCCTAAGGCTACACAGAAAGGCTGAACAAATAGCCTCGGTATCCTAATGATCAAATTATATTGTTAGAACTCTTTCAACAGTTGCGGCATGTACATACTCTACTCAGCAGCAAGCATTTGGTGGGGATCCCTTATCCTATTTCTTTTGGTCAAGGGATGTACAAGCTACAAACCTCTCAGTGCTGGAAATTCAGAAAAGGAGTTGGTTGGGTATCACTAAAATTATGGATCCTAAGTACAATGCAGTTTCCAACTTGTCACTACCTTCAATAGACTAGGATGAGCAAGAGGTCAATGACCTCGATATTATAACCAAGCCAATCGAAGCTTGTACCAAAGAATGGGTCAACGGGCAAGTAGCCTGATTGAAGCAACAATGGGGATTGTCCTGACCTATCAAGGGCTCGATAGTGAGCCTAGTGCAACTGTTGATGGAGCTGCTACAACCTTAATAGGGGAAACATCCAAATCTCCTCCACTCACTAGCTCTAGAAAAAGAAAAGAGACTTAAGATCAGCAACCAAATCCAAAAGTGAATGCAAGGAAAGCTTCAGAGGGTGAGTCCTCAAAGAAACACAAAAGGTCAGGAAGCACTACAGGGCTGCCCGCTATTCAAGAGGATCCCCTTCACAAAGGAGAAGAGATGGAAATGGATCAGCCAAAGTTCCCACTGGCTACCCCTGATACTATTGTCCTTCCATTTCTCAAGCCATGGTTGCCACATCCCCACCTGCGGTGGACATCTCCATTCTTCTGGCTTCTTCTTCACCAACTGGGCCAATTATGGTGGTTGATTCTTCTTCTACCACAACTTCTCCACTCTCCTCTACCTCCATGTCTCCAACCACATTGCTCTCTTTAGCAACAATAATTATTCCAATACCAACACTCTCGCTTCCAGAGGCTTTCGTTCGACACGTGCAAACTGCTCCTTCTGAAATTTTTGAAGTATTACTAAATCTAGCTATCTGGGCTGCCCTGGCACAAGTCTTTGCCCATGTTCCAATTTTAAAACCTCCAACGGAACTGCCATCAATGGAAGCTACAATGCAAATATCTGAGGAGCTGGAACAACAGGAAAGAGAAGCCTCAAAAGCATTAGAAAAAGAAGCAGATGAATATCACAAACATCTAGAGAATGAGCACCTACAAATTGACAAGATGGTTTGTGAAGAAGAAGAAACAAGATCCTCCGAAAGCGGAGATGAAGAAGACGTTGGCGGAAAATTAATTGTGCAAACTTTTGATCCTAACTTTGAGGAAGAGTTGGCCCGACAATTAAAGGATGACGGAGAAGAAATAAAAAGACCACCTACCGAGGAAGAAGGGCAAGAAGATGATAAGATGGAGGAAAGCATGGAACCTCCATCAGGTGAATAGCAAGATGAAGGTCCCAAATGTGATGAAGAGGTACTTCCTTCAAGAGGGCAGGAAGAACACAAATATGTGTCACCTCTACGTATGGTAGAAAAGGATAAATAGGAATATCAGCTTGAAAAGGAGATCCAAGTTGATAAGAGCTCTGAAGTAAAGCATCCTGAGGAGCATGAACATGAAGAAGAGCCTGAAGAAGAGAAAGAAGAGGAGGCTGAGAGGGAAGAATGTCCCAAAGAAGACCTACCCACCAAATCCCCAATCAAGTGACTAACATTCACCCAAGACTTTGATGAAGAGGAAGGAGAGGACACTAGGGCGAGGAAGGAAACTTCCAAGGATAAAGAAATTGAAGTCATAAGGGATGAAGAAAAAGGTGATGATGAATCACCCAAAGGAAAGATTCAAATGCCTGAATGGCTAGAAAAGCAACTTGAGAAAAAGGGTCCTGCCCTGAGTAATCCGAAAGCAAGATTGGAGGCTATCCTAGCTCAAGCACATATTACTAGTAGAAAAGAGAAGAAGCCTAAAATCGGATCCAAGGTGACAATGGATGCTTCTAGATAAAGGACCGTGCAATTAACAATGCCAGTGGTGGGAAAAGAGGGGATAAGTTATAATGTCTCCACCATTGATTTGGGAACAACTACTAGAGAGCAGAAAGTGGAGCACCTCTAGAAGTCTGTCGCCATAGTGGTGCATCTAATTCAGTAGGATAAGGTTTCAAAAGAAGAGCTTAAGGCGCAGGTAGGTAATATGATAGCTTACATCCAGTAATGGTCTTCAATAGAGGAAATTCCTACTACATCTTCGACCCCGCCGCAGTTGCTATCAAAAGAACAAATAGATAAGCTAGAAAAGAGGAAGAACTTAGATAAGACCACGAAGAACTGATTCCAATAGGTCTTGTATGTGGGAAACATGGGCATTAGTCACATTGTTAGGACAACAAACAAGTTCTTGGATCTCCAGCAGTCTCTCGAGGGTACGAGGAAACTCTGCACCGACTTCACGACAAGATATGAATCCACCTAACTGAAGATTGAGGCTATTCTTAAACTACCAAATGCAACTTGGGAAAAAGATCTAGCATTTAAGAAGGATGACCACTAGCTAGTGGATGTATGGAAGGATGATTTTGTGAATCAAAAAGAAAGGTTGGAGCTAGTGCTCGACAAGGTGAATGTGGATATTGAGTGGGCTAAGGAGATCAAAGCAGATTTTACTCGGTACTTGAAACTACTGATAGGATATGATATGCCTGTCGTATAGATGGATTCATAGAAGATAAAGCCCCACTTTCAAAAGAAGATTAAGGATGGGATGTCAGATGAAATCACCACTAATTTCATGAGTTTTGTAGCCTGAGCTTTCACCCAGTCAGAGATGTTCTGGGACCACACTGCTAAGTATGACAAGGATTGGGAAAAGCTCACTGAACAATCCAAAGAGTGGAGTTATTAGGTGCTACGATCTAAGTAGATAAGCTCCAACCATTAATTCTAAAATTTATAGAGTATGTAGCTTTGAAGAAGTAGGAAGGAAACCCTATTATTGATGAAAAGTTGCTAAAGGAATAGCTATAGCAAAAGGGAAATTAGCTAAAAGACAAAGGGCTACAATGTTGTCACTAGAAGACAAAATAGGGATAGGAACAAAATTGTATTTTAAAATGTAATATATTGGTGGGTAGGTAGAATCCTAGTTTGTAGTGGATCTTGGCCACACAATGCAAATTAATCTTGGCCATTCATTCTATTTTTTGGATGCTATAAATAGGGGGTCTCCTCTCATTTTCAAGAGAGAGTTGAGTTGTTGTAATGGCATGCTATAGAAATTTTAATGGAAATACATTGAATTTAGTGCATTTTTTAGCCTCTCTACATGTTTCATGATTCAATCTCCAATAGTTAAATGTTTTAGTTCAATTTCCTTTGTTGTTCTAGCTAGTTTTAGATTGTTTTGATAGTTTTGGGTATGCTATTTTGTGGTTATGAAAAATTTTGTTGTGTAGATGCCTTCTTAGTCCATACTTTTTGTTGTTTGTTGCTGGTAGATGGTTGTGTAAAGTTAGTCTGGGCTTAAATTTCAAGTTGCTTTAAATTTTTATCTTTGTTCATGCATGTATATGGTGGATGGATGATGAAATATCTTCAGACCTCAAAAGATAGCACAAATTTCATGAGACTATGACTTTTCTGGTTAAGTGAAACTTTGTTTAAAGGAAGTTCTCCATAGTAGAACCTCCATGATCATTGTTCATAATTAGTTACAGATCTAGGAAACTCTCCTCTTCCCTGCTCTTTTTCCTTTTTTTTAGAAATAGCCTAAGGTAAGGTTCATTACACATTGTAAAGCCAAAACTTAAGAAAACATTAGAGTTTTAGATTGTTGTTTGAACCTGCAGCAAAGTGCACGTCAAATTTCATCTTAGAAACTTCTATTCACAAGATCTAATTCATTCAATCTAGCTACATAAGTCTGCCCTGTGATTACCAACAAAATCACATCAAATATCAACAAAGGAATTCCCTGTAAGTCATGACCTGACACCCGAGAGACCTTGGGGCAATTTTCAACAACTTGCTATTGGAAGTCTCCTTTCAAGAGATTTAGTGTATCCATGTACTACCCATGTTGAGAAATTGTGCAAAACATCACATCAACAAAACTGGCACTAGAAGGAAGGGCTTTTGAAGCTAGATTGAATCAGATTGTTCTCCCCTAAAAGGTTTCAGAGAGTTTTAAGGTCTACACCAAGCAAAGGAGAATTTCAAGAGATGCAACCCTCCACAAGGGCTAAACGAACTAAGGGAGGAGATTATGCATCTTCCTCTTCCTCCATTCCATCCACTTCCCTTCCGCCTTCACCTTCCACCATCTTTCATCCATTCTCTCTCAACCACTCCAAACTGCCATCAGACCTCATCCTTCTGAAAACCAAGAAGTTGTCCCTCTCCCAGTTGTCTAAACCTAGGGTGCAATACAAACAGTTGTTTCCCAAGTACAGTTCTAGGTTGTCGTCCTACAATAGGTGTAGCCCTAGATTGCTGCCCCTCAACAACAGGTACCACCTCCACCGGCACTCATGGCTTGGTTAACAAAAAATCCCTCCCCATTGCACTTCAATGCCTATCATGACATGCCAAAAAATCCTAAGAGATTATGCATGAATTTTAATCTTCGTGACCCATAGAGGACAGATGAAGAGCACATTAGGATATTCCAAACAATGTTAAAAGACATGTAGATTAATCAAGAGGACGTGGCATGCAAAATTTTTCCCTACTCATTGGGGGAGGAAGCTTTCTATTGGTACATCAATTTGTCGGTTGGTTCCATCACATCTTGGCACTTACTAGTGAATGCCTTCTTGTAGAAGTATAAGATTCCTATCAGCCCTTCAAAATTGTACCAGTAATTTATGGCTATTCATAGAGAATTCAATGAGCCAATAGGCTCCTTCAACAACTGATTCCATTAGGCGTATTTGAGGTTGCAAACTCCTTATGCACTTAGTAATGTTGTCATTTTTCCTATCTACTATAATGCCCTAGACAATCTTACCCTAGCATTCGTGAAATGGATCAATCAGCCACCTACTAGACTAGTAGATGCTTATGTTGCAGCTGTTAAGGCCAATATAGACTTGGGACAGAATATTTTTGGCCCGCTGCCTTCTTTGGGGCAAATCGCTTATCCTATGCAGATTTAAGGGATCAACCAGGTGCTACAACAACATACACCTCTAATGAACCAGGTGCCACAACTGCCTATAGTCCCTCACCCAGGGCAACCCATGAATCAAGCACCTCTTGTGCCCCACTACTTGCAGCCTCAACAACAACAAACTTACCCCCAGGCTTCCCCGCAACAATAGATGTATTAGAAACAACCTCAAACGCCCCTATACTTGTTGGCACTAGAATTCCCTCCCACATAGAAAAAAAGCCTACTGCTCCACCAACTTTCCTTTAGATTCAAGTGTCATAGCCAAGCAACATAGAGAAGGATCAATTGGATGATCTGATAGAAATGATCTGAAAGATGTCCATGGAAATGGCGTATCTGAGGAATTAGAACAGCCAGCTACAGGCCTCTAAATGGAGTATTCAGGCCAATCTTAACAAGGATATAGGGACAATTGAGAAAATAGAGATGATCACCATGTCAGTACCTCTTCATGGCAGAATTTTGATAAAGGGAAAAATTCAAATCAGAACTTTCAGAGGAGGCCTTTCCAAAGACAAAACCAGATGTGGAATACAAGGCCCAACAATGGGGGTGTTCCTATCTCGTTGGATCAACCTGCTAGCATGGAAAAGACAACTAGTGGTGTATATCTTACTGAATCAACTCTTTCTAGATGGTGTCAGATTCATAAGACTAGCAGACACTCTGAGTTGGACTGTTCTGAGTTTCTTATAGCCACAAATTTTTTTTAAGTTGAAGTCTAGAATGTTGTGGACAATGTTGGGTGCCATGACATAGTCCCATCCAAGCCATATGACTCCTCCATGCTCATGGTTAACAAGGCCCCATTCTCGAGAAGTGAAAGTAACACGCTTGAGGATGAGCCTGCCTTCGCAAAGGTCAAAGAAGTGGAGGTAAGTAACGGTGAAACCTTATCTTAGTTATTTGACTCAGTAGATAATGGTCCTTTAGATGATGAAGAGCCCCATGAGTATGAAGTACACACATTCCATCAAAGAGCTACTTTGTATTATTTAAGGAATAGGAAAGTAGGGGGACCATTCACTACATCAACCTTGCCTAATTACTTCAGTACTCCACCGGATCCAAATGCTAGTAACAATCCTGGATTTCCTCACATTCCCACCCAATATTCCAATAAGGATAGATCATTAAATCAGTCTCACAATCAACCACAAAACCAAGCTCAAGGCCAACCCCAAAATTAGTTGAGTCAAACACAAACCTAGCCTGCCAGCTCTGCCATATGTAGGGCCTTTGAATCTGAAATTGAGCAAATGGGTGAGTATGTCGCTGAGGAGTTCAAGAAAGTTAAAAATAGTCTATCTGCCTTTGAGTTACTTAAGGTCCCTATTGTAAGGCACCCCTTCCTCCAAAGCAACGCAGGAAACATCTGCCAAAAGGGTCACCATTGAATAACCTAGTCAAGAACCTATGATTCAGGAAATCATACGGAAAAGGAAGGATATGGACCCTCTAATCAGTTTATGGGTAAGCAGCCCTCCAAAGAATTTGATTAAGGCAACAAACAAAATTCAAAGGATTAGCCTTCGGGACAAACCAAGGATAGAACAAGAGATGGGAGTAAGGCCCAAGTAGCTCAGATAGACACACTTATAGTCCTTTTCTAGGGAAAGTTTGATCAAGAAAGTTAAAATTAGTTTGTTCTCCTTTGAGTTACTTAAGGTCCCTGTTGTAAGACACGCCTTCTTTAGGATAATTAATGGCACCCCTTCCTCCAAAGGAACATAGGAAACATCTGCCAAGAGGGTCACCTTTGAAGAACCTAATCAAGAACCTGTGATTTAGGAAATCATAGGGAAAAGGAAGGATATCCCCTCTAATTAGTTTATGGGTAAGCAACCCGCAAAAGAATCTAATTAGGGAAATAGACAAAATTCAAAGGATTAGCCTTCGGGATAGACCAAGGATAGAATAGGAGATAGGAGGAAGGCCCAAGTAGCTCAGATAGACACACCTATAGGCCTTTTCTAGGGAAAGTTTGAAACTCTGCCTTTCCTCACTACCATTCAGATATTTGGAAAGAATTTGCACAATTTCTTGCTCAATTTAGGAGTGTCTGCTAATTTCATGCCTCTTACAATATGAAAATCTCTTAGGATTACTCCCACACCTTCAAGGAGGAAAGTGATCTAGTTGGAAAAAACAAAGATCAACATAGTGGGAGAGATGAATCGTATTCTAATGTAAATTTTTGTGGATCCGCAGATATAGCAAGTCATTGATATTCAAGTGGCAGACATCTCTGATACCTACAGACTAATCCTTGGGTGAGACTTCACTAGAACATTGAATGGATATGCTGCAACAGATCATTCTCATATGTGGCTACCATGGAAAGGCCTGCCTAACCAGATTCATATAGACCATGAACCTTGGATGAAGTACATGATCACGAAGTATAACAATACCAACAAGGTGTTGTTTGTTGAGACAAAATTGGGAAATTACTATCCCTTTTCCTGTCAAGACGAATTCCAACCCCATGAAGAATTTGTTGCTGAAGTACTCTTGGTGCAATGTATCCCTCCAACCGACTTCACTCAAATTCCTCAAAGTACAGAGATACTGGTAGAGTTAGATGATAAACCTGATGAAGAGGAAAACTTGGGGTTATTGAATGATTTCCAAGAGTTCATGGAGAAATGTGCGAAAGATCAACTTAGCTTGGGTGCCCATATGGATTTTCGAGATCTCTTGCTACCAAATTGGTGCAAAATTCACAATGTTTCCCACTCTAAGTTTGATTGTTGCTTGTGCCAAACAATAGTAGAGCATGTCAAGGGATTAGCCACTCCTCCAAGAGAATTATCAAAGGAGATTCCAATAGAATTGTCTGTTGCCAATCATGTTGAATCAACACAGTTTCTAAAGGATATGGAGGCAATTGTCAAGCAAAGGAGAACAAAGGCCTAGTTGGACCCGACGACAAGGAGCTTTCTAGGTTTTGGATGCTTCGATTCAATGGATATAAGTCAAAGCAAGGAGTTGGAGCCGGATTCAAAATCATTAGCCCAATGGGTAAGACCTTTCTTGTTGCCCATAGGTTGCAATTTTATTGCACTAATAATGTAGCAGAGTATGAAGCCTTAGTGCATGGTCTTCTCATGGTCTTAAAGAAAAATGTCAAAATGCTACAAGTTTTTAGAGACTCTGAGTTGGTGGTAAAGCAAGTTAGAAAATTTTACCTGTGCCATGACCGAAGACTTGCCAATTACAGACATAGGGTTTGGGATCTCTTAGAAGGATTAGATGCATTCAATATCTAGTTGATCCCTTGCTCTCAGAATCACACAACTGATGCATTGGCTCAAGCAGCCACACATTGTAGCCACTTTCCCTTTCGGGCCTCAAGCGCTATACAGTTGAGTTTTTAATGATGATAAGCACATCCTCGAATTTATCATGAGCTCTGATGTCTTTGCCACCCAAATAATAGATGAAGTTGATCTAGAGGAAGTTGAACTAGACATAGAAGGAGTTATCAACCTCAAAACTAACACAATCCCTAGAGGCATGGTTTAGTTGGAGCACATATTTGACTTGGACCAAATCAGAGATCAAGAGCAATAGGCCAAGAAGGAATCCATCAACAATCATTCTGATGTCCACAACCTCAGAATTGTCAAGAAATCAAAAATGTTTTTTATTGGTAAGGTGTGCACTGTCGAAGAAAAGAAAGGGATCATTGATGCTCTTCAAAAATATCATGATGTGGTTGCATAAAGCTATGAAGACTTGAAAAACTATGATACCTCCATAATTACACAAACCATCCCTTTCAAACTTGATGCGAGACCCTTCCAACAGAGACATCGCCCTATAAACGCCTTGCTAGAGCCAATTATTTACAAAGAAGTGCAGAAGTTGCTTTCAGCAAGGATTATCTTTCCAGTTCAACACTCTACATGGGTCACCAACTTGGTGCTAGTTAGAAAAAAGAATGGAAAAATCAGGTTATGTGTGGACTTTTGCAATCTGAACCAAGCATCAAAAAAGGACAATTATCCCATGCCCTCATTAGATGAGGTGTTGCAAATTGTTAATGGTTCACATATGATGTCCTTCCTTGATGGATATTTTGGGTATAATCAAGTAATGGTGCAGTATGAAGACCATCATAAGACAACATTCACCACAAATTGGGGTACCTTCACATACAGGCGAATGCCCTTTGGGCTTATTAACGTTGGTGACCTTCCAACGTGCCATGGACATTGCATTCAAAGATCTTATCAGAAAATTCATAATCATCTACATGGATGATCTAACAGTGTTTTCAAAGAAGCAGAGTGATCATGTCTCTAATCTGTACAAAGTCTTCTAGATGTGTCAAGAGTTTGGTGTCTCCCTTAACCCCAAGAAGTGCATCTTTGGGGTTATGGAAGGGAAGCTGTTAGGGCATGTTATCTCAGAGTGAGGAATCTCCATTGACTCAGAACACATTCAATTCTTGCTGAAGATCTAGCTACCAGGCAACAAGAAGGACCTCAAGTCCTTCTTTGGAAAGATTAACTTTGTTTGAAAGTTTCTTACAGGCTTTGCTGAAATTGTCAAGCTATTCAACACCATGCTGAAACAAGACACCAAGATTGAGTGGACTCCCAAATAAAAATAGGCCTTTGAAGAAATTAAGCAAGCAATTGTTGAAGCACTTGTGTTGGTCATCCCATACTATCTGAAGCCTTTCTACATCTATTCATTTGCTTTAGACCATTCATGCACCAACATTCTTTCCCAAAAAGATGATGAAGGGAGCAAGCACTTGATTGCCTTCATGAGCTCTCCTCTAAAAGATGTTGAACTACACTACCACAATGTAGAAAAACAAGCATACACCCTTGTTAGAGGGGTAAAGAAGTTCAGGCATTATATCTTGCGTAATAAAGTGTTCGCCATAGTTCCTGACCCAGCTGTGAAGACGTTGCTTATGCAAAATGAATTAGGTGAACAAAGAGTGAAATGGGTCATGCTACTGCAAGAGTACGATGTGGAAATCCAACCAATGAAGCTCGTGAGAGGACAAGTGCTTACCCAAACAATTGTTGAGGCAACAACCAATGCAGGTCTTGAACTCATAGTTTAGCAATATCAACTTGAAGACGTTTCTCTAGGGGAGTGGTACGAACATGTTGTTTATTATTTGTTGAATCACAAGTGCCCACCTCACCTACAGGGAGTTCAGAAGCATGCACTTCATTTGAAAATAAATAGCTACATGCTGCAAGGGTCCATTTTATACAAAAGGAATCATGAGGGTATCTATTTGAGATGCCTTGACAAAGAAGAAGCAGATCGAGTCTTGAGGGAGTTCCATGACAAGTTCAACACAAGTCATGGATTAGGACCATCCACCGCACATTAGATACTAAGGGTAGGATATTAATGGTTGACAGTCTTCAAGGATGCTCACAACCATGTTCGCTCATGTCATATATGCCATATCGCCACCACTAAGGAGAAGAATAGTGTTGTCCCTTTGCAACCAATTTTGGAGGTGAGACCATTTGTGCAATGGGGCCTTAATTTCATTGGTTTGGTAAGCCCTCCATCATCTATAGGACACAGGTATATTCTAACCACTACTGATTATTGTACTAGATGGACATAAGCAATCACATGTGGACAATGCACAACTGAGGTAGTCACTAATTTTTTGGAAAGTTTTATTTTAAATCGCTTCAATTGCCCTTATGCATTAGTATGTGATAATGGACCGGCATTTTCCTCATTAAAATTTATTGGTCGGGCTTTTGATTATGGGATAGCCCTCAAGTTCTCATCCAATTTCTACCCTCAAGGAAATGGCCTTGCTAAATCCATAAACAAGAATTTGATAACCATGATCAAGAAATTGCAAGATAGGAATCCCAAGGACTGGCATACCCAGCTCCGTTTCGCCCTATGGGTAGACCGCACCCATTACAAAGTTGCCCTTGGCAATTCTCCCTTTCATTTGGTTTACAACTTAGAATTTTTCTTTCTAATCCACCTAAAAATCCCCACTCTCTAGTTTATCGATGAATTTTATGAAGGGGGAGACCATAGAGAAGCTCGGTTAGTTGAGTTTTTGCACTTAGAAGAAATACAAGAGCGCACAATAGAAACTTTTTCCAAACACCAAGGCGTAGTCAAACGTTGGTTCGATCGTCGAGCCAATATCAAGTCCTTTAGAATTGTGGATCTGGTCCTATGTTGGGACAAGGCCCATGAAAAGAAAGGGTAACATAACAAATTCAACAAGCTTTGGCTTGGCCCCTTTCAAATAGCTGAAATTTTGGGAGAAAATGCTTTTTGTTTAAAGATCCTTACTGTTAGGATGTCATGTTGCCCGTCAACAAGAAACATTTGAAGCATTACTTCCAAGTTTGAGCTCGTGTAGAGCTGTTCTTGTAAATACTTGTACATAGATTAGGTTGGTTGCCTTTTGTTTTGCGTGCATTTTGCTATTTTATGTTGTTTCATTTTGCCTATTTCCTGGCTGTTTTGTTTTGATGCAAGGCTCTTCGTTCCTAATGTGGTGGTCATTCTCTTTCAATGAATGGTTCACTTTGTTTCCCATCCTTAGTGTTCTTTGGTTAAACATTCATTCTCGACTATTGGTCCCTGAAAGCTACCCGGGGATGATTTCCTCATTTGAAATTTGTTTTAGAACTTGATCCTTGGTTGGATCCTTTTACATGTATGTCAGATCTTGCACTAAAATGTACATTAACTATTTCCAAAGGGTTGTACAATGGCTGCTATGATAACCTGGTGAGTGAAAAATCTCAAGTCCTCTCCAGTGACTACCATGGCTCTCAAAACCATCGTAGGCTTTAGTGCTTACATGGTTGAGAAAAAGGATAAAGTGCGGAAATAAATATCAAAAAGGAAAGAAAGAAAATAAAATACTACAATCAATCAACTATTTGGGTGTGCAAATAACTTTACTAGGGCTATGGATGCCTAGTTGGTAGTAGAGCAATATTCATGAGGTCACAGTGACAACTTCACTAGGGCTATGGACATCTGACTAGTAGCAGGGCCATGTCCAAGTTACTTTTGGTGTTGAACAATTTAAGTAGCTCACTTTGTTTGATTAGCCTTTGCTTGTCACAGTTCTCAAGGGAAAGAATGAATTGACTACACACACACTTCTGACATGTTTCATAGATTGACCCAACTAAGGTCGGCCCCTAGTTTGTGAAACCAAAGATTCTGGGTCCTAAATGAATTTTTATCCTTAGAACACTCAGGATCATTCCTTAGTAGAGTCGCTATTTGTTGTGCCCTCAGCACACACACCCCGTTTGGAATGGGGACCCTCTTTTTCTCTACCTTGTCAGGTCATTTTTCTGCCACCCCATTTTGCAAGCCCCCATTTTGGTGTCTTAAATGGTCAGTGTGTCTCCAAAGTTTCATCTCAAATTGGCCATGCTTTATCCCCTCAAAACTTTCCAAGTCCTAAGCCTTCACGGGGTTCCTTTGGCAATTTGCTTCTGCCAGCTGCCTTGGGGTTCTCCAGTTCCGTCCCATCGGGTTTCCCCCGCTGGATTTCCATTGCACTTTTGATGTTTCAAAATGTCTGAAGGCCTTGGCCTTCTCATGCCCTGATACTTAGATCGTCGATCGCCATCCTCAAACTTGCATTGCAAAGTTGCCATCCTTCACTTGCCTTGGGCCCGGTCCACTGGATTTCTCTGCTTGGAACTCCATTGTGAGTTTTCCCTTTCAAGACGGTCATCCTTCGTCGGAGTTTCACCCCTTGGACCTTGTGCCTCCTCTTTTCGATGTGTTTTTCACTTTAATTTTTTAAGTAGCCATTGACTCATGTCCTTCTGGCCTCCAGGCTTTAGACCTCTTGTCGTCATCTCGAAGTTTGAACTTACCAACCTTTTCGCTCGTCGTACTTGCATTAATGAGGTATATTAAATATTGTTAGGAGTATGAATACCTGCTCCAACCTATCATTTTCACATGTTATGTTGGCCAGAGGAGTTTAGAGCAAGTTTAGAGAGATCTAGTGCCTTCGTTGCGCGCTGCCCTTGAACTTGTTGCCCTCATTCGTTGATTCTTAGTACATTAGACAATATTGTTCACCAGGTTCTTGAGGTAGGTTTTTTGTTTGCCCTCTTGCATTTTTTTTGGTGATTTCGTGTTTAAATGATGGTTAAAACCAAGTTAAAATGCATCCATTTGGTAAATGAGTAGACCTAAAGAACCCATGTCATGAAATCCTTAGAAAACCTCTATAAATCACCATAAAGTGAATCCAAACCTTTTTTGGCTTAGCGTTGTTTTTACTGCAAGGTACTAGCACCTCCTGGGCCCGAGACTCTCCTTTTCTACTGAGCAAGACTTCAAACCGAGACAACTTCAAAATAAAGAAATGACCCCTTAGACCCACACTCTCAGATCTCCCCTATTTGATTGTCACTGGAAAATAAAAAAAATAAAAAAAGAACTCTGCTTCCTTTCAAGCTTCCCAAGGCCACTCCCCTGGGATTTCGTGATGTTTTCGCTATCTCTAACAACATGGCGGATCCGTCTGCTTGAGCCTCGGGATCTACCTCACCATTTTCTATGGGAGTTAGATAAACAAAATGCCACATCACGTGTGTCCTTCGAGTCCTGGACCGCGAAGTTCCGTCCACGAACTTCCGCATGAACATCATCAGTTCTCATGACCTTTCGTCGACTGCTTGCTGTCTCCCAAGTCTCGCGTTCCCTAATGCCACTTGAGCATCAAATGATCAAAAATTAAGTGTTAGCCTTCATTGGACCTATTCCCTCAGGTTTCTATTGTTGGGATTCCATCCTATCTCGGTCATCACAAAAGGGAAAAACGAGCCCATCCTTCTAACCTCTGGAGCCTAGTGCCCCAATCACTCAAAACTTAATGAAGGAAACACAAGATCCAAATGAAATGCTAGGTCTGATCTGTCATATTTCTCCTATTGGAATTTTGCTCAACGATCGCCATCCTGAACAACCATCCTCAAACTTCCCGACCCTTGAGATTCGAGTACTTAAATGACTAGGAGGTTGTGTTATCCGTCCTTCAGACCTATAGGTCCTAGACCCCGAAATGCCGCCATCAAAACTCTATTTCTCTAGAGTTGTTCTAGATGGAAAACATCAGATGACTTTCCTCCCTCATGGTTCTGAGTGACCTAATGGTGATCCAAATGACCTCCAATCTGGAAGAAAGCCTTGACCCACGTGCTCAAATTGAACCCTCCCCTACATCAAATTTTCAAATCATTCAAACCTAAAGTCAAGGGGAACCACACAGATTGCAATGCCTTGTTCGCTCTACAAAATAGTAATCCTACCAAGGAAGTCTGACCCCTGAGGCCTGAGCTGACCAAATTGGCCCCCAGTAAACTGCTAATGACATTTCAAAGTAAATGTTTGATGTCATGAATGATGTGTTGTCTAATTGGATTTCATACAACAGGGATTTTGGCTAACATTGGTGTCTTCATACTTGATTGTGCTCATCATGATTTTGTTTGCAGGATATATGGAATTGGGTGTAGGATCCTCGGGGGCCGCTGCAGAAAAGGACAAAGGAAAGAAATCAGGTAGAGCTCCTCATGAGAAAGAGGACAAGGACCAAATGAAGTACCGATTCTAGGGGGAGTTGTTGCACTCAAAGATTATTACAGACTGGAAGGAGATTACAAATACCAATATTGGCCATGTCGATATTAATGAATTTAAATAGAGGGTCAAAGTCAACCCAACCACAAACAATGCCAGGTTGATTAGAGGAAGTGGAATTTCCAAAGCTACAAGATTCCCTCCTTCCCTTATAGCTCCTAAATTGGTCATCGCTTGTAGGTAAGCATACCAGCCTAAGACCCAGACCATAGTAGATAGAGATGGGAACATTCTAGCTGGCATGTCTCCCTAAGGAATAACAAAGAATTTCCACATTCCCACCTTCAGGGAGATGGAGATCCCTACCATCAAAGATTGCAAGGAAATGTAAGATCAAGATCCAATTAGATGCAAGAAACTCATAAACTAGTATTGGCTCGAATAGAAGCAGGGCAATGTTGCTACTTGGTTCCCCAAGAACTTTCTCGCAGTGATTTCTATGAAGACTATGATGACCTCGTGACTCTGCTAAGCAGAGTGATGGGCCTCCCCACTGTTGCATACTTCTAGGAGTCGATGGTTTACTTTTTTGAGCAGATTCTTTATGGGAAGGAGGATGGTTCCATGCAGACCACATTCTACTGGGGGGAAATAATAAGTGACTGCTTCCATGAGTAGTTCATGAATGTCAAGAAGACCTCTAGGTTTTATATGACATCTTACCTTGTCTACTCATTGGCTAAATAGAGGCAGTATAGTGGAATATTCAAGGCTCTAGATGAAGAATCTGGTTGGGAATTGAAGGTTTATGATAGATACCCTTAGTTGCAGTTTAGAAATTTCAAGAGGTACTATTGTAGGGTAAATGACTCTTTAATATGTCACATTATCAAGTTGCTCGGAGGCGATTTTGAAAGGCGAGTCTCCCATAGTGCTCTAGTGTTTCTCAAACAATACGCCTTCCTGTTCATTCAATATCCCAAGTTCACATGCATCTTTGGCCAAGGCTACACAAAAAGTTCAAACAAACTACCTTGGTATCCTAATGACCAGATTATACTGTTAGAACTCTCTCAGCAGTTACAACATGTACATACTCTCCTCAACAACAAGCATTTGGTGAGGATCCCTTATCCCCTTTATTTTTTCCAAGGGATGTACAAACTAAAAACCTCTCAGTGTGCTGGAAATTCAGAAAAGGAGTTGGCTCAGTATCACTTCTAGCTTCACACTGCCCATCCATGAATGGACCCTTATGGGCATATACGAAAAGTACTTTGACCCGACTACGCCAATCTGTATCATGTTGAGGATTTATGGGAAAATTGCCAAGATGATAAGGAGGTGTGCATGAGACATTACATGTGAATGACTGCCTACTTCGTAAAAGGGTGAACTTGTTCCCTGTACCTGATCAAGTTGAGGAAGATGAAAGTACAATTATGGATCCTAGGTATAATGTAGTCGTCAACTTGTCACTGCCTTCAATAGATTGGGATGAGCAAGAGGTCAATCACCTCGATATTATAACCAAGCCAATTGAAGCTCGTACCAAAGAATAGGTCAAAGGCCAAGTAGCTCGACTGAAGCAACAAGGGGTCGTCCTGACCTATCAAGGGCTCGATAGTGAGCCTAGTGCAACCAATGATTGAGCTGCTACAACCTCGACAAGGGAAACATCCAAATCTCCTCCACTCATTCACTCCATAAAATGAAAAGAGACTGAGGAGCAACAGTCAAATCCAAAAGTGTATGCAAGGAAAGCTTCAGAGGGTGAGTCCTCAAAGAAACACAAAAGGTCAAGAAGCACTATAGGGCTGCCCACTATTCAAGAGGATCTCCTTCATAAAGTAGAATGGATGGAAATGGATCAGCCAAAGTCCCCACTGGCTACCCCTAATACTGCTATCCTTCCTTCTATTTCTCAAGCCATGGTCACCACATCCTTGCTTACGGTGGACATCTCTGTTCACCTGGCTTCTTCTTCACCAACTAGGCCAGTTGTGGTGGTTGATTCTTCTTCTGCCACAAAGTCTACACTCTCCTCTGCCTCCATGTCTCCAAGCACATTGCTCTCGCTGGCAACAACAATGATTCCAATACCAACACTCTTGCTTCCAGAGGCTTTTTCCCAACATGTGCAAACTACTTTTCAATTTTTTTTAAGTATTACTAAATCCTGCCATCCAAGCTGCCCTGGCATAAGTCCTCGCTTGTGTTCCAATTTCAAAACCTCCAACGGAACCACAAATAACGGAAGCTACAATGAAAATATTCGAGGAGTTGGAACGACAAGAAAGAGAAGCCTCAAAAGCATTGGAAGAAGAAGCAGATGAATATCACAAACATCCAGAGTATGAGCACCTAAAAATTGACAAGGTGGTTTGTGAAGAAGAAGAAACAAGATCCCCTAAAAGTAGAGTTGAAGAGGATGATGCTGGAGGAAAATTAATTGTGCAAACTTTTGATCCTGACTTTGGGGAAGAGTTGGCCCAACGATTAAAGGATGACTAAGAAGAAATAGAAAGACCACCTACCAAGGAAGAAGGGAAAGAAGAAGATAAGATAGAGGAGAGCATGGAACCTCCAACAGGTGAAAAATAGGATGAAGGCCCCAAACATGATGAAGAGGTACTTCCTTCAGGAGGGCAGGAAGAACATGAATATGTGTCACCTCTACATAAGGTAGAAAAGGATAAAGAGGAAGATCAACCTGACAAGGAGATCCAAGCTGATAAGAGCCTTGAAGTAGAGCAACCCAAGGAGCATGAACATGAAGAAGAACATGAAGAAGAGAAAGAAGAGGAGGTTGAGAGGGAAGAAAGTCTCAAAGAATTCCCACCCACCAAATCCCCAATCAAGTGCCTAACATTCACCCGAGACTCCAATGAAGAGGAAGGAGAGGACACTAGGGTGGGGAAGGAAACCTCCAAGGATAAAGAAATTGAAGTCATAAGGGATGAAGAAAAAGGTGATGATGACTCACCCAAAGGAAAGATTAAATGCTCGAATGGCTGGAAAAGTAGCTTGAGAAAAAGGGTCCCACCCCGAGTAATCCAAAAGTAAGATTGGAGGTTATCCTAGCCTGAGCACAAGTTACTCCTATAAAAGAGAAGAAGCCTAAAATCAAATCCAAGGTGACAATGGATGTTTTTGGATCAAGGACTGTGCAATTAGCCATGATAGTGGTGGGAAAAGAGGGGATAAGTTATAATGTCTCCACCATTGATTTGGGAATAGATACTAGAGAGCAGAAAGTGGAGCACCTCTAGGAGTCTATTGCCACAGTGGTGCATCTAATTCAATAGGATAAGGTTTCAAAATAAGAGCTTAAGGTGTAGGTAGTTGATCTGACAACTTACATCCAACAATGGTCTTCAACAGAGGAAATGCCTACTACATCTTTGGCCCCACTGTAGTTGTTGTCAAAAGAACAAATAGATAAGTTGGAAAAGAGAAAGAACTTGGATAAGACCATGGAGAGCTGGTTCCAGGTCTTGTACGTGGGAAACATGGGCATCGGTCACATTGTTAGGACAAAAAACAAGTTCTTAGATCTCCAGCGGTCTCTTGAGGGTACGAGGAAACTCCGCACCAACTTCCCAGCAAGATATGAATCCACCTACCCAAACATTGAGGCTATTCTTAAAATGCCAAATGCAACTTGGTAAAAAGAGTTGGCATTTAAGAAGGATGACCATTAGCTAGTGGATGTATGGAAGCATGATTTTGTGAATCGAAAAGAAAGGCTGGAACTGGTGCTCAACAAGGTGAATGTGGAAATTGAGTGGGCTAAGGAGATTAGAGCATATTGTACTCGATACTTGAAGCTATTGACAAGATATGATATGCCTGTCACACAAATGGATCCAGAGAAGATAAAGCTCCACTTTCAGAAGAAGATTTAGGATAGGATGTTAGATGAAAATCACCACTGATTTCATGAGTTTTGTAGCCCGAGCCTTCACCCAATCAAAGATGTTTCGGGACCACATTGCTAAGTATGACAAGGATTGGAAATGCTCACCGAACAATCCAAAGAGTGGAGTTATCAGGTGTTGCGATCTGAAATCGTAGACATGGATAAGCTCTAACCATTAATTCTGAAATTTATAGAGTATGCTGCTTTGAAGAAGTAGGAAGGCAACGCTATTATTGATGAAAAGTTGCTAAAGGAATAGCTACAACAAAAGGGAAATTAGCTAAAAGACAAAGGGCTACAATGTTGTCACTAGAAGACAAAATAGGGATAGGAACAAAATTGTATTTTAAAATGTAATATATTGGGGGGTAGGTAGAACCCTAGTTTGTAGTGGATCTTGTCCACACAATGCAAATTAATCTTTGCCATTCATTCTACTTTTTGGACACTATAAATAGGGGGTCTACTCTCATTTTCAAGAGAGAGTTGAGTTGTTGTAATGACATGCTATAGAAATTTTAATGGAAATACATTAATTTTGGTGCATTTATGAGTCTCTCTACATGTTTCATGATTCAATCTCCAATAGTTAAATGTTTTAGTTTGATTTCCTTTGTTGTTCTAGTTAGTTTTAGATTGCTTTGATACTTTTGGTTATGTTGTTCTGTGGTTGTGAAAATTTCTGCTATGTAGATGCCTTCTTAGTCCATACTTTTTGTTGTTTGTTGCTGGTAGATGGCTATGTAAAGTTAGTTTGGGCTTAAATTTCAAGCTGCTTTAAATTTTCATCTTTGTTCATGCATGTATATGGTGGATGGATGATGAAATATCTACAAACCTCAGAAGATAGCACAAATTTTGTGAGACTATGACTTTTCTAGTTAATTGAAACTTATTTTAAAGGAAGTTTTCCATAGCAAAACCTCTATGATCACTGTTCATAATTAGTTACAGATCCAGGAAACTCTCCTATTCCTTTATCTTTTTCCTTTTTTAGAAATAGCCTAAGCTAAAGTTCATTACACATTGTAAAGCCAAAACTTAAGAAACCATTAGAGTTTCAGATTGATGTTTGAACTTGCAACAAAGTGCATGTCAACGTTCATCTTAGGAACTTCAATTCACAAGATCTAATTCATTCAATCTAGCTACATAAGTTCACCCTGTGATTACCTACAAAATCACATCAAATATCAATTGAGGAATATCAATTGAGGAATTCCTTGCAAGTCATGACCTAACACCCAAGAGACCTTGGGGCAGTTTTCAACAACTTGTTGTTGGAAGTCTCCTTTCAAGAGAGGTAGTGCATCGATGTACTGCCTGTGTTGAGAAAGTGTGCAAAACACCGCATCAACACTTCTAAGTTAAATAGTTAGTTGCATTTCAATTTATTGGATGAAGATGAGAAAAATTTGAGTTTTGAATATTTCTTGGCTATGAAGTTTTAATTATGTTGAGCAAAGTATTATTCGTGTTATTTTCCCATTTCCTTGGGTTGTTTCTATGAGTTTAAATATGGGTTAGCCTTTTTTGTTTGTTGGCTACATTTATGGGTTGTTGTTTGTTGTTGAGTTAAATACTTGACACCATGATTCATTAAATTGGATTTCTTTTCTATCCATGGTTAAGAATGGAAGTAGCTAGGTGCACTTCAATTTATTGCGTGAAAATGAGAACAACTGAAGTGTTATTTGTGTTGTTCTCTCATTTGTTAAGGTTGTTTGACAGAGTGTATTTATGGGTGCATGTATGCACTACAATTGCACTTGAACTTTTAAAATGGAAATGAAAATTAGGTATGAGTAAATGGAAGATGTCTAGGTATAAAATCATTAAATCTATCTCTATTGAACGGTTTTATATCTGTTGTATGGGGAACAAAATGCAATGCCTTTGTAGGCTTGTATGTCTTTTACAGTGTCATTTTATAGTGATTTACATATTTTCATTTTATTTGTCTCCATCAATTGTTTGTTGTCGCTTTCATTTTGTTTATTTATGTTTATTCTTCGCTATTTTTAATGGGTTGGTGTCTGTTGCCGAGTTAAATAGTTAGTTGCATTTTAATTTATTTGATGAAGATGGGAATAGTTTGTATTTTATATATTTTTGGGATTTCAAGTTCTAATTCTGTTGAGGAAAGTATTATTTGTGTTCTTTTTCCATTTTCTCAAATTGTGTGTGTGAGTGTGAATATGGGTTAGGATTTCTTGAAAAACTAGGGTTTGTGAAAGAGCTTTTAAGGGTATTTTGTTTGTTTATGTCTATCCTTCACTATTCTTTATGGGTTTGTGTCTATTGTTGAGTTAAATAGTTAGTTGTGTTTCAATTTATTGGATGAAGATGAGAACAATTCATGTTTTGAATATTTCTTGTTTTTGAAGTTTTAATTCTATTGAGTAAAGTATTATTTGTGTTATTCATCCATTTTCTTGGGTTGTTTTTGTGAGTGTAAATATGGGTTAGCCTTTCTTGTTTGGTGGTTGGTTTAATGTGTTGTTGTTTGTTTTTGAGTTAAATGCTTGACACCAAGATTCGTTAATGTGGATTTCTTCGCTATCCATGATTAAAAATGGAAGTACCTAGGTGCACTTTGATTTTTTGTGTGAAAATGAGAATTGTTCGTATTTGAAATATTTCTTGGCCTTGAAGTTAAAATTTTGTCGACCAAAATGTTATTTGAGTTCTACTCTCATTTGTCGGGGTTGTTTGACGAAGTGTATTTATGGGTGCATGTATGCATTACAATTATACTTGAACTTTTTTTTATGGAAATGAAAATTGGGTATGTGTAAATGGAAGATGTTAGGGTGTATAATCATTAAATCCATCTGTGTTGAACGTGTTTATATCTATTGTATGAGAAGTGAAATACAAAGTGTTTATAGGCTTGTATGTCTTTTACGGTGTTGTTTTATAGTGGTTTACATATTTGTATTTTATGGGTCACCGTCCATTGTTTGTTGTTGTTTGGATTTTTTGTGTTTATGTCTATTCTTTGCTATTCTTTATGGGTTAGTGTTTGCTACCAAGTTAAATAGTTAGTTGCATTTCAATTTAGCTGATGAAGATGAGAATAGTTTGTATTTTAATTTATTTTGGGTTTTCAAGTTCTAATTCTGTTGAGGAAAGTATTATTTGTGTTCTTTGTCAACTTGCTCATATTGTGTGTGTGAATGTGAATATAGGTTAGGCTTTCTTGGTAACTAGGGTTTGTGAAAGGGCTTTTATGGGTATTTTGTGTGTTTACAGCTATGCTTCACTATTCTTTATGGGTTTGTGTCTGTTGCCGAGTTAAATAGTTAGTTGCATTTCAATTTATTGGATGAAAATAATAATAGTCCATGTTTTCAATATTTCTTGGTTTTGAAGTTTAAATTATGTTGAGAAAAGTATTGTTTGTGTTGTTTTCCCATTTGCTCGGGTTGTTTCTATGAGTTTAAATATGGGTTAGCCTTTCTTGTTCGGTCCTTTGCAATTATGAGTTGCTTTTATGGGTTGTTGTTTGTTGTTCAGTTATATCTGTGTGTGTGTGTGTACATACGTGCACACAAAGACATACATATATGCAAGTATATATATATAAGTATGTATACATACATACATACACACAAATATACATATGCATATATATATACATGCATATATATATATATATACATGCATATATATATATACATGCATATATATATATACATGCATATATATATACATTCATATATATATATATGCATATATATATATATATATATGCATATATACATATATATACATATATATACATATATATGTATGTATTTGTGTGTGTGTGTGTATGTGTGTATATGTGTGTGTGTGTATGTATATATGTATTGTGTGTGCTCTGCATTTTTTGGGATATGCTTTTTCATTTATTATGAATAGATGCAAGTGCAGTTGCCATAAACGCATAATGTTGTCAAGACTTGGGGTTGGAATGGTGTCAAATATAATGGTTTTATACATAGATATATCCCAATTGCTTCGACCTAATTTTCATTGCTATTTAACATATTCAAGTGCAGTTGCAATGTGATGCCTGTGTGCACAAAATGCAAACAACAATAAACAGTAGACATTAACCCATGAAATACAAACGTGTAAAAAACTAGAAAATGACACATACATATATGTGCATATGTAGATATGTATATATAAAGCTATATGTATGTACACGTATATGTGTCTATATATGTCTATATGTATGTGCATATGCAAATATACTCTACACACATACAGTTACATATGTGTATCTATGTAATTTATATACATACATATATATTTAATTTTTTTCTATATAGATGTTTATGCATATATATATATATATATATGTATATAGATATATATGTATGTATGTATGTATGTACACCTGTATCTACATATAATCGGGTGTGTATGTACATATATATGTCTATATATATATATGTGTATGTGTATCTATATATATGTGGTTTTTGAGACAAAAAAGCTTCTCTTCATTTTAGATGCATTGCATAGTGTCTTTTCCAGTGGTTGTTGGTTTTGTAGGGGTCTATGTGAACTGTTTATTGTTTGTCATCAATGCTCTACTATACAACTTGACATATTACTGCAAGAAAGTGAGGAGGTATGGTCTGAACCAGTTTATGCATTCACAAAAAAACCATGGGTACAAAATAATGAGAGACAATACATGGACAACCAAATGCACTAATCAAATATTTGGGTATTATATTTCCATATTATGGCTGGTAAACATCATACATTGTTTGTTAGATAAATTGCAACGTCATTTGTTTTAGAGACAGTAAATAGTTGTAATTAATGCATTATAGTATATGTTTGTGACATTTTTGGAACAATTTTCAAGCTAATCGTAGCTAAACAAAGTAAGAATGCACTCAGCTGTGGAGCTATGACAACCTCTGTTGTTCACGATGTAGAAATAGACATTCAAAAAGTGAAGTAAGATGTGAGTTAGATTTCAAATATTGTGTTATATATTCATTTTGGACTGTTCCTTGCATTGTTTGATGTATAGAGATTAAGATTAAATCCACAATAGACAATGCAATGTATTTTTCCATTTTCACTCATGCAATTTTCTTATGTTGTTTATTGGATTGTTGATTTTCAAGTCTAAATTCTATTGAGCAAAGTATTGTTTGTGTTGTTTGCTCATTTGCTCGTGTTGTTCCTATGAGTTTAAATATGGGTTATCCTTTCTTTTTCGGTCCATTTGTTGAGTTAGATACTTAACATCGTCTTATCTATAAATACACACACACTCACATATATATGCATACATACATATATGTGTGTTTTTATAGGCGTGTGTGTGTATACATACATGCACACAAAGACATACATATATGCAAGTATATATATATATATATATATATATATATATATATATATATATATATATAGGTATGTATGTATATATATGTGTGTGTGTGTACTCTACATTTTGCATTAACTGGGATATATTTTTTGTTTGTTTTCAATAGATACAAGTGTAGTTGCCATAAATGCATAAAGCTATGAAGACTTGGGGCTGGAATGGTGTCAAATTTAATGATTTTATATCCAAATATATCCCAATTACCTCAACCTAATTTTCATTGCTATTTAATAGATTCAAGTGCAGTTGCAATGCGGTGTTTATGTGCACAAAATGCAAACAACAAAAAACAGTGGACATTAACACATAAGATACAAGCGTGTAAAAAACTACAAAATGACACATACATATATGTGCATGTGTAGATATGTATATATAAAGCTATATGTACATACATGTATATATGTGTTTATATGTATGTGCATATGCACATATATAACTCTACACACATACAGTTACATATGTGTATGTATATGTATGTATGTATGTATGTATTTAAATCTATGCATGTATATGTATGTGTCAATGCATATGTTCTTACATATATGTATGTCTTGATATATGTATATACATATAACATATGTGTGTGTGTATAAGAACATATGCATTGACACACGCATACATTTAAATATACATAAATATTTTTTTATATTTTTTCTATGTAGATGTAAAAATGTAAATAAATATTTATGTATATTTAAATGTATACATGTGTCAATGCATATGTTCTTATACATACACACATATATGTTATGTATATGTGTATACATATATATGTTATATATGTGTGTGTGTGTGCAACTGTTTCTGCATATAATCAGGTGTGTATATATATATCTGTATATATATATATATATATATATGTATATATATATATATATGTATATATATATATATATATATATATGTATATATATATATATAATATATATACATATATATATATATGTATGTATATATATATATATATATATGTATGTGTATCTATATATATGTCTATGTATATATATGTACGTGTATCTATATATATGTAGTTTTTGAAACAAAAAGGTTGTTGTTCTTTCAAGATGCATTGCATAGTGTCTTTTTGGTGTAGGAGCACCTTGGCAATATCATGTTTCCATGAAGTAAATTTTGAAGGATGATCAATTTTTATGTTTCAATATTGCTCAAGGGTCATTTTCCATGTATTAAAGTCCTTAGGAGGTCAAGTTTTAAGTTTGATGTCAAAATTTGAATAAATGTAAAAGTTGTCACAAAGTTGCAAAATTGCTAAAAAGCAACATTGGAAGGTGAAAGGGCATGTTTTGATTTGGGTCGTTGAAGGTAGTTATAAAATCAAGATTCATGATGTAATTCCTTTAAAGTTCCTTTTGTACGTTTGGAGAGGTGTGGGTGATTGAATAAATGAATTAGATCATTGGAAAACTCTATTTTTATACATTTTGTTTAGAATTTCACTGTTTTATGATCTTGTATGGCCTTGTATGGGAAAGAAATGGTTCCTAATTAGTGGTAAATTTCAGATATTTCAATCACCTTCCATCCTAACTTTATTTCATGCAATTTGGTTTACATTGGAGCAAGTTATTGTCATTTTATAGAAAACTGTGAAAACCCTATCTAGGGTTAACAATAAGCTTTTATAAATTTATTTCTCCTTCATTTTTTGTTAAAAACTCATGAAATTCGGTGTGTGGAAGGATTTTAATGTGTTCTAAAAGATTCTCTAATGGTTTGTGTTTGAGGAAGTAATTTTGGATAAATTCTTTGATGCCCTAGCTTTGAAAATAGAGTTTTTGTAGACAGTCAAGTAGATTCGGCCTAGGGTTTATGAAAAAGATTATGGGAATCAAAATTTGATGGATTATTAAGATTTAACAGACCTAATATGGTGTGTTTCAAGTAATTATTAGGAGAAATTGAAGGTGAATATAGCATAATCAATAAACCCTGTTTGTATCAAGCCTAAATAAGCCTTATTTCAATGTGGACAATCAACATTTTATGTTGTTGTTACATAATTACAAAACAAAATTACATCAATATTTGTTATGTTTTAAAAGGAATAAAAAGACATCTCAAAGAATTTTTATAGTCTTGATTTATGGTATGTACAAAAAGATATGTTTGACAGTCCTTAATGGCATGGCTGTTAGGAGTTAGATCAGTCAAGAATTTTGTGTTTGATAAGAATGTTCTACTTGGGTGGCAGTAAGTTAGAAGGCTATGGAGGTTTGTTTTGATGTCTCTCAAATTAGGATTTGATGATCTAAATAGTACTTGTGTTCTTTTAAATACTAATCTTGCATGGCTGTGAGATGGCAACCACCTTTTTGGAGCCAAAATTGAATGGCTTGGGGTAGGTGTTTAATAAAATGTGAAGAATACAGATTGGGGATTGATTTAAATAACTTATGTAGGTATATTTACAACTATTTGTGAAGATAAATGGGCTTGGTAATGTGAAGTTGCTATTTGTTGGGGCCTCAAAGGGCCTAATTGCTGAGTTGGGACAATCTCTTATGTAAGTTCACGTGTTTGGGTTATTGGTGTTGGTGATAGATATTGAGTTAGTCATTTTAATGTTGGTTAATATGTTTTGAGGAAACTTCAAGTGATTATGTGCTTTATTCTCATATTGATGGTTTTGATTAAGAGTTTTGTGAAGAGGAATGAGTCCTAGATGCAAGGACATGAAAGATTTGTTAGAGTTTTGTAAAGTGAGATTGTGAGAGTGATTTTATTCCTCTAGCATTGCATCACTTTTCCAGTGCTTGTTGATTTTGTAGGGATCTATGCCAATAGTTTATTGTTTGTCATCAATGCTCTACTATACAATTTGAGATACTATTGCAAGAATGTGAGGAGGTATGGTTTGAACTAGTTTATGCATTCTCAAAAAAGCCATGGGTACAAAATAATGAGAAACAATACATGGACAACCAAATGCATTAATCAAATATGTAGGTATTATTTTCATATTGTGACTGATAAAATCATACATTGTTTGTTAGGTGAATTGCAATGTCAATTTTTTTAGAGATGGTAAATAGTTGCAACTAATGCACCATAGTATATGTTTGTGACCTTTTTTTGGAACAATTTTGAAGCTAATCGTAGCTAAACAAAATGAGAATGCACTCAGACATGGAGCTATGAAAACCTCTGTTGTTCACAATGTAGAGATAGACATTCGAAAAGTGAAGTAGGATGTGAGTTAGATTTGAAATAGTTTGTCTTATATATTAATTTTGGATTGTTCCTTGCATTGTTTGACATATAGAGATTAAGATTAAATCCACAATAGATAATGTTGTTTCTTTTTTTGTTTTCACTAATGCAATTTTCTTATGTTGTTTACAGGATTGTGGTTATGGTCTTACAGAGCTATTGTTTGTCTAACGATACTTTGCAGTTTGTTCAAATGCACTGATGCGGTATTAGAGCATACTCCACCTTTTGTTCAGTTTGCATTTCAGAGACTGAATAAGATTCTTATTTATTGTGTTATTCACATGCCCTTTTTAGATCTTCTCTCGTGCAGCTGATATCCTCCGTGCTAATTTCAAAATCCCCTCTTCAAAATTATATTTCAATCTTGTTTGGCTTTCGACAATTTTCTACCAACTATAGTTATTCTAGTGATCAGAGTTGTGGCAATTTTATTGCTATTGCTTCTTCAAATGTTGGGAACGTGCTTTCAACAAAGGTAGCTAGAATCATAAAATCAAAATGCTATTTGTTTGAAGTGATTTTTGATCTTTCTAGCTACATCTCTTCACTGTCTTGAAACAGTAAGCTATTGCTTCTACTATCAAGGCACCTATCAACCTTAATAGTAAATAAAATCTATGCAATCATGCATGACAATTTCCAATTAGGTAACACAACTACTAGTAACAATGCAACTTATCCTCTAGACATATTGATAGTGATTTCTTGAACATGTGCATAATGCTTATGGATAAAGGTATGGACAAGTTAGTGCAAATATCTTGAACAGGTGTACATATTTGGATAACTATTGTTGTTTCATGGATATACAATTAACTTGTATTGGATGGAGACTTTGAAAAAATCCAAGTGGGACTATGTTTTGGTAGAATAATTCCATGGAACACAAAATAAATTTAAGTGCCATTTTTGTTTTTTCCATATTCTTGTCATTTGTTATTGTTCGTTGTTTATGTCAGTTAGGGTTTCTAACAAAATCTCTCAGTTCATACAAACACATTACTATATATTTCCAATAGCGAAAATTCTCATCCTCATCTAATTGATTGAAACGTAGTTGGCATCCATGGCATTGCATGTTTGTGGAATATTACAAAATTTATGCTGGGAACTTTGACATTTTCCTAGATCTAATGCTTGTTTATGAGATTGAGTTGTAGTTGGCATGCTACTATGGTAGAAAATAGACTAGTTGCATCATGGATGATGGAAAACAAAGAACTCAACATTTATAGAGTATATATAAGAAAAAAGCCAATAGCGACGTAAAAGATGTAACAAGTTTTAGGATCAAGAGAAGCAGATTTCAGTCTCATCAAACAATCTGAGCAATTGATTAGACAATGCAGAAAAGACAATGTAAAAGATATGTGAGATTACAAATGTCTTCTTTTTTTATTGTCAAGGAATACTTTGTCAAGATGATTAGACAATGTAGGTAATGCTTTGCTCAACAGTCTTTAAATTTGGTGGAGGGATCAATTAATGCCAGTCTCATTTCAATTCAATTGCAATGAGTGAGAATTAGTGACTAGGAAGTGGTAAAAGTCCATGTCAAAGCAACACGCATTGAATTATTGTATCTACATAGGCTTTATACTTAACCGAAGTTAGAAAAAAAATAGACATTGATCAGTTATATTGTTACGTGTTTAAGTCAAGAACAAAAACTAGGTGACGAAAATAGTCAATAATTGTGAAGAATAGACATCAACAGACAAAATATAGCCAACAATAAATAATACATATAAATTCATAAAATAGAAGGATGTAAAAAATCTATAGACCAACATTGTAAAAGAAATACAGAGTTACAAATGCTTTGTCTTTGCCTATCCATACAATAGACATAAATCCTTTCCACATATACAGATTTAATGATTTTATATGCAGACATTTTGCAATTACTTGGAACTAATTTTGAGTCTCATTCCATACATGTCTTTACCATGCTCGGCACAAAAGATGGCCCTAATGAATTATGGTGTTAAGTCTTCTAGTAAAGAATAGAGTATGAACCATAAAAGCATTCAAAGGTAGGAAAGAATCAAGAATAAGCCACATGGTGCAGACATCAGGAAACAATAGACATTAACGTATAAAACATAGAGATGTAACAAACTATAGAATGACATTGTAAAAGATACAAGAACTTACAAGTGGCTCCTTTTTTGGTTCCAATACAATAGACATAAACCCTTTCAACAGGCACAAATTTCATTGTTTGAATTGTTTGTATAGTTTGGCAATTGTTTAATCTTTGTTGCTCCCTACCAATCAATGTTCCTATGGATGAATCTTTGTTTTAGCAACCTTGCAATTTTTTTTTGATATTTTTGCCTTTACTTCATGTTTTCATAATTCAAATCTATTATGTGTTCATGAAAAAAGTGATAGACATTGAAGGATGTTGACCTGTTCAAGATATGTCTGATTTTCCATGGGTCTGAGCAAATGAAAAAGTAACACAAATAGTAGTTTGTTTGTAGATTTAAAACTGTAGACCATAAGTCATTAATAATAGGTGCACTTTAGTCTACTCACAATAAATGAGAGCTCGCAAATAGTAAATGCAAATGTACTGCTGAAGACATCATGTGTCCATACGATGAGTCCATGGCAAGACATGACTATACCAACAAACTCATGAAATATTTCCAACAACAAAGCTTCCTAGAATAATAATTATTATTATTATTAGTGCCATGTGCGTAATTGTGATAGGTTTATACCCTTATAATGTTTTTTAGTATATATATTCAATGCATATGTCTTTGTACATAAGTGGAATTGTTTATAGTATTTGACATGCTTGCTTTAGAACTATAGCTATTATTGAGCATTAGAAATTATAATACATGGTTATATAGATTTCCTATTTATTATTAAGGTTGATAGGTCCTTTTTTTTTTTGCAGGTGGCAACTGTGACTGAGACCATTGGTTGCATGTGTGAGAGCATAAGAGATCAAGTGCCTAATATTCTATGGCGTAAATTTGTAAGTTTAGTTTCTTTTTTATGCCTAGTTTATATATTTGTGTCCTATTCCACTTGCAAGAAAAATATTCTATTTAAATTTGGGATGTCTATTAAATTGCAATTATATTCATGCCCGAAGTCTATTTTCCTTGTGCTCTTCTTTACAATTGTTGAATTATTGTGATGTTTTGCCTTTATATTGCTATTATGCTCTTGAATAATGATATTCCTCCACATTGATGAATAGGTATTGAAATGAATATTTTATTCAAATTTGTAGTTATACATATTAGTACTTGATTATCTATGTGCAAGTGTTTGTAATGGGCTTTGTTCCGTTACAGGAATCAAATGTGAAAAAGAAGAAACACTTGTGAAGTTCATGTTCGTGATTAGGAAGAAGACAGTATAAAAACTAGCTAGCTTCATAGAACTGCAAAACTCCCTGGCTATCCATGTATAGATTTTGGCCATTGTTGTTCTCTTCTAACTAGTAGTGACCAACCATCAATAAAGTTGTGTTGGAAAACTAATCATGTGTTTTAAGTCGTGTGAAGAAAAATTTGAATTCTTTAAAAAAATAATTAGAGTGCAAAAAATGATAAACCATAGTTGTGAGTAGTCCAAGACTAGCACTCCTTAGGACTTGAGAGCATAGAGTTTTTTTCCATACTACATTTTGTAATGTCCTTTCTCATAGCAGACACACAAGACATAGTATTATTTTTTCCTTCCATGTTGTGCATTCTACATTGGCCTTTTCAACCTAAGAAAAAGAGCATAGAAATTCTCTTACATGGCAAAGCTTTGGGTGTTTAAAGATTCATAGTCCAGAGCTTGATTTCAAGCCGCAAGATTGCATTTATGCTTATACATATATGTCTATATACAGATATGTGTGTGTGTGTGTGTGTGTGTGTGTTTGTGCCTATGGCTACACATATATGTATGAATGCTATAACGATGCATGGAGTTGCAAAAGCTGACAGTGTTGGTAGTAGACTTCATTGTTTCCTTTTTGGTTTTGCTTGGTCCATTTGCTTTTTTTTGAACAAAATTGTTGTTGCTAAATTTATTTTGTTCCTTTTTTGCAGATCCTACACTATATATGCTCTTTGTTGCTGCCATATATCATAACAATTTGAATTGTTGTTGATTTATGTGAGTAATACATATCCATGTTTATTTCTTTTTGTTGTAGTTCTCATATGTTTGTTGTGCTACTTACTAGCTCTAAAATAATTTATATTTCAACTACACAAATTGATCTTAAAATTTGTTATTTGCATTTTTCTTTCCTTGCTTTGCAACTACCATCATAGGTCTATAGGTGGGAGCTCTATGTTGCACCCACTTGCGGCAAGAATTTGCTTATTCATTTTGTCATTGTATGTATTCAATGTTTCAAACATTGAACACTTCATTCAAATAATTACTTTAACAACAATTGTCAATACAATTAGTTTTTTTTTTAAAATATTTAACATGGAATCTACACATATGGTTTCAAATAATTGTGTGAAGAGACAAAAACTATCCCATGAGCCAATCATAGTAGAAACCTACAAGCCAATTACAAATCCATCTTATACATCTATTGATGAGGCTTTGTGCCATGTGCATTTTTTTTAATAGACTCATTCAATTGCAAAGTTGGTGATGCTTATTTGACACATACATGTCCTAGTGCATTTCTGCTATACATCAAAATAGCTACGGAATGGTTTGGTCGATCATTTTTAAACTATTTTCATAATCATTGTCCTATAGCTTTAAATTCTAATGAGCTTGATTTGCACCCAATAATCCTAATCAGTTTGCATAATGTACATGATAAAAACATGTACCTTTGAAGAATGAGGTTGTCAGTGACAAATCAATAACAATGGTGAGATTGGGCTATGGGGTGACACATTTTGCCTAAAATGGTTGGCATATTGGCTAGACATTCTAATACACATTTGGTCTTTGACACACAAATAAATGTATTTGCATTTCAATGAGCATGCAACTAATCTTACAATATCGATTATTTTCCATGACATAACTCCTGCTACTGGCCACTATGAGCCTATATTCTCATGACTAAACACATACTTTCACATCGAAAAATGTCTAGCCACATTTACAAATGGTAGATTGCAATATCGACAATATTTGGCACACAATAGGAAATGTGTTTTAAACAATTGGGTTGTCTAGGGTTCCTACATTTCATAGTGCATGTGGAGAAAGCATGTTTGGTGCCATAGCTTTTTTGTTTCCTGAACAATTTCATCCAATTGCATTGAGATTATTTATGGCACAGTCACTGGCCAATGCATTGACAATTTAGAACAAATATGCAATCACTTATTTTGAAGGTTTTGCTCAGGGCAGTCTAGATAACAACAATCGTCTACTGCATTTATAGTCATTGGTTTCTAGAATTGACGTGCCATATGTAAAAATGCAACTTGAAGGAACTAAATTTTGTGTGATATGGCTATCGCATATTTTTGATGCAAAAATACACATGTGCCAATTATCTCCATTTCCCGAGCAAAAAACATACTCTAATTCGATGACCCCAAAAAGAAATTTGAACTTAATTTGTTTTAGAAATAGCTTAGGTCATTGTCACTATGAACTGCTTCAAGAAAAAGAACAATTCACACAAAACATCCCTACAAACGGTCCAATTTTGTTGTATTGAAGACAATGAACAATGTGAATAGTTCTTGTAAAAAACAAACAATTGCAACAAGACACACAATTGCTACAACAAAGTTTAGAATGCATCAGACATTATGTCCTTGAAAGCACAAATGCACAATGCACAACTGCCTAGTGCAAATGCTTCACAGTACAATACTACAAATATCAAAATTCAATATTGTGACCCCACTAAAAATATAGGACAATGACAATCACTATGCACTTTGAAGAGGAAAATATGAAGTGGGCAATAGGATTGTGCTTTTCCCTTGCAAAAAAAGACACAAAAACCATATAGATTTTCAATGTTGCAAAAGGTAAATGACACTACTCAATGAAAAAAAGGAAAATATGTTCATAGCAAAAACAACATAGTCCAAAAATCTATTAACTCGTACTTGCAAGTGATAAATGACACTCCCATACAACCATGCTCCATTTGTGACATGTTGCATTTCCATCACAACATCTATAAAGTTGACAATGCACTCATAGATGCACTTTCTTTGGCTTTTGATCAAACATATGAAAATAATATGGAGATAGGCCATTCTATTTGCAAACAATGTGTAAAATCCACACTAGATAGAAAAATTCCATGTTTTGCTACGCCTTCAAGAATAAGACGGAATGCACAATTAGATGTTATCCATTGTTTGACTAGTCTTAAAGAAAGACTTGTGTCTTTGTGTATAGCTTTTGCACAAATTAGGCAATTGGGATATAAACGGGCGTAGTATGGCTTGCTCGAGACAATTATCAATGTTCTTGTAGAATTTAATAGAGTGCAACAAACCTTGCCTAGGCAAGTGGATGAAGCCACAACAATAGTGGTTAGGCTAAAGTGAAAGCTAGAATATGATAATGCATATGCACAAGGAAATGTTAGACCTACCATGGTTATGAATGCTTTGATCGCTCTATCCAAAACACCACCATACAAAAAAGAGAACATATTTACAAATAAAGAAGGGCATGAATTGCTGATAAAAAATACAACATCAATAGACACAGGTTCAAAAATAGAACAAGCTATGGAAGATGGCACATTTGAAGATGATGAGAATCCAATAGCTAAAATAGTGATACATTGGTTTAATGAAGCATAATCAATCAAAGACCTTGACACAACAATCATTGAAATTGCACCATCAAAAGGGTTCAAACTAGTGGAAAAACCTTGTTGAGACCTAGTAGATTTAGCCTAATTAGGCCTATGGTGAAGCGTGGTAGCATAATTTAGAGGGTTATGTTCCAAAACAACCCTATCTAAAATTTTGATATGTTTTGAAACTCCAATAAGGGTATCTAAAATAGTGATTGGTTTTTGGGTTGGAGGCCTAGTTTTCAAATTATGACAAAAATACCTTGTTTGTTGTGCTATAAGAAAAGGTGACAATTTGTGAAGGAAATCTTTGTGTTTAAGGAGTTAAGGCTTTGTCAAGGGTTTGATTGATTTGGTTTGTGATCCCCAACCCTACTCTGCATCAAATTGGTATCAGAGAATAGGTAGGTCTGTAAGGGAAGAGAAAGTGTGAAACGAGAAGGAAAGTGTGAAGAAAAAGTGAACAAAGATGCCTCCAAAAGGGAAAACCATTGCCAGAGAAGTGAATGAGTTGGTGAAGCAAAAGTGAAAAAAGATGCCTCCAAAAGGGAAAAAAATTCCAGAGAAGTGAATGAGTTGAAGGACAAGCATGCTAAAGAGATGAGAGAGTTGAAGGAGAGGCTTGCTACTCTGGAAACAAGTCAGAAAAGAGGTTTGGTCATGGGTGATGAGAGTGACTCTTAAGAAGAAGAGGAAGTAGAGAACACAAAAGAAGAGGAAGAGGAATTGGATTATGATGATTAGAGAATGGCTAAGTTGATAAGAGCAGTCAAGGAAGATAAACCTAAGGTGAATATTTATGTACCTAAGTATGGAGGTAATTTGAATGATGAAGAACTTTTATATTGGATTATAACACTTGACAATTATTTTGAGTGTGAAAATTTACCTGAGGAGCAAAAGATAAAGATTGCAAAGACAAAGTTGAAAGGTCATGCTTTATTATGGTTGGATTATGAGTAGATTGAAAGGAGGAAGAAAGATAAGTTAAAGATTGTTTGTTGGGACAGAATGGTGGCTAAACTTAAAGGTAAGTTCCCACCATCTAATTATGCAATTCAAATGTATAAGAAACTTCAAGGTCTAAAACAAAAAGAAATGGATTTCAAAGCCTATACTAAATAGTTTTATAAGTTGAGTATAAGGGAAGGTCACATGGAGGAGGAAGTGGAGAAGGTTGCTAGATAACTAAGTGGATTAAGATTCAACATTCAAGATGAGTTAACTTTGGAAAATCCAAGAACTATTGAGGAGTGCTATCAAATGGAAATTAGGGCTGAAGAAAAGGTAAAGAGAAGGCAAGATAAAAAAACCAAGGCCAGAGGCAACACTTTTAGAGGAAGAGGTTCATTTTCTAGTTCAAGGTAACCATATGTGAGAACCAAGAAGATGCTAGTGAAAATCAAGACCAACTTGTTGATTAGAAAGGTGGGTTTAGAGGTGGTAGATCAGACTTTAGAGGTAGATTTTGAAGTCAAGGAAGAGGTTCACAAGGATTCACAGGAAGGTGTTATCAATGCAACAAATATGGACACCAAGCATGGCAGTGCAATGAAGGTCAAGCCTCAAATTCACATGGAGGTGAAAGAAGGAATCAATTGGAGCAAGAAGAGGATATTGAGAGTGTAAACTCTATTTCACAACATGTTGCTCCTAAAGTTGGAGAATCACTAATGGTAAGAAGAACACTCATCAAAGAATCAATGGAGAAGGATCCATCACCAAGAAGGACACTCTTCAAAACAACTTGTAAGTGCATGGGTAAGGTATGTAAAGTTGTAATTGATTCAAGAAGCACAAATAACATGGTTTCTAATGAGATGGTTGGTAAACTTAGATTGCCTAGAATACCACATGATACTCCTTATAAAGTTTCTTGGCTGAATGAGATTCAATTTGTTTTGGTCAATGAGCAAGCCTGGGTGGAATTCAATATGGGAGGGTACAAAGATAAGATTCTAGGTAATGTATTTCCTATGGATGTGTGTCATTTGCTGCTAGGGAGACCTTGGTAGTTTGATATGCATGCTTTGTATGATGGTAGAAGAAATACGTATGCAATAGAAAAAGATAGAATCTCTTTTACCTTGACACCTTTGAAAGAAGATGATAAAGGACAAACTAAGCAAGCTAATATGATGATGTTTGGTAGGAAAGAGTTTATAAAGGTAGAGGAAAAGGAGGATAGGAACCTTGCAACCACTCCTAGGCTTGGAGATGTTAGGACAACAGGTTTGATTAATAATTTGATTTTGGAGCTTGGAAATGATATTGAGTTGGTGTCAAAATCTGATTTGTTGAAGGTCAAAGCTGAATTGATTCTTGGGATTCATGAATGGCTTAAGGGGTATGTTGATATGATGATGGAAGGAGTATTTTATTCATTGTTTTCCAAAGAGAATAGTGGTCATTCAAATCATTTCAAATCAGAGGTTAGTGAACCTGATAAAGTAATAATTATAGGGGAAAAGTATCAAATGGAAGAGATGGAAAGGAAGAGTGAAGAGATCAAAGATAAGTTGCAAAGGAAAAAGAGCAAGGTCAAGCACATAATGGGAGTGAAGAAGAAGGCAGATCATTACAAGAATGAAGGAAGTTTGGTAACAGATAAAGAGGTCGGTTCAACAACATTTTCAAGTAAGGAATAGGTCAGGGAGCATCCATCAAGCAACCCTTAGCAATTGGAGCATAACTTAAGTGGCAAAGAGTTCAAGAATGCAAAGAATAGTGTTAATTTTCAATACTTGGTTCACTAGAAGGGTGTACCACCTAGAGCTATCTATTGGAGGTCAAAGGATGCAATGGACAAGCATGGATTTCCTGTGGAAGCACAATCCTCAAGGGGACTTGAGTCATTTTTTCTCGAGTATGGTCAGGGCACCATAGGCCTCCTTGATACATAAAGAGTCTAATGTTATGTTTTTGGTGTTTGAGTCATGTTTTTGATTGAATAAAGTCTATTTAGACCATGTTTAATTCATTTGTGATGTTTTGGGTCAATTGTAGTCAAATTGTAAAAGTTGCTCCAATTTGCTAAAAGTTGCAAAAAATTGCTATGCGACTTTGCATTTTTTGCATTTGGAGGAAGTTGAATAGTTAGGAGTTAAAAAGGTAGTTGTAGTTAGTTGGTTTTACTTGAAAAAACTTAAATATATCATGTAATTGGTGAACCAAGGTTTTGGTGGTGATTTTTGGAAAGTTGAACTTGAAAAAACTTAAATATATCATGTAATAACCAAGCATCAATAAAGCTTGTGCTACATTTCCCTATTGTAATTTGTTGCTACAGGAGGTTGTACTACATTGTACGGCTTGCAAGTGGTCTCTAATCAATTGGAGTTGATGTGGAATTGAATATAATTTCCAAAAAACTTGGTTTATTTGAATTTCATTTAGTTTTGAGTATTTTAGAAGCAATTTTCTCCATACCACTTTGAAACCCTAGGTTTTGGTGCTTTGAGAGGATAAAATGGAGTTTTGAGCCCTTCCACTGGTGAAATGGCCTAAAAACTGGTGGAATGGAAGAAATTAGGATTTTTTTTGAGTTTTTAAAGTTTTCAGGAGCATGGGTTAAGGATTTGAGCAAATAGGTTGTTGTCCTAGTTTGGAAACTCATGTTTTTAGGGCAAATAAGTTGCTTAGACTTAGGGTTTTGAAGAAAGACAATTAGGGAATTGATTTAAATGGTGGGTAATGTTGAGGAAGGTTATATTTGACATTTTTGAGGTGTTGGATTGAAGTTTAGAGCCTTGGAGTGGAGAAACCCTATTGAGACCCAGTAGATTTAGCTTAATTAGGCCTATGGTGAGGTGTAGCAACAAAATTTAGAGGGTTATGTTCCAAAACAACCCTATCTATAATTTTGATATGTTTTGAAAATTAAAAAAGGGTATCCAAAACAGTGATTATTTTTTAGGTTGGAGGCCTAGTTTGCAAATTATGGCAAAAATACCCTTTTGTTGTGTTATAAGGAAAGGTGACAATTTGTGAAGGAAATACTTGTGTTTAAGGAGTTAAGGATTTTTCAAGGGTTTGATTGAGTTGGTTTGTGATCCCCACCCCTACTCTACATCACAAACCTCTTGGTATTTTCCAAGACATGTATGCAGAGGAAATGAATTTCCCAGCTTTGTTCTATGGTTTGGCACGCCCAACTGACATAACTAAAAATTTGACATACCAAAAAATTGCAAGATGGGAGATAATGCATAAATACAATGACTTTGAACAACACATTACAAACATTTTTTTCAAGGCTATAAAAATTATTATTTGCCAAGTGTCCTCGCCAGCATGGATTTGCATACAGAAGGTTGAATTAAAAGGTGGGAAATTGCTTGCAAAAGACTTATGCAATCCAACAAAACTTGAAAAAATATTACGATGCCCATTGGGATATAAAACATTAAAAATCATTAGAACCTCTACTGATTATTTGGAAAACACAATTTTTTTTTTTTGCAATGATAAGACAATTGGGACTTCCAACCTTCTTTTTGACATTAACAAGTATTAAGCATTTTTGGGAGCCATTGTGCAAGGCTTTGCACCGAATATGTGCTCCACAAGAATTTGAATGTAATGAAACTATAGAATACAAAGACTTGGATTTCAAAATAAGGAAAAATCATGTGCTTTGCAACCGCTATTTCAATCACAGAGTTAATGCATTCCAAAAATTGATGCTAAAAAACCATGAGCTATTTAGAAAAATCACTAACTATTATTTTGTTATAGAATTCCAAAACTCAGGAAATGAACATATTCATTTCCTACTATGGATAAAAGATGCACCTGTATATGGCAAATACTCAAATTCTAAAATAGAAAGCTTTATGGAAAAGTATATTTCATGTGACTCACTATTGCTTGATACAAATCTTGCCAAAATGCAAATGCACCATCACACAAAGAGTTGCAAGAGATTCAAAAATTCAAGTTGTAGACTTAGCTTCCCTTTTCCTTCAATGAGAAGAACAAATGTTTTGGAACTGTTCCCACTGCTTGATGCCACAATGAAGGAAAAGGCAAAAACATTTTTTAAACAATTGGAAAATAAATATTACATAAAGGAATTCTCATTTGAAAATTTTCTGCATGAATTGGAAATGAATGAAATTGACTACATTACAATGCTCCATTTGACATTGACACACAAAATTGTCATGCTAAAAAGAGACCCATCTGAAATTTGGATAATTGCATTTGCAAAGAAAGTGCCTAGCCTATGGTATGCAAATACAAATACACAATTTATTTTGGACATATATGTTGCTGCATCTTACTATAGCTCATATATGAAAAAAAAGATAGAACATTGTCTCTTGCATTTTAGAAACTGGGACGTGAATGCACAATTGCATACGATGGAAAAGTGCAATTTATACATAAGCTAGGCAATGCTTTTCTTAACTATCAACAAATGTCTAACCGTCAATCCATTCATATTATTCTATCATTTCCATTGCGCAAATGCTCAAGGAATACTATTTTCATCAATAAATCACCAATGGAAAGTCGAGTCTACATGTTAAAAATCCCTAAGTTGTTGGTGAAAGAGCGAGATGATTATGAAAATATCATGTGTGCATCTATAATAGAAAAATACACGCAACAACCTAAAGCTCTAGATAATATGTCTTTGGCTAAATACGTCACTTTCTACTTTGGAAAAGCGGGGAAAATGCAAAGAAGAGCAATGCCATAGATCATACGCAATGTAAGATACAATCCACACATTGATCCTAAAAATTATTGTAGAGAAAAACTTATGCTAAATGTCCTTTTAGATGTATTGAACAAAGTATTCTAGCTAATATGAAACATGGAGTGCAACATTCAATGTAAACAAAGTGCAAATTGCAAATATTGAAAAGATGTTCACCGCACAAATCGTCCCTAAATGGAGTGACATAGATGAAGCTTCCACAAAGGCTTAAAATGATCACCTCCCAACAATTGGCATTGCAGATGTGCTCGATGAAAATACAGAGGAAAATGAGATGCAAAAATATGACATCATGAATGACTTAAAGCATATAAGGAATAAAAAGCTCGGAGATTCTATTTGCAAAAAACTATTTTCAAAAACTGCACACCCTCTTCTTTTAAGCAATGAAGAATACTACAAATTATGAAGGTAGATGAACAGGGAATAAAAATCAATAGTAAAGGATGTACTAATGACAAAAAGGCTTGCTCCAAAAAAAGCATTGTACTTGTTCTTGACAGGAGGAGTTGGAACAGGGAAAACCTATACATCAAAAATACTTTTTGATGCAATGATTTGATACTATGATAAACAACTAGATAGTGATCCATTAAAGCCTAAGGGCATCATTATTGCTTCAACAGGAAAAGTTGAATTCAATGCAGGCAACATCACTACACATTCAATCTTTCAATTTCCATGCAATTCTTGAAAAATGTTATCCCTGGATTCAAACATAGTCGATGTTGTCAACAAGAAATTGGAGAAAATACAAGTACTTCTTGTTGATGAAGTGTCGTTGATTTGTTCAAAAATGTTGTACAACATTGACAAAATACTTCGCCAAATCAAGCACACACCAAAAACACCTTTTGGAAACATATATATCATTTTCTGTGGTGATTTTTACTAGGCACAACCTGTGTGTGATACTTGGATGTTTGAAGGTCCAATAATAGATAAAGAAAAAAATTCATACACCTTTTGGGTAGACAATGTCAAATGCTTTGAGCTAGATAGTGTAATCAAACAAACAAATTAACATTTCATTTCTATACTTAATCGTGCTAGAACTAGACAACAAACAATCGAGGACATCAAATTTTTGAATATAATGTGCTATAAAGCACCTCTGAATGATCCACAATTTCCATATTTGTTTCATAGAAGTACAAAAATCAAAATGCACAACAAAAAAATGCTAGATAGTTTACCAACAAAGCTTTGTGTTCTAGATGCAATTGATAAACAAGACATAGCAATTGATATCACTCAACGTCAACCTCCAAAATCATTGTTGCCTGCTATGATTTAGTTGAAGCAAGACATTTTGGTTGAATTGATTTCTTCCAACATCGATACAAAGGATGGTTTGGTCAATGGTTTAGATGGGATTTTCAAATTGTATACAACCATGCAAGAAGGCATTGTTTGGGTGCAATTCAATGATTTAACTGTTGGAAAATTGCGTTGATAAAAGATGCAAAATCTATACACAGATTCTATTATACCTTCTTGGACACCCATAATGAGAATCATTAGAAAAGTCAAAATAGGTACAAAAATAGTGACCAGAGCACAATTTCCATTGCAACTTGCATGTGCACAAACTATCCATATAGCACAGGGTTTGACAATGGACACAATTGCTTTTGACCCATGTAAATTCTATCAGCATGGCCTTGTGTATACTACTTTATCACATGTAAGAAACATTGAATCACTGTATTTGATGGATAGACTACAAGAACAAAACTTCAAAGTGTCAAAAAAAGTAAATAGCAAAATGCAATACCTAGTAGCATCTACACAATGGAAAGTGCAACATAGTCTTTTGTCTGCCTCTCTAGACCATTTTGTCATATGCTCTTTGAACACATGTGGCTTTGCACTACATTCCCAAGAAATAACATGTGACCATGATTTGCTACAAGCAATTGTCCTTTGCTTCCAAGAGACAAAACATAGTTGCTTGATCATATTGATTTCCTTGACAGAACATACAATTGCTATATAGTAGCTGGCATTCATGGGCTACTAACATGCTCAAGAAAAATAGTTTTAGTGCAATACTTTCTAAACTTTTCAAAAAAATATCTAGAATCAATAACCATTGTCCTATTACACATGCATATTGTTATGCACATCATAAATTTGTATGCAAGACCAAACACACCGGTTCATGATCTCAATTTTTTATAGACTATTATGACCTCACTACCAGCTAATTTGAAATTGGTAATTTTTAGAGACTTCAACATTGACATGTTACAATCTACAAGATCAAAAGCGCTTCTGCTTGAATTTATGGAACAATGCAAATTGTCGTTGGTCGTTGACAAGCCAACAACACATTCAAGCACTTTGTTGGATCACTTTTGGATACAAAGTACTAAAATTGACGCTATCAAGTTCAGAGTGCTAGATACATATTGGTCAGACTATTTTTCAATATCCCTTCAATTCTAGTGATTAGGCCAACCTCACAACTGCAGTTGTCTCAAATTACCATCCTTTATGCATTGTTCTATTATCGATGGCTCACATTGTTGTACACAATTAGCATCAGACTTATGTAGGTGCAAAATAATAGTTGCAATCATTGTTCATATAGTCCATGCCTCTACATAGGTTAATTGCTTGTCCATACCTCTACCCATGCAGATCTCTGGTTTGTCAATGTCCTTGGTCAGGACCATTAGTAATGCTCTTCCAAATCATTGATATGGCTATGCATTTATGACTCAACATATATTTGTTCTAAAATAGATTTGTTCTCGCACACAGTATTGCTAGGGCTTTCCATACCACATGATTCTTTACCAAGAAAAAAATACAAAAGTAAGTCTTTTTCAGATTGTACAACCACCATCAACCACATCCTCATAGTATTTACTTAACAAACATGAACCTTTTAGATTGAGATGTTAAAGTTTCTACTATTTGTTATTCGATTTTTCATTAATAGTATCCAACGTAGTTCCTATAATCTACTCATGCAACTAGTTTTTTTTTGTACTTCTATCAATTTCAGGTCTCTCTACCATTCAAAAAATAGTAGTATAAATCATATAGTTGCATCTGTCTTCCATGCTTGTAATACTACAAATTTTTAGATGGTTATTTTAAAACAAGTTTGGTGTTATGCAAAATATTGGAAAAAAATAACACATGATACATTTTTTAATTACAAAGATACTATAAAATCCAAAAAAGTTATGCATCACAACACCACATTTTATCAGAGGCTTGGAAATAGTTTTCTTACACATATCAAATTTATAAATTGGAAATTGGAAATATTGTGCTATTTCGTAAAACATAGATCTCATAATTTTCCACCTTCTAACACAGCGTTCAAAACATCTAGAAATAGGTAAGCCCTACACATTTAGTAGGAAAAAATCTCAAAAACATATCAAATCTCATTAATGTCTTCCTTTTAGTTTTTGTTGTTACATGTTTGATAGAAACATATAATTTCATATATTTGCAGAGGTAGTTGGAAAACACGATCTTGTTCTCTTGCAAAACAGAAGATGGCTCAGACAATTGATAAACAAGATGAAAAAAGGCAAGTATCTTATTCTATTTGTTTTGCAATTGATTTCATTTTTTATATGCTTAATTAAAAATTTACTTTCAGTTATTGTTCATATCGCAACATGCAAATTCAAAACAACAGCTGCAGAGCCTTCAACCATCTTCGATATATGCACAAAGTAAATAGCTTTGGCATTTGAAGGCATGTTTTGGTTGTTTATGGGCCTACTATTACCATAGCTCCTAGAACACCACCAAAAGCACCGAATTGTGCATGTTGATTTAGTTGAAAGTCATGGTCAAATGAAAATCATGACAAACATCAACAACAAATTAATTAACACATTCTTGTCATTATTATCACTGATATATGTTTCCACCTCACAAATTTGTGATTAGGAAAAAACACAATATGAAGAGGAGATGTTGATTCTCCCTTGTTTTGACTACTAGGAGCACTATTGAGCCCATTGAGAAAGTTTGTCAAGAACGTAGATTGATTCCTGACAACCATTTCATAACTCATCCAATCAAATGATAGTTTCTCTATTGGATCAATTGGTGTTGTTTTTACTAGTCATTTCCAGGCACCAACATAGTATGAGTTGCAAGTTACAGATGGGGAGAACCAAGAATATTTTGTGAGTGTAAGATGTCTTTCACAAATCATGGCAATAACATACAAAATTGAGCACTTTGCTTCCTCAAATATATTAAAGAGTTTATTCAGCTTGTTTTGCATGCAATAAAATTGATAATAGAATGGTTTACTATGATAACTATTTCAATGTTGTTCAATTCTTAAACTAATTTCATCTACAAACTTGCATTTTAAAATTCTCTATGTTGCAACTTATAGTTCCCATCAGCCACGTAAAGTTGTATACAAGGCTTCAATTGATCCTAGGATCAACAAAAGCCCCTTTCATATTATTCAAAAATATTGTTCATTTTGGGCCTAAAGGCACAAATTTGATGAAAACAACATAGTCCAATTTCATTGATGAACTCAATGATGCATCTACAAAAGCATCTCTAGAACCATTGAAGACCTCAAACATGGAAGTATACACATCAACTATTTAGCTTTTACACTATAACATAGTTTTTTATTTAAAAGAATTTTCCATATATGATTTTCTATAGCAAAATTTGTAAACATTGCATTGCTATGATTTATTGCTAATTTCATTTTCACTACCCTTGTAGGTGATAGGAACACTGAGACCTAAAAATGTTCACTTGCCCCCATACGAACCAATTTGTATTTCTTGTAGACAAAGAGTTTTCTTTACACAGAGAACAAAAAATGATACTGCATGGTGCACTGCATGTGGAGTTGACACAATATTTGTCTATGCCCACTTTCTCCAATGTACTGTTAAGACAACAAAGGGACTTGTGGACTATTATTTGCAAAAACAATAGCTCTGAAATAGTTTCCTCAAACTAGTTGCAATTTCATTTGAAGAGTATAGGAGATACATGTCCACAATAATGTTCTTGCTACAAAAATTTTAACTACAAGGGACGTTCACCCTTGTAATGGATAATTGCATCATACAAATTGTAGGTGAAGCAAGTAGTAAAGCATCTCCAGTAACTTGACAACACATTTGCAATTTCACACAGGTGCTTACATTGCACCATTCTATTTTTAATTCTTATTCATTGATATCACAAACTATAGTATAATAAATATAGTTCTCATTGATTGTGAACTAGGATCAATGAAATGCAATGTTCCAGCATGTAGTGACTGTCAATAAGCAAAATTTCTAGGAGTCTAATCTCCTATATTTTGGACACAACCGACAAGAAAACAAATGTGTTCAATCCTTTATGGAAACTAATCCGATACTTTATTTCCAGTTCCCTTTGTTGGCAACACAAGGGGAGACAACTAAGAGGGGGGGTGAATCAGTTCTCACATAAATTCAAAACTTATTCCACTTATTAACCTTATTCTCATATTTGATTATTAACCATGAAAACATAAATCATCAACACATAAAAAACACACATAACATCAAGATTTTTTTACGTGGAAACCCTATTAGGGGAAAAACCACGGTGGAGGTCAGTCCACAAGATTATACCCTATTAAAATTATAATGAAAATGAAATATGGGGAATGCACATGCATTCTGCACACTGCCTAGAGCTCACTGCTCAATTACAAAGGAAGACACACTATCTTGCAAAGAGATTCATATTACAACCAACCAGATTTTGAACTAAGAGAATAGCATCTGCTAATGCCTGATTATAGTTTCGGTTAAGCACATGAATAATTCTTTACTCTTCTGCACACTTCTTCACACTCTGCTTTGCCTTTGAATGATATTCGCACTTACAAGCACACTCTAGCATACACTCACACACTCTAGAACCCTCTTACACTCTTCAATTTAAATAAACAATCGCTCTTATATATTTGCAACAAGAAATTTCATCCCTTCATGTCGGCCTCAACTAAAATAATAAAATGAATATAAACTATCGGCCAAAAACATTAAAGATTAATAATGTAAATTGGCCAAGGTTTGGACACTAACAAGTGAGGACCCAAATCAACATCTCAATGTGAAAAACTGTTTAATTTATATAAAGTAGCTGCAACAGAGAAGTCTCATTATGGAAACAAATGATGGAAAATCCAAGAGAAGCATCCAAAACAACTGCACTAATTGAAATAGCATCATCTTCACTTAGGAACACCGACTGAAGCAACAAAAAAACTATCAAAATGAGAGTTCATAACTTGATCAAATCTTCACGTGGATCTTTGAAACTCAACGTGGATAAACTAGATACACTCAGCAACAAACCATTTTAGTCCACAACCTCTGATCAACAACGTACAAAAAAAACTGATATACTGAACTTTACTTCACTACTTGACAACCTGTAACTCATTTATTACAATTTTCTCAATATCCTCAACATATACAACTTCAAATGAATTAATTCTATTAGTGTTGACATCAATGACAACCACATATCAGAAAAACAACCACAACATCCAATAATCTCCCCCTTTGGCATTGATGGCAACACATGATGTGAAAAACACCATCAATGCAGCTAACTCTTGACACTTACTCCCCCTTAGGATTTGACTTATCTTCTCCTCAACACTTTCACATAATCTTTCTCACCACAAGGATCTTCTCCCTAGATAATCACCATTTATTCACATGACTCTTCTTCCCCTTTGACATCAATGAAAATAATATTTAAGCTTTGAACCATTTGACTACTCACCTTGAGTAGCAGTCACTACAACATCAATATGAATTAAGATATGATTGTGAAATGCACAGACTGATGCAAAGTAATGCATCCTTAGTTCTAATTAGGAGGGGTAATCACCCCTAACTTCCCTCTGAGATACTCAAAACTATCCTTAGACAATGACTTGGTAAAAATATTGGCAATTTGCTCCTTATTAGGAACATACTCCAATCTGACTTCCTTTTCACTTACCTTCTCCCTCAAAAATTGAAACTTGATAGATATAGGCTTTATTTTTGAATGAAGCACTAGATTCTTGGAAATGTTAATAGCATTTGAGTTATCACAAAATATAGCAATAGGATCATCATATACAACTCTGATATCCTTCAACATTTGTTTCATCCACAGGACTTGAGTACAATTGTTAGTAGCAACAATGTATTCAACCTTTGCAGTAGACAAGGAAATGACATTCTACTTCTTGCTTAACCATGAGATTAGCTTCTTACCCAAGAAAAATGCTCCACCACTAGTAATTTTTCTATCATTCACATCTCCTACCCAATCAACATTAGTAAAGGCACTCAAAATAATACCATCATCTTTAGGATACCGTAGGCCAAGATCAACAATTCCCTTCAAGTATCTGAATATTCTCTTCACAATAGTCACATGAGATTCCTTTGGATTAGCTTGAAATATTGCAAAAATACATACAACATTCATGATATCAAGCCTAGTTTGAGTTAAATACAACAATCCGCCAATCATTGATTTGTATCTTGTTTGATTTGCTTTCAGAGAATCATCTTTTATTGTCAACTTGCATCTGGTCACCATGGGTGTACCAACTAGCTTTGAATCTTCCATACTGAACTTCTTCAGCAATTCCTTGACATACTTGGAATGAGATATAAAAATCCCTTTATCTAATTGAGTAATTTGCAATCCCAAAATTAATTTCATCTCACCAATCATAGACATCTCAAATTCATTTTGCATCTCATTAGCAAACTTCATGCACAAACCACCATCTCCTCCAAAAATGATATCATCAACACAAACTTCAACAATCAAATCTTTATTATGGTCAATCTTGAAATATAGATTACTATTAGAAATACCTTTGTTAAATCCAAGCTTCAACAAATGCTTATCCAATTTTGCATACCATGCTCTAGGGGCTTACTTGAGTCCATACAATGCTTTCTTCAACCGACACACCATATCTTCCTTATCGGTCAACTGGAATCCATCGGGTTGCTCAACATACACTTCTTCTTCCAATTCACCATTTAGAAAAGTTGATTTGACATCCATCTAGTAAAATTTGTAGTTCTTGTGAGTAGCATAGGCAAGAAATAATCTTACAACTTCAATCCTAGCAATAGGGGCAAAGGTCTCTTCAAAATCAATTCCTTCCATCTGTGAATATCCTTCACATACCTGTCTTGCTTTATTTCTAACCACTTCACCTTGCTCATTCAATTTGTTTCTAAAGACCCATTTGGTTCCAATTACATTCTTGTCCTTCGGTCTGGGAACAAGAATCCATGTATCATTCTTTTCAATCTATTTTAACTCTTCTTTCATCGCTTCAACCCAATGCTCATCTTTACATGCTTCATTCAAACTAGTAGGCCTAATCTCTGAAATCAAGCAATACTCTTTTGCAATATTTCTCCTAGTCTGGACACCTTTGTTCTTATCACCTATAATTTGATCTTCTAAATGAATCAATATTATATACCTTGGAGTCTTCTTAGGATGCTCTTCAACTTCAGGCTCTTGTGGTCTCTCTTATGCAACTTCACTAGTTGCTTCTTCCTTTTGATTTACCAGATTGATTTGCACTTGATTTGTAGTTTGAACTTGCTTTCCTTGGTTTGTACTATCATCCTAATCATCAGAGTCATATCCACAGGTTCTGGATCGTGTACCTAAGTCTTCATCAACCTTAACATTTACACTTTCAACCATTTTATTCAATCTTTTATTATAACACCAATAGGCCTTGCTTTTAGTAGAATAACCCATAAAGATACCTTCATCACTCCTAGCATCAAATTTCTCTGTCTTCATCTCTCTTAATATAACATCTTCCAAATATCTTGAAGTATTTAATAGTAGGCTTTTGACTAGTCCATAGCTCAAAAGGGGTCTTACCAGTATCACTTTTGATTTGTGCCCAATTGAGTGTGTACACAACAGTACTCACAACTTCTCTCCAATAGATATGAGGGACATTTCCTTCCAACATCATAGTTCTAGCTGCATCTTTAATTTTTTTGTTCTTCATTTCCATAACTCCATTTTACTGAGGGGTCCATGGTGCAGATAATTGTCTCTTTATTCCATGTTCTTCACAAAAAGAATTAAATTTACCAGAAGTGAATTCACCGTCTCTATATGATCTCAGACATTTAATCTTCAAACCTGTCTCTGTCTCAGCCATAGCTTTAAAGATCTCGAACTTTTCAAGTGCTTCAAAATTATCCCTTAAGAAAGTAAACAATACCATTCTAGAATAATCATCAATGAGTAACAGGAAATTCCTATAACCTTGTAAAATTCTAACCTTAGAGGGACCGCACAGATTAGTATGCACAAGCTCTAACAATTCATTTGAACAATGCTTTTTACTCTGAAATGAAATCCTAGTTTGCTTTCCCAACTGACATTCCTTGCATATTGCATTAGTAGGTTTCACCAACTTAGGTAGATCTCTCATAGCCTTAGTAGAACTTATCTTGACAATATTATCAAAGTTAACATGACACAATCTCCTATGCCATAACCAACTTTCATCAACTCAAGCAATCAAAAAACTTTTACTAGCAACACTCAAGTGAAAGATATTACCTTTTGTGTTTGTACTTGATGCAATTTCATTTCCGGAACTCAATATTCTACACTTTCCATCCTTGAATTGAAGATTTTGTTGGACGTTGTGGTTGTGTTGTTGATATGTGGTTGTCATTGATGTTAACACTATTAGCATTGTTGCATTAGAAGTTGTATATGTCAAAGATATTGACAAAATTGTACTAAGAAGTGCTACAGGTTGTCAGTGGTGAAGTGAATTTATTTCTATCAATGAGATTAGTATGTTGTTGTTCAGAGGTTTTGGAATAAAGGGTTTCTTGTTGAGTATATCTAATTTATCCACGTCAAGTTTCAGGGATCCATGTGAAGATTTGATCAAGTTATGGAGATCTGTATTTTGACATTTTTTCTATTACTTCAATTTGTGTTCCTGAATGAAGATCATGTGATTTCAATAAGTTCAGTTTTTGTGGATGCTTCTCAAATGTTTGATGATGCTTGTGGTTTATTTCTAGTTCATGATCTATCTGTGTTGCATGTCTACATTGATCGTTGTGCTTGTGATCCAAGTTTTTCTCTTGCGTGTTCATGTTTTTCATGTTCTTGGTTGACAATGTGTTAAAGCATGTTGTGGATTTTCAAGGAGTAATTAATTAAAGTGGTTCATGCTTGAGGATGTTATTTCTGGGCTTCACTATGTTGTGGACATGATTAATCTTTATTTTATCTGAGCTGACTCTTTATATTCTTTCTTGCTATTTTGTTGAAGTCGACTTATAGTGATGTAATCTCTTGTTGCAGATATATAAGAGCAATTATTCTATCATTTGGAAGTGTGAATTTGTGTGAAAGTGTGAAGTGTGTGAGTCCTTTGTGAGAATATTTCCCAGATCATTCGAAGGCAGAGAGAAGAGTGAAGAAGAGTGAAGAAGTGTTCATGTGCTTAATCGAAACTATAACCAGGCATTAACAGATGCTATTTTCTCAGTTCAAATTCTAATGGATTTAATCATAACCTTTATGTAAGACAGTGTGTCTTGCTTTGTAATTGAGCAGTGAGCTCTAGGAAGTGTTCTTTAATGCATGTGCATTCCCCATTCATATTTTCTTATACTTTTAACAATGTATAATCTTGTGGACTGACCTCCACCATGGTTTTTCCCCTAACAGGGTTTCCACGTAAAAAAATATTAGTGTTATGCATGCTTTTGATGTGTTGTTCATTTATACTTTTGTGATTAATGATCATATATGAGAATAAGGTTAATAAGTTGAATAAGTTTGAAATTCGGTGACAATTGATTCACCCCCCCTCTTAGTTGTCTGCCCTTGAGTTGCCAAAAATTGGTATCAGAGTAGGTTCCTTGGAAGAAGTCTTACAGCTTGAGCTGATTCGAGATGGAAAATTATAAAAAAGGATAGTCCTAGATTTGATGAAACAAATTATTCCTTGTGGAAGACTCGAATGGAGTGCCATCTAAGATGCATTGGTGAACGCTACTGGAGCATTACAAAAAATATATATGTTATTCCACATAATGGTCCTACTACTTCTGCTGAGATTAGGGATGTTGAGTATAATATCAGGGCTAAGGAGGTGTTGCTGAGTGCTTTGACTGATACTAAGATGACAAATGTGATGGATTTGAAGACTTCTTATGAGATTTGGAAAAATTTGGAGACCTTGTATGAAGGTGATGCTAATGTGAAGATTGCTAAGCTACAAAGTTTGAAAGGGAAATATGAAAAGTTGAAAATGGGTGATGATTAAATTGTTACTACTTTCATGCAAAGATTGAATGAACTTGTGTGTGGTATAAGATGTGTTGGTGGACAAATAGATGAATTAGAGATTGTTGCTAAAGTAATTAGATTCTTCCCTGATTCTTACAAAACCAAAGCTAGTGCTATTGAAGAGTTCCAAACTGTGACAAATGTTACCAAAGATATGTTGATTGGAAAGCTTACTACTTTTGAGTTGAGTGAATTTGGTGATTCCCTTTGTAAGGTTGAATTTGCATTCAAGGCCACTACTTCTGGAAGAGATAAACAGATATATGATCTGGGTGAAAGTTCATCAAGAAATACATTCAAGTATGAGGATGAAATGAAACAGCTCGATGAAGAAGAAAGAGAGCTTGAAGAACTTGAAGCATTAATTGTGAAAAGAGAAGCCAAAGGACAAGGTAAATATAAGGAGAAGTTGCCTATTAAATGTTTCTCTTGCAATAAGATAGGTCATTTTGCATCAAGGTGTCTTGAGAGAGTTTCCAAGCCAAGATTTAGCAAGCCTAAATTCCAGAAGAAGTGTTATTATGTTGTTGATGCAGGTGTGACAGATGATGAATCTAACAATGGAAATGTAAGTAAAGATGAATTTGTATTTATTGCTATCAAGGAAAATAATCCTGTGTCTACTAAATCTGCTAGTTGTAGAAATGTGGAGAAAACCCTAGCTGCTCGAGTTGAAGAGAAAGATGAATGGGTAATTGACAATGGTTGATCTCATCGTATGACAATAGATAAAATTAAGTTTGTGAGTTTGGAAAAGTATGATGGTGGTGTTGTGAGATTTGGCAATGACGAAGCTAGTGTGATTTGTGGAAGAGGATGCATTTCTCTTAATGGTAAGCATAATACTGATGATGCCTTGTATGTTGAAGGTTTGAAGAATACTATTTTAAGTGTTGGACAGATGGTTGATAAGGGATACAATCTTTAGTTCATGTATGGTAAGTGCAAAATATTGGGAAATTTTGGAAATGTGATTGCATCAAGTACAAAAACAAAAGGTAATATTTTCCACCTGAGTACTGCTAGTAAAAGTTGTTTGATTACTCAAATTGATAAAAATTGGTTGTGGCATAGGAGAACGTGTCATGTTAACTTTGATAATATTGTCAAGACAAGTTCCACTAAGGCTGTGAGAGATCTTCCTAAGCTAATGAAACCTACTAATGCAATATCCAAAGAATGTCAGTTAGGAAAGCAAACAAGATTTCATTTTAGAGTAAACAACAAAATTCAAATGGATTGTTGGATCTTGTGCATACTGATTTGTGTGGTCCTGCTAGAACTAGGATTTTATAAGGATACAGGTACTTTATGTTGCTCGTTGATGACTATTCAAGGATGATGTGGCCTACTTTCTTAAGGGAGAAATCTAAAGCTCTGGAAAAGTTCAAGATCTTTAAGGCTATGGTTGAGACAAAGACAAGTCTGAAGATTAAGTGTTTGAGATCAGATAGAGGTGGTGAATTCACTTCCAGTGAGTTTAATTATTTTTATGAAGAGCATGGAATAAAGAGATAGTTATCTACACCGAGGACCCCTCAACAAAATGGAGTTGTGGAAAGGAAGAACAAAATAGTTCTAGATGCTGCTATGATGTTGGAAGGAAATGTATCTCATATCTACTGGAGAGAAGCTGTGAGTACTGTTGTGTACACACTTAACTAGGTACAAATCAAAGGTGATACTGGTAAGACTCCTTTTGAGCTATGGACTAGTCAAAAACCTACTATTAGATATTTCAAGATCTTTGGAAGCAAGTGTTATATCAAAAGAAGTGAAGATATAGGAAAGTTTGATGCTAGGAGTGATGAAGGAATCTTTTTGGGTTATGCTACTAAAAGTAAGGCCTATCAATGTTACAATAAAATATTGAAGAAAATGGTTGAAAGTGAAAATGTTAAGGTTGATGAAAACATAACTACACCATTCAGAACCCGTGGATATGATTCTGATGATCAAAATGTTAGTACAAACAAAGGTCACACTTCAAGTCAAGTCCAAATCATTCTGGTGAATCAATAAAATTAAGAGGAAGGAGAAACTAGTGGAAGAACAGAAGAGAGATTAGAAGAGCCTAAGTTGAAGAACATTCTAAGAAGACTCTAAGATATGTAAGGTTGAATCATTCAGAGAATCAGATCATAGGTGATAAGAAAAAAGGTGTCTAGACTAGGAGAAAGAATTGTAGAAGAATATTGTTTGATTTCAAATACTAAGCCTAACAATGTGAATGAAGCATGTAAAGATGAACATTGGGTTGAAGCAATGAAAGAGGAACTACAACAAATTGAAAAGAATGATACATGGATTCTTGTTCCCAGACCTAAGGATTAGAATCTAATTGGAATTAAATGGGTCTTTAGAAAAAAATTGAATGAATAAGGTGAAGTGGTAAGAAACAAAGAAAGACTGGTATGTAAGGGATATTCACAAGTAGAAGGTATTGATTTTTAAGAAACCTTTTCCCCTATTGCTAGAAGTTGTGAGATTATTTCTTGCTTATGTTGCTTACAAAGACTACAAGGTTTATCAAATGGATGTCAAGTTAGCTTCTCTAAATGGTGAATTGGAAGAAGAGGTGTATGTTGAATAGCCAAATGGATTCTAGTTGACTGATTAAGAAGATATGGTTTTTTGATTGAAGAAAGCATTATATGGACTCAAACAATCCCCTAGAGCATGGTATGCTAGATTGGATCTAACAAAGGTACTGCTAATAGTAATTTGTATTTCAAGAATGATGATAAAGATTTGATTGTGGAAGTTTTTGTTGATGATATCATATTTGGAGGAGATGATAACTTGTGCATGAAGTTTGCTGATGAGATGTAGAATGAGTTTGAGATGTCAATGATTGAAGAGATGAAATTATTCTTGGGATTGAAAATTACTCAGTTAGATAAAGGGATCTTTATATCTCAGTCCAAGTATGTGAAATAATTGTTGAATAAATTTGGTATGGAAGATTCAAAGCTAGTTGGTACACCCATGGTGACCAGATGCAATTTGACAACTAATGATGATTCTTCGAAGGAAAATCAGACTAGATATAGATCAATGATTGGTGGATTGTTGTATTTGACTCAAACTGGCCCGGTATCATGAATGTTGTATGTATTGTTGCAAGATTTCAAGCTGATCCTAAAGAATCTCATGTGACTACTATGAAGAGGATTTTTAGATACTTGAAGGGGATAGTTGATTTTGGTTTATGGTATCCTAAAGATGATGATCTTACTTTGAGTGCCTTTACTGATGTTGATTGGGAAGGAGATGTGAATAATGAAAAGTACTAGTGGTGAAGCATTTTTCTTGGGAAAGAAGCTAATTTCATGGTTAAGCAAAAAGTAAAATGCTATTTCTTTATCTATTGCAGAGGTAGAATACATTGATTCTGCTAATAATTGTACTCAAGTAATATGGATGAAGCAGATGTTGAAGCATATAAGAGTTGTGTATGATGAGCCTATTGTTATATTATGTGATAACTCAAGTGCTATTAACATTTTTAAGAATCTAGTGCTGCATTTCAAGACCAGGGATATATCTATCAAGTTTCACTTTTTGAGAGAAAAAGTAAGTGAAAAGGAAGTCAAATTGGAGCATGCCTACTAATGAGAAGATTACAGACATATTTACTAAGCCGTTGCCTAAGGGTACTTTTGAGTATCTCAGAGGGAAGTTAGGGGTGATTACCCCTCCTAATAAAAACTAAGGATGCATTGATTTGCATCAATCTGTGCATTTCATGATCATACTTTGATCTAAATTGATGTTGTGGTTGCTACTACTTAGGGGGAGTAGTCAGATGTTCAAATGTTTAGGTGTTCAGATATGTGGTTCAAAGCTTGTATAGAAGAGATCTTTGTCATTGATGTCAAAGGGGGAGAAGAGTAATGTGAGAAATGCTATAGGTTGTTAGTGGTGAAGTGAAGTTCTCTCTATTAGTGTGATCAGTATGTTATTGTTCAGAGCTTGTGGACTAAAGGGTTTCTTGTTGAGTATATCTAGTTTATCCATGTCAAGTTTCAAAGATCCGCATGAAGATTTGATCAAGTTATGGAGATCTGTATTCTGATAGTTTTTCTATTACTTCAGTTTATGTTCCTGAATGAAGATCATGTGCTTCTCTGATATTTCATGATGCTTGTGGATGTTTCTAGTTTGTTCTCTATCTATGTTGCACATCTTCATTGATCGTTGTGCTCGTGATCCAAGATTTTCTTTTGTGTGTTCATGTTTTTCATGTTCTTGGATGACAAGGTGTTGAAGCGTGTTGTGGATCTTCGAGGAGTGATTAATTAAAGTGGTCCATGTTTGAGGATGTTATTTTTGGTCTTCACTATGTTGTGGCCATGATTAATCTTTATTTGATTTGAGTTGATTGTTTATATTTTTTCTTGCTATTTTGTTGAAGCCGACTTATAGCAATGTAATCTCTTGTTTTGGATATATAAGAGCAATTATTTTATCATTTGGAAGTGTGAATATGTGTGCAAGTGTGAATCATGTGAGTCCTACATGTGAATATTGTTTAGATCATTTGAAGGCAAAGAGAAGAGTGAAGAAGTGTTCATGTGCTTAACCAGAACTATAACTAGGCATTAGCAAATGTTATTTTCTTAGTTCAAATTCTGATGGATTTAATTAGAACCTTTCTATAAGATAGTGTGTCTTCCTTTGTAATTGAGTAGTGACCTCTAGGCAGTGTGCCTAAATGCATGTGTATTCCCCATTCATATTTTCTTATACTTTTAAAAGGGTATAATCTTGTGGACTAACCTCCACCATGGTTCTTCCCCTAATAGGGTTTCCATGTAAAATATCTTGGTGTTATGTGTGCTTCTGATGTGTTGTTCATTTATGCTTTCATGATTAATGATCAGATATGAGAATAAGGTTAATGATTTGAATAAGTTTGAAATTCGGTGACAACTGATTCAACCCCCTCTCAGTTGTCTACCCTCGAGTTTCCAATAGATTGTATCACTTATCGACCATTTTACCAACACTCAAAAGATTATGGTTCAAGCCTTCCACATACAGAACACCATTAGATCAGTATTATGCTTACCATCAAGATAAATGCAACCTCTTCCATGGATCACACTAGCTATATTATCACCAAATATCACAACACCACCATCATACTTTTCCAAGCTTATAAACTTTTTTTTGTCTCCTTTCATATGATGTGAACATCCACTGTCAATTACCCATTCATCTTTTCTTCAACTTGACCAGCTAGGGCTTTCTCCACATTTATACAACCAATAGATTCAATAGGTATAGGATTATTTTACTTGATAGCAATAAATACCCATTCATCATCACTTCTATTTCCTTTATCAGATTCATCATCTGTCACACCTTCATGAACAACATAGTAACACTTCTTCTGAAATCTAGGCTTGTTATGTCTTGGTTTAGGAGATCTTTCTGGATACCTTGATGAAAAATGACCTATCTTATTGCAAGAAAAACATTTAAGAGGCACTTTTACTTCATACTTACCTTTTCCTTTCGATACTCTCTTGACAATAAGTGCTTCTAGCTCTTCTAGCTCTCTTTATTCTTCAATCTATTTGATTTCATCCTCATACTTGAATGTATTTCTAGATAAACTTTCACCCAGATCATATCTTTGTCTATCTCTTCTGGAGGTAGTAGCCTTAAATGTAGATTCAACCTTAGGAAGGGCATCACCAAATTCACTCAACTCAAAAGCAGTTAGCTTACCAACCAACGTATCTTTGGTTATGTTATAGTCTAGAGCTCTTCAATAGCACTAGCTTTGACTTTGTAATAATCAGGCAAGGATCTAAGCACTTTAGCAATGATCTTAGATTCGTCTATCTTTCCACCAGCACATCTAATACCACACATAATTTCATTCACTCTTTGCATGAAAGTATTAATGTTCTCATCATCACCCATTCTCAACCTTTCACATTTCCATTTCAAACTTTACAGCTTAGCAATTTTCACATTAGCATCACCTTCATGTACAAGGTTTCCAATTTTTTCTAGATCTCATGAGTAGTCTTCAGATCCATAACATTTGTCATCTCAAAATCAATCAAAGCACTCAACAAAGCTTCCTTAGCTCGGATATTATGCTCAACATATGTACTATTCGGTGGAATAACATACCTATTACTTGTAATGCTCTAGTAGGGTTCACCAATGCATCTCAGATGGCACTTCATTCAAGTCTTCCACAAAGAATAATTTGTTCCATCAAATATCGAACTATCCTTTTTGTAACTTACCATCCTGGATCACCTTAAGCTATTAAACTTCTTCCAAGGAACCTGCTCTGATACCAATTGTTGGCAACACAAGGGGAGACAACTGAGAGGGGGGTTGAATTAGTTGTCACAGAAATTCAAAAATTATTCCACTTATTAACCTTATTCTCATATCTGATTATTAACCATGAAAACATAAATAATCAACACATCATAAACAAACATAACACCAAGATTTTTTACATGGAAACCTTGTTAGGGGAAAAACCACGATGGAGGTTAGTCCACAAGATTATACCCTATTAAAAGTATAATGAAAATGAAATATGGAGAATGCACATGCATTCAGTCACACTACCTAGAGCTCACTACTCAATTACAAAGGAAGACATGTTGGATGCTATGGTTGTGCTCATATGTGGTTGTCATTGATGTCAAAACTATTAGCGTTATTATATTGAAGATTGTATATGTTGAGCATATTGAGAAAATTGTTAAAGGAGGTTTTGTAGGTTGCTAGTGGAATAGTGAAGATCATGAAGGTGTCTTGTTCTATACATTGATGATCAATTGTTGTGGACTAAAGAGTTTATTTTTGTGTGTATCTAGATCATCTACCATAAGTTTTAGAGGTCCATGTCAAGATTTGATCATGCTATGAACAATTGTGTTCTGACAATAATTCTATGGGTTTTGTCAGTGTTCTTGATTGAAGTTTATGCGATTCTAATAATTTGTGTTACTGCAGATGCTTCTCTATTAGTTCTTATTGTTTGTCGATGCTTCTAGATAATTCTCTATTCTTATTGTACGTCTGCATTGATCGGTGTCCTCATGGTCAAATATTTTTCTCGTGTATGTTCAATTTTTCATGTTCTTGGTCAACATGATGGTTGTAATGTGTTGCAGATGCTTGAAGATTAAAATTTGAATGTTTGGCATGCTCAAGGATATTGTTTTAGGTCACATCATAATATTAGCTTATGGTGTTTGATTCACTTTAAAATCTATTTGTAAATTTGGGCTAACATTGTAAATATGTTTTATATTTTTGGCTGACAAGGTTGTTGATGTAATTTCATATTGTAGATATATAAGAGTGATTGTTTGAGTGAAGTTAGTGGGTGTGTGAAGTGAAGAAAATCCAGAGAAGAGAAAGCGTGTGAATATTGATCTATTCATTTGATTGTAGAGCAGAGTGAGAAGAAGGTTGAGAGAAGTGTGAAGAAGGTTTTTTGTGCTTAACTGGAACTGTAATTAGGCTTGTGTAGAAGCTATTTCCTTAGTTCATACCTTGCAGATCTAATCTGTATTGTTGTGTATTTTTGGGAAGTGAGCCCTTTTGTATTTGAGTAGTGAGCTCTAGGTACTATGCCTGAATGCATGTGCATTCCCATTATTATTCTCATTATACTTTTAACAGGGTATAATATTGTGGACTAACATCCACCATGGTTTTTCCCCTAATAGGGTTTCCACGTAAAAAATCTTGGTGTTCTTTGTGTTTATGACGTGTTAATTGTTTATGGTTTATTGTTCATTCATTAGATCTAAGATTAAGTAAAGTCTGAAAAGTTAAATATTATGTGACAACTGATTCACCCCCACTTCTCAATTGTATGTCTTTGTTTTTCAAATAATTGGTATCAGAGCAGGTTCCTCTGAAGAAGTTTAAAAGCTTGAGGTGATCTGAGATGACATCATTCAAGAAGGATAGTCCTAGATTAGATGGAACAAACTACTCATTGTGGAAAACTAGGATGGAATGTCATTTGAGGTGTAATGGAGAACCCTTTTGGAAGATTACAAAGAATCCATATGTTATTCCTCAAAATGGTCCTTCCACTATTGATAAGATCAAAGAAGCTGAGAATATTGTTAGGGCTATGGAAGCTTTGTTGAGCACTCTAATAGATTCAGAAATGACAAATGTGATAGGTTTGAAGAAAACTCATGAGATTTGGATGAAGCTGGAAACTTTGTCTGAAGGAGATTTACATGTGAAGATGGCTAAGCTACATAGTTTGAAAGGAAAGTATGAAAACTTGAAGATTGGTGAAGATGAAAATGTTTCTTCTTTTATGCAGAGAGTAAATGAACTAGTGATGGGTATTAGATGTGTCGGTGGTACCTTGGAAGAGGAAGAAATTGTAGCTAAAGTGCTCAGATCATTGCCTCCCTCTTACAAAGAAAAGGCTCATGCTATTGAAGAAACTAGATCATTGACAAATATGACAAGAGATACATTGATTGGTAAACTTGCTACCTTTGAGTTGAGTGAATTTAGTGAATCTGTTCCCAAGACTGAATCTGCATTCAAGGCTATTGTATATAGAAGAAACAAGCAAAGATATGATTTGGGAGAGTGTTCCAAAAAGTCATTCAAGTATGAGGAAGAAATGAAACAACTTGAAGATGAAGAAAGAGAGGTAGAAGAATTGGAAGCACTAATTGTGAAGAAAGAAGGAAAAGGACAAGGTAAGTATAAAGGAATGTTGCCTATTAAATTTTTTTCTTGTAGTAAAATAGGTCATTTTGCATCAAGGTGTCCTAAAAGAGCTCCTAGATCCAAGCCTAACAAATCTAGATTCTAAAAGAAATGTTACTATGCTAAAGGAGTGACCGATGATGAGTTTGATAAAGATAATGGAAATGAAGATGAATGGGTGTTCCTTGCTATCAAGGAAAATGGTCTAGTGGCTACTGAATCTACTAAAGTCAAGAAAGCTCTTGCAGCCTGAATTGAAGAAAAGGATGAGTGGGTTATTGACAGTGGATGCTCACATCATATGATTGGTGACAAAAGAAAATTTGTAAGTCTTGAGAAGTATGATGGTGGGGTTGTAAGATTTGGAGATAACAATGCTAGTGTGATTCGTGGTAGAGGATCTATTTGTCTTGGTGGTAAGCATAACATTGATGATGTTCTTTATGTTGAAGGCTTGAAGCACAACTTGTTGAGTGTTGGACAAATGGTGGACAAGGGTTATGATCTTTAGTTCAAAGATGGAAGATGCAGGTTACTTGGAAAATCTGGAAAAGTAATTGCTTCAGGTAAAAAGACATAAGGTAATATTTTTCACTTGAATGCTACTAGTGAAAGTTGTTTAATTACACAAATAGATGAAAACTAGTTATGACATAGGAGGTTGTGCCAAGTGAATTTTGATAAGATTATCAAAGTAAGTTCCACTCAAGTAGTAAGAGATCTACCTAAGCTAGTAAAGTCTGCTAACACAATTTGCAAGGAGTGTTAGATGGGTAAACATACTAGAGTTTCTTTTCGAAGAAAACATCATTCAAATGGATTACTGGAGCTGGTACATACTGATCTATGTGGTCCCTCCAGAGTGAGAAGTCTTCATGGAGAAAGGTACTTTATGTTGCTTATTGATGATTATTATAGGATGATATGGGTTGCTTTCTTAAGAGAAAAATGTGAAGCATTAGAAAAGCTCAAAAGTTTCAAGGCCATGGCAGAAAATGAGAAAGGTCTAAAAATCAAATGGTTAAGGTTAGACAGAGGTGGTGAATTCACCTCCAGGGAGTTTAATTGTTTTTGTGAAGAGCATGGAATCAAAAGATAGTTATCTTCTCCCCAAACCCCTCAACAAAATGGAGTTATAGAGAGGAAGAATAAAAAAATTCTAGATGCTGCTAGAACAATGATGATTGAAGGAAATGTGCCTCACATCTATTGGAGTGAAGCTATAAGCACTATTGAGTACACTTTAAATTGGGTAAATGTCAATGGTAAGACTCCTTTTGAACAATAGTTTGGTTATAATCCTATTGTTAGATATTTCAAGATCTTTGGAAGCAAGTGTTATATCAAGAGAGATGAGGATATAGGCAAGCTTGATGCAAGAAGTGATGAAGGAATATTTTTAGGTTACTCTACTAAAAGCAAGGCCTACTGGTGCTATAACAGAAGATTGAGAAAAATGGTTGAGAGTGCAAATGTCAAAGTTGATGAGGAATCTGCTAGATCATCTAGATATTGTGGATATGATTCATATGACCAAGAAGACAACAAAAACAAAGGGAAGAATGCTCAGACACAGAATCAACTACAAATTGTGCCATATGTTCTGGTAAAACAACTTTAATTTGTTTTGGTAAATCAAGTAAATTAGTAAGGTGAGACAAGTGCAACTGCAGAAGAAAAAAAAGAAGAACCAAAAGCTCGAGAGAGTCCCAAAGTTCCAAGGTATGTGAAGCTAAATCATTCTGAAAATCAAATTATAGGAGACAAGGATAAAGGTGTGCAAACTAGGAGAAAAATTGCAAAAGAATATTGCCTGATATACAAGATTGAGCCTAAAGATGTCAATGAAGCTTGGAATGATGAACGATAGATGGAAGCTATGAAAATAGAATTGATGCAGATTGAAAAGAAGGATACATGGATACTTGTTACCAGACCTAAAGACAAAAATGTGATTGGTACTAAATGGTAGTTCAGAATAAGTTGAATGAACAAGGTGAAGTGGTTAGGAATAATGCAAGACTGGTATGTAAAGGGTATTCACAAATGGAAAGTAATGATTTTGAAGAAACCTTTGCCACTGTTGCCATAATTGAAGCTATAAGGTTATTTCTTGCTTATGTTGCATATAAGAACTATAAAGTCTATCAAATGGATATAAAGTCATTTTTTTTGAATGGTGAGCTAGAAGAAGAAGTATATATATTGAACAACCAGATGGATTTCAACTGACTGACAAGGAGGACATGATTTGTTGATTGAAGAAAGTTCTATATGGACTCAAGTAAGCACCCAAAGCCTCGTATGCTAGACTGGATAAATATTTACTAAAGCTAGGATTCAATAAAGGTACTACTGATAACAACTTGTATTTCAAGTTGGATCATGACAAAGAGTTGATTATTGAGGTCTTTGTTGATGACATTATTTTTGGAGGAGATGATAATCTATGTATGAAGTTTGCTGATGAAATGAAGAGTGAATTTGAAATGAGCTTGATTGGAGAGATGAAGTTCTTTCTAGGATTGCAAGTTACTTAGTTAGACAAGGGGATCTTCATATCTTAGTCCAAATATATGAAAGAAGTATTGAAAAAGTTTGACATGGAAGACTCAAAGCCTGTTGGTACTCCCATGGTAACCAGATACAAATTAACTCAGAATGATGATTCTCCTAAGGAAAATCAAACAAGATAGAGGTCAACAATTGGTGGATTACTCTACTTAAATCAGACCAGACCAAACATTATGAATGTTGTATGTATGGTTGCTAGATTTTAGGCTAATCCAAAAGAATCTCATGTGACCGTTGTAAAGAGAATCTTCAGATATCTAAAAGGAATAGTTGATTTTGGACTTTGGTATCCTAAGGATGATGATCTTACTTTGAGTGCATATATTGATGTGGATTGGGCAGGAGATGTTGATGACAAGAAAAGTACTAGAGGTGGTGCCTTCTTCCTAGGGAAGAGGCTGGTGTCTTGGTTGAGCAAAAAGAAAAATCCCATTTTTCTATCTACTATTAAGGCAAAGTACATTGTTGCTGCAAATAACTATACTCAAGTGATGTGGATGAAATAGATGCTGCAAGATATCAGAGTAGTATATGATGAACCTATTGCCATATACCGTGACAACTCAAGTTCGATTAACATATCAAAGAATCTGGTGCTACACTCTAATACCAAGCATATATCAATCAAGTTTCACTTCTTGAGGGAAAAAGTGAGTGAGAAAGAAGTCAGACTAGAGTATGTGCCTACCAAAGAATAGTTTGTAGACATTTTCACTAAGTTGTTGCCAAAGGATACTTTTGAGTATCTTAGAAGGATGCTAGGGGTGATTACCGCTCCTGATATGAACTAGAGATACATTTATTTGCATCAATCTATGTGCTTCATAGATATTTCCTTATCCAAATTGATGTTTACATGGCTGCTACTTAGGGGGAGTATTCAGATGTGCAGATATGTGATTCAAAGCTTGTATGTGGGAAGGTAATGCTTATCTTTTCCATTGATGTCAAAGGGGGAGAAGAGCAATGTGAAAAATCCTTTTAGGGAGAGAAGAGCAATTGAGGAGAAGAGTCAGAACCAAAGGGGGAGTAAGTGTAGCTATGTTGATGGTATTTTTCACATCATGTGTTTCCATCAATGCCAAAGGGGGAGATTATTGGATGCTATGGTTGTGTTGCTGATATGTGGTTGTCTTTGATGACAACACTATTAGCATTATTGTATTGAAGGTTATATATGTCGAGGATATTGAGAAAATTGTTAAAGGAAGAGTTGAAGGTTGCCAATGGAATAGTGAAGATCATGAAGGTGTCTTGTTCTGTACATTGAAGATCATTTGTTGTGCACTAAAGGGTTTATTGTTGTGTGTATCTAGATCATCTACTAGAAGTTTCAGAGGTCTATGTGAAGATTTGATCGTGCTATGAATAATTGTGTTCTAACAGTATTTCTATGGGTTCTGTCAATGTTCCTGATTGAATTTTATGTGATTCTAATAATTTATGTTGTTACAAATGCTTCTCTGTTAGTTCTTGTTGTTTGTGGATGCTTCTAGATAATTCTCTATTCTTGTTTTACGTCTACGTTGATCGGTGTGCTCGTGGTCAAAGATTTTTCTTGTGTATGTTTGGGTTTTCATGTTCTTGGCCGACATGATGGTTGTAATGTGTTGTGGATGCTTGAAGATTAAAATTTGAATGTTTGGTGCACTCAATTATATTGTTTTAGGTTGCATCATAATATTAGCCGATGGTGTTTGATTCACATTAAAGTCTATTTGTAAACTTGGGCCGGCATTGTAAATATGTTTTATATTTTTGGCCAACAAGGTTGTTAATGTAATTTCATGTTGTGGATATATAAGAGTGATTGTTTGAGTGAAGTTAGTGGGTGTATGAAGTGAAGAAAAGCCAAATAAGAGAAAGTGTGTGAATATTGATCTATTCAGTCGATTGCAGATCAAAGTGAGAAGGTTGAGTGAAGTGTGAAGAAGGTTTTTTGTGCTTAACTAGAATTGTAATGAAGCTTGTGTAGAAGCTATTTTCTTAGTTCATACCCTGCAGATCTAATCAGTATTGCTATGTATTGTTGGGCAGTGAGCCCTTTTGTATTTGAGCAGTGAGCTCTAGGTAGTGTGCCTGAATGCATGTGCATTCCCATTATTATTCTCATTATGCTTTTAACAAGGTATAATATCGTGGACTAACATCCACCATGGTTTTTCCACTAACAGGGTTTCCACGTAAAAAAATCTTGGTGTTCTCTGTGTTTATGATGTGTTGATTGTTTATGGTTTATTGTTCATTCATCAGATCTAAGATTAAGTTAAGTCTGAAAAGTTTAATATTCTGTGACAACTGATTCACCCCCCTCTCAGTTGTTTGTCCTTGTTTTTCCAACAAGACACACTATCTTACAAAGAGATTCAAATTGCAACCATCCATATTTTGAACTGAGAAAATAACATCATCTAATGCCTAATTACAGTTCTAGTTAAGCACTTGAACAATTCTTTACTCTTCTGCACACTTCTTCACACTTTGCTATGCCTTTGAATGATATTCACACATACAAGCACACTCTGGCATACACTCCAACACTCTTACACCCTCTTACAATCTTCAATTCAAATAAACAACCACTCTTATATATCCACAACAAGAAATTCCATCCCTTCATGTTGGCCTCAACAAAATTAATAAAATGAATATAAATTGTCGGCCCAAAACATTAAAGAATAACAATGCAAATCAACCAAGGTCAGCCACAACTTAGTGGGGACCCAAATCAACATCTCCAACATAAAAACACTTCAATTAATTTCTCCTTGAAGATCCACAACCTGCTACAAACACTATGTCGGCCAAGAACAAGAAAAACATGAAAACACAAGAGAAAATCACCAACCACGAGCACAACGATCAATGCCGATGTGCAACAAAGATAGATCACAATCTAGAAACATCCACAAGCATCATAAATCACAAGATAAGCATCTGTAGCAACTGCACTAACTGAAATAACATCATCTTCAATCAGGAACACTAACTGAAGCAATAGAAAAATTGTCAGAATGAGAGTCTTAATAACTCGATCAAATCTTCACACGGAACTCTGAAACTCGATGTGGATAAAATAGATACACTCAGCAACAAACCATTTAGTCCACAACCTCTGATAAAAAATGTATAGAAATAACTGACATACTGAACTTTACTTCACTACTTGACAACCTGCAACTCATTTATTACAATTTTCTCAATATCCTCGATGTATACAACTTCAAATGAATTAATGCTAATAGTGTTGACATCAATGAAAACCACATATCAACAAAACAACCACAACATCCAACACCTTTATGCATTGAACAAGTTGACAGTCATATTTTCTTCTATTCCAAACATACACATTATACATATGAACAACTTTGCTTTCAATTTTATAGACACTTACAATTTATGTTTTTCTTTATTTTGACCTCTCCTATGTAGCACATAACTTGAAACTTGTTTATTGTTCTTTTCCACCCAACATACTATACATATAAATTAGAGTGTTTGTAGTTTGAACAACAATTATAAGTAAAGTTTCATGTGTAATGCTCTTCATTGTCTACACATTGTACTAATGCATGTTTGTGATAAAAAAAGAGAACTATACCAGTCGAACAATGCTTTTATGTGACATAAAAATCATTTACAAATTTTTTTTTTGCCCATTTTGGATACAATGCTTTGTTAGTTCACAAAATACTTGTCTACATAAATGATTATGTCCTTCTTTCCAGTACTCTTCCAAAAAAAATTAGGCTCCCGCTTCGAGATAGAATCGACATTAGATGTTTCTGCAAAGCATTTCCTATCTAAGAAAAGAGTTTGTAGGGTTCTTTGCAATTCCTTTTTAGAAAATTGAATCTTTGTTTAAACATATGTTAATACAAAAAATAGTAAAGCAATAGAGGCATTTACACAGCACAAACATACTACTTAGATTAGATCCACAAAACTTATATTGCACATTCAATTTGTTCATCTTATTTCACAATTGATTATACTTACCAATCCAATTACATGCTTTTTCCCTTCAAAGACAGTGCAACTTTACTCATGTATTATTTTTATTGATTGCTAATGGGTAAAAAAGTAGATGTGTGTATCTTCTCAGACACTTATCGATATTGTTTTATAGTTTATATAATGTTGCAATTATTCAATAGGTTATGATGTGAAGTGTCCACTACATTTAAAACATCATTGTTTGTTTTCCTTGTTCAAATGCAATGCTCATTTGCTTTGCCTTGATTCTTACATGTTTTGTATCTACTGTTGGTTTTCACACCTACAACACTCTCATTCTTATGTGTTGGGTACTCAATTGTTCATCTTCTTTATTCACATTGGAATCTGTTAATTATCATGTATTTTGTTTATATGCTATTGCAATTGAATTATGGATTTTATTGTGAAGTATTAAATCTGTCTGTATTTTATGGTTAATTTCTACTAAATGCAGTTATGCATTGGAACTGCAATTGAGTTTATTGAATGCAAATGAAAATTAGGTGTAAGTAAATGGAAAATGTTTGGGAATAAAATCATTGAATTTGTGTCTGTTGAAAGGCTTTATAGTGTTTCAAATTGTCATTTTATAGTGGTTTACATATTTGCATATTACGGGTCAATGTCTATTGTTTGGTGTCATTTGCATTTTACATGTATATGTCTATTCTTCACTATTCTTTGTGGGTTGGTGTCTGTTGCCAAGTTAAATAGTTAGTTGCATTTCAATTCATTGCATGAAGATGAGAATAGTTCATGTTTTCAATATTTCTTGGTTTTCAAGTTTAAATTCTATTGACTAAAGTATTGTTTGTGTTCTTTTCCCATTTGCTTGGGCTGTTTTTATCAATGTAAATATGGGTTGCCCTTTCTTGTGTGGTGGCTACTTTTATGGGTTGTTGTCTGTTGTTGAGTTAGATATTTGACACTGTGATTTGTTAATGTGGATTTATTTTCCATCCATGATTAAGAATATAAGTAGCTAAATGCACTTCAATTTATTTGGGTGAAAATGACAATTGTTCGTATTTGAAGTATTTCTTAGGCTTGAAGTTTAAATTCTCTCAACCAAAGTTTTATTTGCGTTGTTCTCTCATTTTCTGAGATTCTTTGTCAAAATGTGTTTATGGGTTAGTGTAAGCTCAAATTGGGTTCCGCACAAAGAACGAGGCTTCCATAAGTTCCAATATGGTGCGTGGGCACCTTGTCAATTGTTGTCAATTTGGTCATATGTTTGGTTTTAGGTGTTTAGAGTCTAAATGTGATGTAATAAGGTCATAATAGACCATTTTCAATGTTTAGAGTCATCTAGGGTCGGTTTGAGTTAGTGTTGTCATATTTTGCAAATGTTGTCAAAAGTTGCATTGCAACTTTGCATTTTTTCACATGTGGAAGTTCAATGGTCAAGTAGTTAAAAGGGTAGTTGGAACCAATTATTTTTTATTGTAAAAATTTAAATATGCCTTAAAAACTTCATGGCATGGTTTTGGCAATGTTTTTGTTGAATAAGCAATAAGAAAACCCTCATTTTTTGTGTTTTCAGTTAACTCTGCTACTATACAGTGTGTGGTACAATTTCATATAGGCTGAAAATGTTTTAATATTAATTGGAATTGATATGGGAATGTGCTATCAATATTTTTGCTTTGGTTTGAGTTAATTCTATTGAGTTTGAAGCAAATTTGAAGCTTTTTATTGAAAATGGGTTGAAATCCCTGTTTGGAGGGTTTGAAAGTGTTTAAAATGGGTTGGTGATCCATTCCACTAGTAGATTTGCTTTCAAATTGGTGGAATGGGTGAATTTATATAGGGCTTAATGTTAATGTAGGTTTCAGGTGCAGGGAATAGGGTTTAATGACATTTTGGTGTTGCCCTAGTTAATATTTCATGGGTTTTTTGGCTTAAATTAGTGGCTAGGGCTTAGTGTTTGATGAAAAAGCATTGATAAAGTGTCAGAGTTGGTTTAGGAAGCATGTTCATACCCTAGATAATGTGTTTGAGGTGTTTTTCAAGAGGTTTGAAGCCTGGAGTATGAAGATTCAATAAACCTATGTGTGAGAAGCCTAAATAGGCCTAAGTAAGGGTTTTGTGGTTTGGTGAGTTTTTGGGTTTATCAGGGGATAAAAACCATTGATATGGACCTTTTTTAATTATGTTGAAGTCCTGAAGTGGAATTTTGTGTTTGGGGAAAGGTTTTCCTTGAAGGTGTTTTGTAAAATAGGGCTAATTGAGCCTCATTCCAATGTAGCAATCCATTTTAGGAGGGTATGTTCTGAAACAAGAATATGTACAAATATAATATGTGAAAGTAGAGGATAAAGGGTATCTAAAATGATAGTTCTTTTGTGGGTTTGAAGTTGTTTTTGCAAGATATGGTCAAAATTCACTGTTTGGAATGCTACAAGGCAAATTTAAGAAACTATGAGATAGTGCCAAGTTAGAGTCTTAAAGATGAAAAGATTGTTCCAAATTGTTTGAATTGTGTTTTTTCTAATAAAATACTCATTTCTCTACATCATAATATCAAATAAACTGTCATTTCCTTTGCTTTGCGCACATTTCGATGTATTATTTAATGCTAATCAAATATGTTTCTCTTCACAGGATTTTATCTCTACAGTATTGCAAGTGATCGATTGAGAAAATGTAAGTTCCTAGAACCTTTTGCAATTCCAAATAAATTTCAATTAATTTTTTTTTGCATTGCTTATTCATCTCACAATATTTAATGCAAGCAAAGGCTTTCTTTGTTGATAGGATCTATGCCCATTGTAGTTGAACTAAAAAATGTAAGCTACCCATAAGTTCCTCTATCCTTTTCATTGTCACTCTATATTTTTTTGAATTTTTACATTTTATGCATTACTCCCTACCGTTCCTACAACAAAAAGAATACTTAGCTCAACACAATTAAAACTTGAAAATCACCAGATCTTAAAACTACAAACTATCCCCACTTTCATTCAATACGTTGAAGTGCAACTAAGTATTTAACTCCACAACAGACACTAACCCATAAAGGATATTGAAGGATACAAATTTAGACACATGATGGAAACAACAACAATTAATACGCATTCACCCATACAATGCAAATATGTAAACCACTACAAAACAATACTATAAAATACATACAACCTTACAAAATTTAACATTTGCTTTGATCTAATTTTCATTTTCATTCCATAAATTCAAGTGCAGTTGCAACGCATGAGTGCAAACAATAAAAATTAATTATAGACATTGGAAATTTTTGATGGCTTCTACTCTTCTTTTTCATATGGTTGTCCTCTTGCATTTGCTCTTTTTGTGCATCAATAGCATTCTAAGAGCATGCTTATGCATACACAGTGTGCCAATTTTGTTTAATGTTAATAGACACTAGTGCAACTCTTTTTAATGGATTTTTCTATAAACTTGAAACCCTTGCAGTGTTTACTCAATTCCTTGCATTGCCCATCACAAGACAGGAACTATGAAAATTGTTGTTGCCTTGTCATTTCAGTGTTCTTTACTGACTTGCATAGATTGTTTGATGACACACATGTCTCTTTGTGTTCACAAGATCTACGTCTTATATGTTCAACACAAAAAAAAAAGTGATTGTAGCTTCATATCTCAACAAAATCCATGTATACTGGGAAGGTTTATACAAATCATATTCAAGGCCGAAAACAGGTGCTTTGTAAGTTTCTATATCTTATTCACACTCATTTTCTACATTGTATATTCATTTGCTCAAGAAAACTAATCGACATCAAAACTGTGTCTCCTACTAGGAGTAATTTCTCTCATCTTCAAAACAAGAAACAAGCCATTTTTAAGTTTTAACATTATTTACACTCTTGTATTCTACATTTCCTTTTATTTTTCCTCTTTCACTAGCTTTATCACTGACTGTTTCCTGTTCAGTTCCAGAGTTAACACCATAATTCATCAATGCTTGCTCCTTTGCTTCTGACAACTAATAAGGCATCTAATGGACTCAAACACACTCCCCATCAATGGATTTTGGTATCAAGCTCCTGTCCTTATTGCTCTCTTAGAAGCACTCAAAAGAATACTTGTACCAGTGTTCCCATTTTCATTGTCTACTATATTAAACAATTTCTCCTTCTAATATTTACAAGTTTTATGTTTTCAAATATTAGTTGCATAAGCTAATTGCTACTTTTAATCTCTTCATGTAGTTACCTATATCATTGAGGTTTGATAAGGAGGCTCAGTTGATGTTGATTGATATCCACACAACTATGATCATAGTGTAGTTATCGTTTCCACATACTTCAAGTTCACTGACTCTATGTACATAAAACTATTTGGATTCACATCAATTATACATTATATTGTTCATTGTAATATATTAAATATGACATTTCTTACATGCGGTACTTAGATGGGCATATTTATTGTGATTTTGATACAAATACATTTTGCTCATACAAAGTTCATTTGACTTCAATTTCATCCTGGCCAATGTTATTTTCCTTGTGCTTTTGCTATTCTCCTAATTTTTTTTATTAATACTACTGAATCTAATGAGCTTTTCCATTCGTAATATTTGATGGGGTTGTTGATGTGCTTGTCTCTTCCCATGCATTCTTTATACCGCCATTGTACAATGTGTTATGCTATATTCATTTATCATTTATCTTATTTCTTTTCTTGAGAATTTTTCTATTATTGCACTTGAATTTATTAAATCAAAATGAAATTTATGGCCAAGTTAATGGAAAGCACTCACATCTAAAACTATGTCTATTGTACTGCAAATGTAAAAATAAGGTGTTTCTAAGACTTTATATTGATACCTTAAAATTTGAACAAAAAAAAGTACATCTACCTAAATTTATATTTACTTTATAATCATGTCTTATAAAAAATTGATAGCAGTTAAATTATATTTCCAAAAGTGACTTTTGAGATCTTCTCAATAGTTGAGTGCATTAGCTTACTTTAAATTAAAAATACATAGAATTATTAAAAAGTTAGACTCTATTTGCAAACTAATATATTTCTAAAAGAAAACATTAAGTGTTTAGAATAGTTGCAATAATTTTTCTCACAAGCACAACATTCACATATTTAGTATCAACATTCCAAACACAAATATAATATTTCAATTCTTCTGCAAATGCAATCTTTCAAACAAACAAAAAATTCCTCCTCTGAAGCACTGCCTTTTCTCACTAAAAAATTATTTTAAATTAAATTTGATATCACATACATAATTTAAAATTCAAAAAAAGCATTTATTAATTACATGGTAAAAAAAAAACCAAAACACCTTCAATTTTAATCCATGAAACTAATAGAGATTTGTTCGACTAGGAAAAATAATAAAATAATTTAATGAAAAAATTAGTAAAAAGAAATGAAACAAGCCAAAATTATTTTTAGATTTATTGCTTTTTGCACATCACATTTCTATCGTATGTTTCCATACTTTCAAATGCATTTTCAAACCTTAATTGAATATTTATAAATGTAAGCATTTATTTTGTTACATGTATTGGTCCAATTATTATTGTTGCAATATATCAATATACATATGAGTACAATAATAATTTGTTTTACTAAGTTTAATTATATATATGCTTTCACCTCACACTATTCAATCTTCAATGTTGGTCTAAATTGAATTGACTTATACTTTGTTTTGAAGAAGATTCTTAATTAATGTTTTCTACTTCTTACTTTCACAATACATAGATATTTGTTAATTTATTTTTAAAATTCATAATAAAATTACTATCTACTTTCAAGAACAATTTGCTACCACAATTTATACTCACGAGACTAATTTACAAATACTTTGAACAACTTATCCAAATGTATAAACTAACCTAAATAGTTTACGTTTAATAAAAGAACAAATGAGCATTTTTTTTAAATATATTTCCAAAAGTCATTCTACAAGTGTTTTTAGTTTCACCTATTTGCAAAATACATAGTATGCTTGCTACGGTTAAATAAGGAAATAAATATGAACAAGTAATTTTCAATTTTATATATAACTATTGTCTATAAATGAACTTTACATGTATACATACACATCTGAATATGCATATGTATAATAAATTACCTACATATCTCACTTTGTTTCAAAATCATTAATTCTTTCTTTATTGACTTCATAATTAAATACCGCTAGTCAAGACGTGGAAGTTACAAAATGATTCATACATATACCCACAATATCTACCTACACAATACTTACAATTACAAGATCAATTCAAAATGATGAGCCAAGCTTCACAAGAGAAAAGACGCATAACCGAGATTTGTATTAACAAAAAAATTATCTGCTCATTGGCTTATGCTATGGACAAATTGATTAGGACAACCCCATTTTCCTGTTGATACTATAATACATTATTTGTCTTCCCTTATTCCTCCATCAAATGTTCTTAATATTTTATTTTGTTATTGAAAACCACAACTATCTCTTACTCGATTTCTCGACTGTTTCTACTTCTATGATTTACATATATATGCACATATATGTATGCATATGCGACTACATATCTATGTATGTATGTGCAAATACACACACACACACACATTAAGAAAACTTATTTCTAGCACCATATCATCATGCTCTATGCCATTCCGTCCTCACAACTGCTCGACATTATGCAAACATGTTCAATCACAACTATCATAACACCTTCAAATATAATAGATAAACTTTTTCCTCCCTTGCAGGGACTCCAGCTCTTCAGAACACATGTTTAAGAATTATTTTATTTATACTATTTATTTAATAATTTTTTATTTTTTTTGTTTAATAATTATTTTATGTAAAATTGTGTAATATTAAATTAATTATTTAGAATATTAATAAAAATTAATTGATCAAATTATGATGAAAATATATTTTAGAGTTAGAATTACAAGATCTCAAAAGAATATAATATTTACTTGTAATATAAGTTAAATTTGCAGCACATTAAATATGGTATGTAATGTGTGAAGTTTGATTCATCAATATTATATATTTTTAGTACTAGTAATTATCAGATTTCAAAAACATGCAAATAGTTAACCAATGAAATGAGAGAATTTTTCACTATAAAGCAAATATTTGCATTTTAAAATCTTATCAATGGTTAAGATGTAATTTAAAAAAAAAAAAAGCTTAAAAATTAATTATTGAAATTTTGATTGGTTGAAGAGGTTTGAATATTTTATATACTAGCGAGTACTTTTTAGAAAAATTTAAAAAAATCAAGGAAGGCCAAACGGTGCTCTCTGAGCTACCAAATATTCTTTAGGGGTTTGTTTGCCACTATGAAAAGGTTTTCACTACTTCGAAAGTCTCTCCTCAGTGAGAATGTGCTCTCCAAGAATGCCTTTGGGTTGTCCTATGCAGGCTTTTTGAGGCTCAACACTTTTTCTCTAAGCAATTGCTCTCCATGGAGGATTTGAAAGAGGTTGTTAGTTCCATGGCTAATGAAATGTCCCACCCTTGGTAGACACTTGCTAATTGATTTTCTGCCTATATATTTTGTTTCGGGTTTCAAAGTTTTATTTATTTTGATTTGTTTCAAGAACTTTTCTAGGAGATTTTAAAAAATGCAAATACATATACAAATTGCAAAGTATTGGAAAGCTTAATGAAATAACAATTCAAATTTGATTATACATAGTTTGCAAATACCTTATGAATATTCAAATCAGATCTTTGTTTTATATGCTCAACAATAATCATATCTGAATTGCAAATACATCCAATGTAGGCTTGGAAGTTCATATCAGCTAATTTGGAAATTATAACAGCAACAAATCCTAGAATTGAATGCCCAACACCATATCCAAGTTTCTCCAATGTTAAACTATTGTCAAATGGCAACGAAGGTCTAACCGCCTCTTAATGAAGAAGGAATGAAGCCAATATTTAGGCATTTCTACCTAAGACTCACGTGCCCAGCTAGAAGAGATAGTACGACCCAGCTAATGTAATATGTGCAACCTTTAATAACCAACGTGCCAATTGAAGAAGGTGCTAACAATAATTACATTGACCCTCAATACTTGACTCTTCAATATGTTGAATCCTACACTGCAAACCCTTGAATTTTTATGATAACTTTCTTTTAAATGAGTTGAATGATTCCCATGTGCCAAAGAGAGAAGGCACAAATCAACAATGATGAGATTCTATAATACTGATCTTCAATAACTTCTAGTTTGCAAATGATTAATCTTCAAAACCCTTGTGAAACCTTTGAGATTTTCTCCAATGAAGCACAATGTGACTTCTGTAGCAAGCCCTCTATTTAGCAAAGCTCAGATGATCTTTCACACCCTCAAAAAGCTCAATTTAAGAAGAAGCTACACTCTCCAAAAACATTGTAATTGAAAACCCTAGTTTCCACCTCCAATATCAAAACACATAGCCAAAGTTGAGAGAATAAACAAGAATCAATCAATTACATTTGCTTTTGATGCCCTTATATATTCTTCTCAAAAGAGGTTGATTCCTCATGATCCCTTTATAAATCATTAAAATATATTAAAATATGCCTTTGTCACTTTTTAATTAAATCCTCAAAGTGGGCACCCATCATAAAGTTATAATGACTTGACTTTATAACATTAAATGCACCTTTATTATAAAGTCAATATAAGTCATTAATATATGCACTTTATAATTAATTATTATTAAAGCATAACTTTAATAATAATTATAATATTATAAATCCATTAATAAACACCATTTATCAAATTCATTGACACCATAGGCTAACCCATTGCATATTCTGCCCATTTGGGTGCCTTACTAAAAATAGTAAGGTTGCCCCCTATCAATTCATTTACTTACTATAAATAGTAAGTATATACAAATGGAGCCAAAACACCCTGAATTACATCACCTTTGAACAAGCTAAGGATCTGGAGATGAAAAGACAACCAACTACCAACTAAGGAGCTAGCTAACTCCAACTTTGGGCCCTCTAATCAACCAAATTAGCCTATGAGGACCCAATGATAGGCTAAACCACCAAAATCTGATGCTCACTCAAAATGGGGACATTATAGTTCGCCCTCCTTGAAATTTCTTGTCCTCAAGCAATCACAACTGAATAGATAACATCACTCCATCGAATGCCCAAGAGAAGAACTATAGAATGACCCACATATCACCAAATAACTCTAGCAGTACTAGTATATGCTCTACCGTGCAAATATAAACATTAGTCCAATTGTCCAACTCATGCACATAAGATTTGTGCATAAAAAAAAACTCATGTACATGTGGATCAAAGGTGAAGCTATATGCAAACCACATAATGTACACGCTACAATACTCTTTAGTAAACCTTATTTGGAATCTTAATGCACAAGAAGGATCCCATAGCAAACTATAGAGTGTCCAATTATATATCCTTGGATCCCAAAACCAGAATGGAAGTCTTTCATGCATAACATCCTTTGACTTTTTCTGCAGTAATCTAATATTAGCTTCACCATGTCAAGAGTGGTGAAGCAACCTAATGGGACCCATCCAAACCATAGTGCCAATCCTGTCACCACTTGGATCCCAACTCAACCAAAACTCACATCTATCAGTCATGAGGAGGTAAGAATATTTGGAAGTGTCTACAACACAACATCCCTCTCCATCCTCTACTAAACTCCCATGGATGTGTTGACTATCCCTCATATGTGTTGGAAGATATATAACTGCTCCTCCCAAATTGAGGGAATGATAAAACTCTCCTCCATCATTGTTGAATGAACCAACTGTGTCATCATGCATATTTGCCCTACAACCTCCCTGTAGCCATGTCTCTAATGGAAATTTATGTGACCAAGAAGTTACAAACCCTGTCAAGTACATATCAACATGATGGAAAACTGACATTTGATCCTGCAATTAATCCCCTGTAAACAACTGAGTAGTGCACCTGTAGTCTCTAGTTCCATCTCCTATAGATGGTAACTCTTCATCCCAAAATGGGTGATATAAATCATGAGCCAATCCACACTTGCTCATCATCAAGTCATTTGTGTGTAGACTAAAGGTGAAGTGATGAGAACTTCTCAATATAGATTCAAGATAAAAAGCACTTGCTTGTGTTAATGGTTAAGTATCATAACCATGAGGAACACACTCATCATCACTCTCATCACTCAAACTAGAAGATGGCTCACATCTCTAATCCTCTTTGTGAATGGCTAATTGGGTAGATTCTCTACCAACCCTCTTTGTGTACCCAATAGCATACTCTCTATAATGAAACAATTGGAGATATTATGATTTTATCTCCTCCAAAGCACTCCTAATAATCTACAAGTCATGAATGTGAGTACTAGTTGAGACCCCATATTGTCTCTCCTCAAACTCTGTTATCCAAAGTAGGTACTCAACATACTTATGAGTGCAATCAAAATGAGATAAGGTTGAGTCAACCTTCTCTCTTGTAACCTTCATTTGATCTCTCCATCTTTGTGGCTCAATAAGTTGTCGATCAAAATCAGCTGCTTGGGATGTAATCTCTAATTTTCTTCCAAGAGAGGGAAACAAATCAACATGAGAATCTATTTCCCAACTAGATGATACCCTACATACCTCTTGTGAAGAAGATGGAGTGGCGTAGTGATCTTTCACACAACTCTCTAGAGAATCCACTACCTCACAACAAGGACTATCAATAATCCACTCCGCATCACCTGAAATGATCTATTTTAGGATCTAAGACGATTGCTTTAATAATGCATAACAATTATAGTTTCAAACTCCAAATTACTAAAATGAAATCAGCAACACATAATTAAAAGTGATGAAATTCAGAATGAGACAAGAAAGAGAGAATGCAAACAACTTGATAACATAGTTCCTCGTACGAACGACTACGTCTTCGAGTCCCTCTCTAAAGAGTAGACCGATCTGATTAAAATCTTCAAAAATTCATCATTACATTAGTTTGCAAGCTCTTCACTTCAAGCACGACAAAATTCCAACATTCTCTCGATGTACAAGAACAACAATTTGTCTCTCCAAAATGCTCTAATTTCTTCAACACCTGAAGAATCCTATATGACCCCTTCACATCCTATTCCACCCCTTTTTATACATCAAATTTACTCAATTTGGATAATAACCAATTGATTTACAAAATCAACCTTATCTCTCCATTTTTACATAAAAATCCCCCATTTATTTACATAATATCCCATTAATTTGTAAAAATATTTATTTTAGCCCTTTTTATTCTTTATTCGGGCTTTTTTTGTTTCCATAGGTTATAACTAATCCTTAAAAAGGATTATTGTTTTACAATTTGGAGGAAATTATTTAAATTAAGGGTTAATTCAGTTCTTAAAGCTTAACAAAATTAACCAATGCCATGTATATATTGAAGAGAATTCATGGCGTAGTGCTTGCTCAAATTTTTGTTAGTTGGTCAGTTTGGGTTTCAAACCCCGCCGACCGCTCATTTTAAAACTAAACCCAAAACGTTTGCTTGCCAAAAAAACTTGACACCTTATATAGTTGAGTGTGTTGGCTTTGGTGTAACGGTTGGTGTGAATGTTTCACTCATGAGAGGTGGGGGGATCGAATCCCCCCAACAGCATTTAACAAAGAACCAACAGTCATAGAGGAGAGTATACAGGATTTCCACGTGTCGCACTAGGAGGGTGCCACATGTCAAACAATCATTTGCTGACAACACTCACATGTCTGATGATGTGTCACTAACTATGCTCTGATGTGTCCATCGACTGTGCTTTGATGTGGCCACTGATTGGATGCCGATGACGATGCGATGATGTGGTGTACAAATGACACATTTCCTTAGGTGATTAGTCCATGCAGTGTTGACATGGATGCCACGTGTCAAATTCTGGGTGGTCTATGTCACTATCTGTACCATACGGAATGCCACGTCAACATCCATACAGTCAAAATTCAACCTTTTATGCACAACCTTTGACTACTTGTAACTCGGAAAAATGGACTTCGTTTCACGCAAAACGAATGTCGTCAGAAAGCTCTTGACAAGATCTTCGTGATGGTGTTGATTTTGACCAGTTTTGATGACATCAATTTTTGACCCCTTTTTTTCTCTGACCTAGCTCCAGGGTTGACCAAGGTTTGATCGAGCATATCTTGGGCTCTGTAGCTCCATTTGACTCTGTTCAAGTTGCATTAGAGTCAGAATTTTGACCACTTTATGATGATGTTGACTTTGAAGAAAATTGAGAAACTTCAATTTTTGGCAAAGATCCTCTGGATTAGTCCTCCCCATTGGAGAGCTTTTGGACCTTTGAAAGTTGGTTACTCAGAAAGTAAGTGAGGGTAAAGTCCCCTCACTTTACCAATCTCCATCCATTTTTCCTTACTTGGATTCATCCCCTTTAGTCCCACTTTGAGGTATTCAACTGCTCCTCTTCGTGAAGTCTTGGTTTTCCTATCTAGGATGACATCTTTAGGAAACTTTGACATGTACTCTAGTGAAAGATCATCAACTGATGGAACTTGAATATCAGTCTCCTCATCTAATATCATCAGAGGTTCATACAACTTCAAATTCTCAACATTGACAACTAAATAGATTTGCATGTATGGAGGAAGATTAAGGTGGAAGGCATTGGTTCCAATCTTTTCCAAGATCTCAAAGGGACCATACCAAATTGGCTTGAGCTTCCTTCACCTTGCATTATTTCCTTACTGATATGTAATCAAAATCTATCTCCAACCTAAAAATGGTGATCACTGTGATGCTTATCATGTCGATCCTTGTATTCAGCTTAACTCTTCTCCAATTGTGCTTCCACTACCTGATTAAGTGCTTCAACTTTCCTTGATGAAATTTAAAGCCTTTTCTGAATCATAGCATCCATCTTCAACATCGTCCTTCCCAAAAGAAAAATCCATCAAAGTTTTCAGCACATAACCGAAACAAGTCTCAAAAGGAGACCTCTTTGTTGAAGAGTGTGTTGCATGGTTGTAAGCATGTTGCACATAATGAAGACTCTCATCCCACAACTTGGGATGTTTACTGCAGTAACCTCTGAGTAGATGCACAGTTGTCTTGTTCACTACCTCTGTCTGTCCGTTGGTTTGTGGATGGAAGGCTATACTCTTCTTCAATCTAGTGTCCATGAGTCCCCACAAAGTTGAACAAAATTCCCCTAGGAATCAAGAATCTTGATTCGATATAATAGAAGTAGGTAACCCAAAATGAACCCATACAAATTGGAAGTACATTTGAGCTGACAGTTCAGTAGTGACTTGCTTTTTACATGGCATTAAGATACACATCTTGTTGAACCGATCAACTACTACATAAAGATAGTCATGACCCTTCCTAGACATAGGTAAATCCCCATCAAAATCCATAGACACACTTTCCCATGGATGGGATGGAACAAGTAATGGTGTGTACAACCTTAGTTTTTTGTTACTTGGTTTACTAGTTGCACACATAATACAACCCTTAATGTATTTGGTGATAGTTTCTGACATTTTAGGCCAATAACAATATTTATGCAATTGAGTAACTGTTTTACTTACCCCAAAATGTCCTGCAATCAAAGAGGTGTGAGCTTCATGGATTACATGTGCTTGTTCATCTTTCAGAACACATAACTTTCTCAAATGATACAAAAGTTTATCTTGCACATAGTAATCTTTATCTTCTATCTATTTGCCTACAATTAAAGCTGAATAAATATCCTTAAAGTTTTCATCATTAGCATATTGTTCCTAAAAGCTTTCATGCACCATGGAACTACCTTTAAGGATAGTCAATGAGTTCATAATAGGAGCCCTAGAAAGCATATATGCTACTTTGTTATGGGTACCTTTCTTATACTTAATTACCAAGTGAAACTATTGTAAAAATCCCATCAATCTAAAATGCCTACTTTGCTGCAGTTTAGACTGTGAGTGGAAGTATTGTAGTGGCTGGTGATTAGTGTGCATTATAGTTTCTTTCCCCATTATGTAATGTTTCCATTTTTAACACTAAACTAAAGCATAAAGTTCCTTCTCATAAATAAGATAGTTACTTACTACTCCTGAAAGGTTTTAGAGTTGTAGCAAATTGGTTTACCTCCTTGCGTGAGAAAAAATCCCATGGAAAACTTGCTTGCATCAGTCTCGATCTCAAATGGCTAATGTAGATCTGGTAAAGCCATAACTGGTGCAGTGCTTAACTTTTCCTTCAAAATGTTGAAGGCCTTGTGTTGTGGACCTCCCTATTGAAAAATTTTCTTCATACTTGTCAACACATGCAATGGTGATGCAATGTAGGAGAAGTTTGCAATGAACTTTCTCCAATATTGGACTGCACCTAAGAAACTTCTGACTTCTATTACAGTACTTGGCTGAGGCCATTTTATAATAGCTTCTACCTTCACAGGTTCTACTTTCAATTGACCATCACCTACAACATAGCCTAAGTACACTAGAGATGTCTTTGCAAATTCACACTTAGACATCTTTACATAAAGTTTTTCTTTTCTCAATACATCAAAAACTTTCTTTACATGAATTACATGATCATCCCAAGTTCGAATGAATACAAGAATATCATCTAAATAGACTATGACAAAATCATAAATAAAAGGGTGAAAGACATCATTCATGACTCTCATGAATGTAGTTGGTGCATTGCAAAGCCCGAAGGGCATGACCAACCACTCATAAAGTCCCTGTTTTGTCTTAAATGCAATTTTCCAAATGTCATCTTCTACAATTCTTCTATGATGATATCCGCTACGCAAGTCTAACTTAGTGAAATAAACTACATGTTTTAACTAATCAAGTAAATCATCAATTTGGGGAAGAGGGTACCTATTCTTTACTATTATCTTGTTCAAGGCTCGATAGTCGATGCACATTCTCCAAGATCCATCTTTCTTTCGAACCAACACAATTGGAGAACCACAAGGAGATGTACTAGGATAGATGACTCCTTTTTCCACCAATTCCTAAACTTGCTTTTTAATTTCTTCATTCTACAAAACTGATAAACGGTACATGCCAATGTTTGGAAGAGGCACATCCTATTGCAACTGGATTTCATGTTGTATCTCTCTCTTAGGTGGCAATCCCTTTGGCTCCTGAAATAAGTCATCATAAGCATAAACTATTTTGACCATCTCAGTTTTACGCTTAGGATCACAACCTTTAAATGCTTCATCTTTTTCATCCTTTCGGGGTTTTATAAGCATTAACACAAAGTTTTTACTAGAATTGACCAACCTTTTCATCTGACCAACATTAATTAGTACAAGATTAGTCTTAACTTTGTGTGCACGTACAATGTATTCTATCCCATCCTTAAAGAGATGATACTTATTCTCCCCCCTATAAAAGATTGCTTTTCTATCATATAGATAAGGACTCCCTAACACAAGCCTACAAATATCCAAAGGAACAACATCTACTTCTACCTCATCAAAAAAGTTTGTAGTGATAGAAAATTTCAATTTACACTATTTCGTTACCTACAGTTGAGCATCATTGCAAACCCATCCAAGTGAATATGGCTTTGGATGAGGTGTTGTAGCTAGATTGAGTTTCTTTACCACCTCTTTAGATATTAAGTTTACTTGAGAACTCGTATCAAACAATGTATCAATCTTAGTGTGCTTAGTTACAACTCGAATATGAAACAATTCATTTTGTTGTTTATTAGCTTTAGAAGAAGTAGATACTTTACTTGTACTTGCATTTGCATTAGAAATATTTGCATCAGAAGAGAGAATTGTACCTTTCCCTTTACCTTGGACCTCGGCAGCAACAACCCAAGTTTCATCTCTAGAGTCGGATCCAAGATCTTGTTGAATCATTGCAGTAGTCTTTTGCTTGCCTTTATTGCCTCCATATCTTTTCAGCCTCAATTCGAGATGAAGCTTCCAACACTTCAAATCATCATGCCCCTCTTTCTTGAAATGGGAGCATGTGGGCTTATCACCCTCCTTAACTATAGTTGTCTTCTTCCCTTTGCCTTTATCTTTATCTTTTTACTTACCCTTAGACTTCCCCTCAAACTTAGATGGTTTCTTTGAGAAATTATCACTGAAAGTGTTCTTACCCCTTGACTCTAAATGAGTAGCTTGGACTAAAACTTCATCAAAGTTATTAGGACTCAACATTAGAATATTATGCCTTAGGTAAGAATGCAAACCACCTATGTACTTGAGTAATGTATCATGAGTATATATTGGAACATATAAAGCAATAGCCTTTTTTCTAAACTCATGAGTGTAATCTTGGACAGACTAACCCTTACCCTACCTAAAGGTTTTCCAATTTATTTTCAATTGTTGCATATAACCTAAAGGATAAAACTATTTTTTAAGGGCAACAATAAATTCCATCCAATTCATATTACCCTTACCATGGCAAGAAATTTCCTCCTGAGTCCTACTCTCCCACCAAGTGAGAGTTGTACCTCCCAACCAGAGAGTGGCTAACTGGATCATACAAGCATCTTCTATTAGGCTTTGAATCCTACAATACACTCATACCTGTTGGATCCAATCATCTAACTTTTTGGCATTTAACTCACCACAATACTTAGGCAATTCAAATTTTACATCAAGTTTGATAATAGGCTTAGACTTGCTTTTGAAAGGATTAACAGTAGTAGAAGAGGAAGAAGAAGAAGGGGAATATGGAGGAGATGGAGCTTCTAGATCTTTTTCTCCTTTTTCCTTTTGATCTTCCTTCTTTTCTTGCTTTGAAGAATCTCCCATTTTGCGCTTCTTCTTTTCCGCATACAGCGCTTCCACCATAGCCTTCATTTCGAGGAAGACTCGTTGGAAAGACTTATCATCAAGCTCTTGCTCAATGCTTTTCCCAGCTTTAGTTTCATCCATTGTTGGTGAAGTCCTTCATTTTCTGATCTCAGGATTGTATTCTTCAAGTTCACCTTCACCTCTTTGAAGCTTGGAGCGCGTTAACATTCAATTTTGCAATACTAGTCAAAACACAACTTTGATACCAATTTGATTTGTTTTAGGATCTAAGATGATTGCTTTAAGAATGCATAACGATTATAGTTTCAAACTCCAAATTACTAAAATGAAATCAACAACACATAATTAAAAGTGACGAAATTCAGAATGGGACAAGAAAGAGAGAACACAAATAGCTTGATAACGGAGTTTGTCATAAGAATGACTGTCTTCGGGCCCCTCCCCAAAGAGTAGATCGATCCGATTAAAATATTCAAAAATTCAACATTACATTAGTTTGCAAGCTCTTCCCTTCAAGCACGATGGAATTCTATCATTCTCCTGACATACAGGAACAACAATTAGTTTCTCCAAAATGCTCTAATTTCTTCAACACTTGAATAATCTTGAATGACCCCTTCACATCCTATTCCACCCCTTTTTATACATAAAATTTACTCAATTGGGCTAATAACCAATTGATTTACAAAATCAACCTTATCTCTCCATTTTTACATAAAAATCCCCCCTTTATTTATATAATATCCCATTAATCTTTAAAAATATTTATTTTAGCCCTTTTTATTCTTTATTTGGGCTTTTGTTGTTTCCATAGGTTATAACTAATCCTTAAAAAGGATTATTGTTTTACAATTTGGAGGAAATTATTTAAATTAAGGGGGAATTCAATTCTTGAAGCTTAACAAAATTAATCGATGTCATGTATATATCCAAGAGAATTCATGGCTTAGCGGTCACTCAAGATTTTGTCAGTTGGTCGGTTTGGGGTTCAAACCCCGCTGACCGCTCATTTTAAAACTGAACTCGAACCATTTATTTTCCAAAACAAAACTGACACCTTATATAGTTGAGGGCACTGGCTTTGGTGTAATGGCTGGTGTGGACATTTCGCTCATGTGGTGTACTAGAGGTGATGCAAACTTCATTGTGACATATGACACACATGGTGGCAACAATTTGACTCTAGTTGTCATATGGTGGATGCAGTCTTGGTCAGTAATGCATTGTCAAATGGAAGTGTATAACCGGATGCTAGTAGTATAGTGTTGGAAGGAAGGCAATTGAGAGTACTATCTAATTCAAACACTTACACACGCCTATGAGCCCATACAAATCTGTACAGTGCTTGGAAATGCAAGATTTCTTAAGAAAATGATTAAAATCAGAGATTTTCTTTGAACTCATTCTTTATTCAATCACCCTCAAAGTTATAATGCATACAAAAGCCTTTTTAAAGGAAAAACAACTAACTTTTAATCTTCCAACTACCCCTAACCGACACTACAACCTAAATGACTCTTCATCTCCTAATATTGCCTTTGTGCAACTTTTTAACAATTTTGCAATTAAGTTGACAACTTTTGCATTTCTCACAATTTTTTGCATTTGTTTTTGAATCAAGTGACCTCATAAAGACCTAAAATGACTTAATTAACCCTATTACAAGGTGAAGATACAAAATTTAATCCTTTTTCATGAATATCCAAAAATGGAGACATGATCATGCAAAGGTGCTCCTGCACCACTTACCTTGGTGATCTTGTACTAATTACCATTGATCTTATGTATGCACCAAGTTATGTAGACCCTACAGGTACAGGGATTGGGAATGCGGAATATTATGACCCAATGGAATTGCAAGGGGTACTTGAGTAGGTAAAAGGTATGTTAAGTTGACCCATACTGAGTAGATGTTATTGTTTAAGATAAGATCTCATTTTTGTACTTGGTGATATCATTGATCATAGATTAGTACATTATATTAATGTAGTTGTAAGTAGCGAGATATGTTGCTATTGACTTTCAAATTAAAAAAAAAAAAAATTAGAAAAAAATTATTGCAAAATTAGTAAATTTGTTATAGTTTTGTTACTAATTAGTAAATTAGTAAATTTGAGATGTGTAGGAACAATAGTCATTTTGTCACTAAGAAGCCATAGGGAACACAAGAAACGGTAAACACCCAAAACACTACCATAAAAGGATCAAGATATTCTGCAATATGTTACCATGCCTCTATGCATCTTCAATGTGTGCATACATATCTTCAAAGGATGGAGGAAGGCCATTGATGGCCAAAGAAAAATGCAAAGCCATCAAAAACCTAGATTTAGGGAATTGCAAAATACTATCATGAGAGGTGGGGGGATTGAATCCCCTCAACAACTTTTAACAAATGAACCAAAAACCACGGAGGAGAGTAGACATGCTTGCCACATGTCACACCAGGAGGGTGCCATGTGTCAAACAATCTTTTGCTGACAATGCTCACCTGTCTGATGATGTGTCACTGACTGTGCTCTGATGTGGCCATTGACTAGACTACCAACATGGACGCAGATGACATGGCCGATGACGATGCGATGACGTGGTGCACAAATGACACACGTCCTTAGGTGATTGGTCCATATAGTGTTGATGTGGATGCCACGTGTCAGATTCTGGGTGGTCCATGTCACTGTCCGTACCATATAGAATGCCACGTTAGCATGTTGATGTTAGCATTTGTACGGTCAAAAGTCAACCTTCTTTGCATGACCTTTGACTGCTTGTAACTTGGACAAATGGACTTCGTTTCGCGCAAAATGAACGTTGTCGAAAATCTCTCAATGAGCTCTTCGTGATGGTGCTGATTTTGACCAATTTTTACAACATCAAATTTTGACCTTTTTTCTCTTACCTGGGTCCAGGGTTGACCAAGGTTTGACCAAGCATATCTTGGGCTCTGTAGCTCCGTTTGACTCTGTTCAAGTTGTGTTGGAGTCAAATTTTTGACCACTTTCTAATGATGTCGATTCTGAAGAAAAATGAGAAACTTCAATTTTTGGCAAAGATCCTCTGGATCATGAAATGGGACTATCCTTAGATACACTTGATGCAACATATCGTTCTTTGCTAAACTCATCTGAAGTACTCATGTTCCATCTGTGTGACCTACACCTATAATTGAAATGGATGTAGCCACATCCTAAATGTTCTTACCACCACCCATGGGTGTATGCTCATCACCAGTAATTGTCATAGATATTGGAACTATATCTGTTGGTGTTGAAGACTATGCTAAGCTCAACTCCATGGTAAGATCATCTATACCTGGAGTCTAGAAATAGTGTGCCACCAACTGTTGAACAACATCAAAGTGTTCCAAGGTTGAAGTAATCATACCTTTGTTCACCTTCAATTGCCATATCAAATTATGAGAACCCTAAAACTTATCACTCCCATACAAATATATGGTTTCTAAATCCACACTATGGTAAGAGGCTAAATGATCATCACCATTAATTAATTCTTCTATTTTACACTCATCTTTTAATGTCTAATCTATAAAATCAGTCTTGTTGTGGAATGAATCCACAACACATAATGCATCATCAATACCCATAGCTTGAGTATCAACATTAGAAAACCCCTCACAACCATCATTCACAACCGTAGTTGATGGCGCTGGCTTTGGTGTAACAGTTGGTGCAAACGTTTCTCTCATGAGAGGTGGGGGGATTGAATCCCCCCAACAACTTTTAACAAACAAACCAACAACCACGGAGGAGAGTAGACAGGCTTGCCACGTGTCGCACTAGGAGGGTGCCACATGTCAAACAATCATTCGCTGACGATGCTCACATGTCCGATGATGTGTCGCTGATTGTGCTCCAAGGTGTCCACCAACTATGCTCTGATGTGGCCATTGACTGGATTGTTGGCATGGACGCCGATGACATGGCCAATGACGATGCGATGACATGGTGCATGAATGACATGTGTCTATAGGTGATTGGTCCATACAATGTTGACGTGGATGCCATGTGTCAGATTTTGAGTGGTTTATGTCACTGTCTATATCGTACAGAATGCCATGTCAACATTCATATAGTTGAAAGTTAACCTTCTCTGCACAACCTTTGACTGCTTGTAACTTGGACAAATGAACTCTATTTTGTGCAAAAAAAATGTCGTCGGAAAGCTCTCGATGAGATCTTCGCGATGGTGTTGATTTTGACTAGTTTTGATGACATTAATTTTTGACCCTTTTTTTCTCTGACCTCACTCTAAGGTTGACCAAGGTTTGATCAAGCATATCTTGGGATTTGTAGCTCTGTTTGACTCCGTTCAAGTTACGTTGGAGTCAAAATTTCAACCACTTTCTAATGATGCCGACTCTGAAGAAAAATGAGAAACTTCAATTTTTGGCGAAGATCCTTTGGATCATGAAATGGGACTATCCTTAGATATAGTTGATGCAACATATTGTTCTTTGCTAAACTCATCTAAAGTACTCATGTCTCATCTGTGTGACCTGCACCTATAATTGAAATGGATGTAGCCACATCCTAAATGTTCTTACCACCACCAGTGGGTGTATGCTCATCACTAGTAATTTTCATAGCTATTGGAATTGTATCTGCTAGTGTTGAAGACTGTGCTAAGCTCAACTCCATGGTAAGATCATCTATACGTGGAGTCTAGAAATAGTGTGCCACCAACTGTTGAACAACATCAAAGTGTTCCAAGGTTGAAGCAATCATACCTTTCTTCACCTTCAATCGCCCTATCAAATTATGAGAACCCTAAAAATTATCACTCCCATACAAATATTATGGTTTGTAATCCACACTATGGTAAGAGGCTCAATCATCATCATTGTAGACACCGGTTTAAGCCTGCGACTTCCATATTCTTCATGGTCATTGATTAAATAATCTTAATTATTTAATTAATTCATCTTCTATTAATTCATCGTCTTTTATTTCTTCTATTAATTAAATAATCTTAATTATTTAATTAATTCAACTCTTCTTTATTCTATCTGATTAATTAAATAAATGCTTTTTATTTAATTATGTTAATAATTAACCTTATTCTTCTTGTCAAATTAAATAAATTCTTATTTAATTTATTCTTTATCATACTTCAACTATAATTAAATAAATTCTTTATTTAATTATTCATTTAAATCCCTTCATCACTTAATTAAATAAATATTATTTATTTAATTATTCTTCAAATATCAAATCTTGAATTAAATGAATTATTTAATTCATAAATTATATTTCAACGCATTCCTCTATATTTTAGATAATTGTGTGAGTTATCTAAGTATTCACTTTTACTCGACTCAAAGATCTATTTTAATCATTCAGTTAACTATTGATTTGATGTCTGAGTGGCTGTTTCGAGTAATCTCTTCGTCAAATCATGCAATCCTCCAGTTCTAACTCATTTGCGTGTACATGCATATTAATTAAATATTAATATTTAATTAATTAAGTGTTGTGCGTGTATTCGAACAGAGAGTCGTTATAATCAATCTTTATCTTTGTCATGCAAAGATATTTCTTCTGTTTTCGAATACCAAACTGGAAGATTAAATCATTTATTTAATCTTTAATTCTATTTCTAGTTTTTATCACTCATGTCACTACTGACAGTTATCAGAATGCATGTCTAATCAGTCAATCTCAACCATCTGTTGATCTTTCAATCTTGGCCTATCGTTCGAATAAACAATTTTCTATAAATTGATTTGTCATTCTTCATTCCAATCTCTCTCGAAAACTCATGAATTCTTATGACTTTTGAGAGCACTTAATCTTGAATCTTCGATATTTTGCTAATCACTATCTTAGGCTATACTTGCACGAATTTACTAAAAATTTGAGGGCAATTATACTACACAAGCAAAATGGAGAAGGGCAATCGAGATGAATCATGGAAATACGTTCAAAATTGGTGAGATTGTTCTAGTTTTGTTTACGTTTTTGACTTTCTTTTGTTCTTTGTTGCTTAACATTTAGATTTGCATATTAGATTTTAGTATTGCATACATGTTTGCTTCTAATCTTCTCTTGTTGTCTATAGTGCATTTTTCTATGGCGTTACATTTGGTGAACCCGACATGAAGACACCATCTTTGCGGATCTGTAGATCTTTTATTTTTGGTTTTTGCAAGTTTTTCATACGGAACGACGCATGTGAAGTTTTATGAGCCGCAATTGACTTTTTGAACTGCATTTGAAAAGGAAACGACACATCTGAAATTTCTTGAACCGCAAGTGATTTTTTAAGCCGCAACAGAATAATAAATGACACATTTGACTAGTAACAAAATGATGCAATTGACTGGTAAAATTTTATTTTTGTTTCTCGCAATCTAAAACTTTCAATTGATTTTTGTGTTACTAATATCTTATTTTTAGCGTGTGGCCTTTTCAGAGTTAACAAGCTTTTGTAGGACGATTGACGAAGACAATATAGAAAATTATTAACGAGTTTTTCTGTAGGACGTTTGTCGAAGACCCTAGTTAAATTTGAAACAGATTGTTTGGTAGCATAGCAAATCTTTCGTTTGGTTAAAATTAACAAGTGTCTACTATGTTTGGTGCGAAAGCACAAGTTTGGTCACCCTTACGACTTGGTACATCGAAGTATCCTCTCCCTTTGTGCATCTGTGTGATCCTGGGTGTAAGAGAAATGGTTACCAACTCTAGAACTTGGGCCTGTTCTGGTGGGAAAAAGTACTCACCCCAGGACGACTTAGACCAGTAGCACCCTGAACCTGAGGGACTTCTAGCCAGTATATAAAAGTGGGTTCTTGGGGAAACCCCAAGAATCACGAGTGTGGTTCCGACGAGATGGATCCAAAAGGGGACTCGCGCCGTATGGATCACACCTCACGAATGGAATGCCTGAATTAAATACCTTTTTGTTTTAGAGACCAACCTATTTGTGGTCGTTGCTTGGTATTAGTGCAGGGTACAGTATCATGCCCGAAGATACTCACTACTGATCCCCTTGAGTAGAGATAGTAGTTCTTGGGAGGTCATTGCCCAAAGAATTTAGAATTGGTGTGCTGGAAAGACGTTAATGAGCCATGGAGGGGAGCCAATGCCACCAAATTCCTAAGCTATCCACTCTCGAGAAGGAAAGGTGTTCATCACCAATTTGGGGCATTTAGGTGGGCTATACCAAGTATACAAACCCTAGGCCTTTGGCCTATTAGGATGTGCTTGTCTGTTGTCACTTTAAATGTTCTTGGAGTCTAAAATCGAAACTAAAAACACTTTGTCTTATGATTGTCTTTGATTGTCAGAATTTGATCATAGAAAACTGAGTCAGTTTAAATTTCATGTCATTGAAAATTCACAGAGAGTCGCAACTGTTCACTAGAAACACGCATCTAATTTTTAGAGTTGCATCTGTTAATTTCTGAGTCGCATCTGTCAGTTTAGCTCGCATTTGCTTTGGAAAAACTGCATGTGTTATATTCTGAGTATCATCTGTCAGTTAGAGTCGCATCTGTCAGGAAGACCACAATTGTTAAATTTTGGACCTCATCTGTTAAATCTTGAGACGCTTCTGTCTGATTACCAAAAAACCATAATTCACAGTCACTGTCTAGTCAACACGTTTGCACCAGTTTTAGTTGTCTTCACCCAAAACAGTCCTTGAACAAAAACCTGAAACAATTTGCTCAATTTTGCATCCTTTAGGGTCATTTAGTCATTACCATAGTGGTCTTCATTTAGAGATCAGCTTCATCTTAGAATACATATTACCTTGCATTAGACTTCTAGAAAGGTCACTTTTACCAACTTTAGGAGTAGTCCACCATCTATACTATAGAAAAGTCATAGTGTCAACAAAATTTGTCATTGAACCTAGTCTTATCATCTTATACTTTGTCCTACAGAGAGCCCTCCTAGCTCATCAGTCTAGTTAGGAAACTCAACTTGTCTTTGATCTTCGTCCTACATTGGTTCCTTGACTTAACTAAATTGACACCTTGATTAGACTTTAGGTAGTTGGTCCTTTCATCTTAGGTTTATAGAATTGATCACTTTAGGGTCTTGCCTAGACTTTTGCATCTTTAGAGTCTAGACTAGTGTCATCCTAGGACATCCCTTATTTTGCATAAGAAAATACCAAAAACATAGACTAGAGTCATACTGTTCATAGATATAGTCTTGCATTTCTCGCGTATTGAGCTTGTCTTACATGGTTGAAACTAGGTCTAAGAGAAGAGAGAGAGAAAACATGTCGAACCCAAACGAGTTCATCAATCCATTTTCTTCAAGACCTCATAATACTCTATTAGACAAATTCACCACTAGAAACACTCAAGGACATATTGCAGTAGAGGACATAGAGGCTGCCGCATAGGACCCTGAGTTTGCCTCTTTTGTAGATGAGTACCTAGCAAATGATCGACAACAATATTTAGCCAAATTGCTAGCCGAAGGTGCTACCTTACCTCCAGGATTTTACATTAGCACCTTACAAACTCAACCTACACAAGGGACAAACACAATGACTGCTAGTACCACTATACCTCAGATAAGCACAACTATGCCATCTAGCACATCTACACAGAGTACGACAGTCCATATGTCTCCATTTGCTATGTCTAGCATGACATCTAGATTTAATTTCACTATGGGGGCATCATCATCCACCCCCTCTGGTCCTCTTGTTGGGAGTAAAAGACCTAAAACTTCAGCCCATACATCTTATGTCGGTGTCACAAGTGCACAATCAATGACCGTACCTACTGCTAGTATCATGGGTACCTTACCACAGTCGATGGCCATACCTAGTGCTCAAATCACTAGTACTATACCAAGGATTACACAAACAGGGGGCATTCCCTCCTTCCAATATGGCAATCAAAATCCACTCTTCCAGACTAGCAGTTAGAATCCACTTACATCAATTCTGAATCAAAACTCTTTTGTACAGATTGGTAGTTAGAATCCGTCCACACAGATTCCAAGTCAAAACCAATTTACGCCGATTCTGAATCATAACCATTTTGCACAGATTGGTAGTCAGAATCCATCCACACAAATTCCAAGTCAAAACCAATTTACGCCAATTTTGAATCATAACCCTTTTGCACAGATTGGTAGTCAGAATCCGTCCACACAAATTCCAAGTCAAAACCAATTTACGCCGATTCTGAATCATAACCATTTTGCACAGATTGGTAGTCAGAATCCATCCACATAGATTCCAAGTCAAAACCAATTCACACCGATTTCGAATTAGAATCCTTTTTCACAAAGTGGTACTCAAAATCCATTTACACAGAACCCAGGTCAACATCAATTTATCCAGATACTAGACCAGAACACATTTACCAACATTCCAAATCCAAATCCACCTCAGATGCCAACGTTCAATCGAAACCCATCGTGAGACTTTGGATTTCAGAACACATACATGGATCCGCATAATCCTCCTAGCACATCTTTGACCCAAGTTGACGTCCTACAAACATAAATGCATGCATTACAAACAAAAATGGATAACATGTCGGTCTCAACTAAGAAATCATTTTCAACAAAAGACATATGCCCCTTCCCCTTCGATAGATCATTGTACATGACACCTTTCCCTCACGGATATGTCATACCGAATCTTCCTACGTACAATGGCAAACGAAATCTAGTAGAACATATCAGGGAATTTTCTACCATATGCATAGATGTCGCTTATGACCCTACGTATCTTATGAGACTATTTCCAAGAAGTCTTGTAGGAATTGCACTAGAGTGGTTTTCGGGTCTAGATTCTGGCATTAGATCTTGGGGTGAACTAGTTGAGAAATTTGTGCAGCAATTCTCCTTCAACATTGACCATGAGATAAATATAGCAACTTTGTGCCACACAACGCAAGACGAAGGTGAAACATTCATTGCTTTCTTCCAGAGATGGAGAACTATTGCTAGTAGATGTCCTGTTGAAATACCCAAAAAACAAAAGGTTACAATGTTTCAGGAAAACCTTCATCCAAAACTCAGGAGTAACTTAAGGGTACATTGTTGCATATCTTTTTCAGAACTAGTGGAAAAAGGGGTGATAATAGAGAAGGATCTCATTGAAAAGGTGAACTCAAGATGACAACATCAAATCGAAACCCGATCGTACAAAACACCCCCACGAATAGAAACAGATTTTGGTCTCGCAACAAAAATGTCACCAATGATGGGGTGGTTGATGCTAAAACACTAAAAGTAGGACCCCTCCTCACATTACAAGGACCTCATACTTTTGCAAACACGCTTAATGCTGTCAATCAACCTCCCAACATGGTCCAAAACACTCAATGTCCACTGCAAAGGAGATTTTAGAAGCATGAGTTCACTCCCTTAGGGGAACCCATTGAGTCGGTGTTCAAACAACTATTACAACATAACCTCATACAACTGCAGGAACCAAGACAATACGATCTAGGATAGTTTAAACCAGCTTGGTGGGATGACAATGCCTTTTGTGATTATCATAGGACTAAGGGACATAACCTACAAACTGTCGACAACTGAAGAATATCATACAGGATCTTGTTGAGAGGAGAATTATTGAAGTTAGTGGACAAAAACAAAAGACATCAAACACTGATCATCAAGTCTTTTTAGACCCACTACATGACCATGGGAAAGGAACTGTCCCTAGTTCGAGTACTAAGACCAATATGTCAGCCAACTATGCGAGTATCAAACATGATTATGATAGTGGAAAAATCATTCATTGCCTTCGCGCCGCTGATTAAAACATCAACACCATCACTATTAATGCTAATCCTGAGTGTGCAGTCAATACTCGTCGTACTAAGTTCACTATCTAGGGCCCTCCATCGCAGCAAACACCACAACCTTCCAAGTTACAATATAACCTTCTTGACCAGTTGGGGAAGACCCCAGCCCAAATTTCAATCTTGGAATTGTTGCGTATTTCCCCTGAGCATCGATCCATTCTCGATAAGGCTTTACAGAACACCACGGTCCCTAATGACCTTGATGTCAATCGTTTCTAGGAAATGGTGGGCTACTTGACCAATAATCATCATGCCACATTTTTTGAACATGACTATGCCATGAAAAAGACCAACCACAATGACCCTTTACATCTAGAAGTCCTTGTTGATGACACCAGAGTTAGATGAGTTTTGGTAGACGGAGGAGCAGGGTTAAATCTATGCACTTTAAAACTAATTAAGGCATTAGGTATTTCAGAAGCATGCATAGACACAACAAAGAGTATTGTCATTAAAGCTTATGATGATGAGGAACGAAAATCAAAGGGGGTGGTAACACTTCCTATCAGAATTGGTCATGTAGTAATGGAGATAAAGTTCCAAGTCTTGGATCTCACCCTCCCTTATAACCTTCTTCTTGGTAGACCATGGATTCATGCCATGAAGGTGGTCCCTTCCACGTATCATCAGTGTCTTAAATTCCCTTACAATGGCACTGAAATAACTATAGATGGTGATCCCGATCCTTTCCAGTATTGCACCAATCTAAAGGAGATCCCTCAACGCCAAGTGCCAGTAAACCATGAGGCCTCATCGTCCAATCCATCTTCTTATGTTGATCCATCCACACTCACTCGAACATCTGTTTCACCCCCACTTCCTACCACTCCTAGGGTCGAGATCCAAGACAAGGGTTGTGGAGAGTATTACATGAAGACTTCTTATTGTGTTAGTCATTTGATTCCTCCTAAGTCATATGGTTTACCTACAACAGGTAGGGTACAATTTATGATCACTATACATGTTCCCCCCACAACAACTTTCACTAAATGGGGTGAATTAAGCAAAGAGGCTGTAGATGCAGAAGATGTCACTTCCTGGCTGTATAAGGAAGATAATCAAGAACCCCTTTTACTTGCTTATATTCCTACAAGTCTATATGGAAAGGTTTTCAAAATCATGAAAAGCAAAGGATATGATGGAAAAAGTGGTTTAGGCTTAAACCAAGATGGTAGAATTGAACTAATATTTGTTTCTCAGTGGCCAAAAGGAGTAGGGCTAGGGTTTCGATCGATTCAGATTGGCGTTCCTAGTACTCCATTACCCTTACTTGAGGAAGTATGTGCTTTAGAAGATATTAAGACATCTCATGAACCAGTAGACCAATATCATTATGACTCCCTCGATTCTAACGATTATGAGTGGGATTCCTTATCCTCTACTTCTTCCATGGACCTTGACAAATTATTTGGAGAACTTGACTTGATGTTAAGTTCCTCACCCAATCCTTTAAATTCCTATCCACCAAAGAAAATGACAAAAGAGGAATGGTTTAAACACTACTATTGGGAATCACTTGATCCTACCTCTTGGCAACCTGAGCCACCTGTTTCTGATAGTCAAACCCTGGCGTTAGGCCTACCTATTCACCCACCTAGACCCAAACCTAAGAGCAAAGAGGACCTGGTACAAGATTTTTGTAACCACATGAATAATTAAATCTTTACCTTGACCCCATTAGACTTTGATAACTCCGACGATGACATGCCCTTAGTCTACCCTCAGCTCATTGATTGGGATCAACAAGACGCACCCATCTTAGAAACTTTCAAGAATGACGAAGCAATTGTTGAGTTCCTGGGATTACGAGAAGGCATGCATAACGGGGATCATAAGGATGGTTTTACCATTGACTTGGACAACAAAGCATATTTTGGGAATCTGTTCAACCCTCCAGTCACAAAAATGAGAAAAAGAGTAAACAAGATAAAAAGGATGAGTCTCTAGGTGAAAACCGAAAGGCACCTTTAGACAATGAAAAAGTAAAAAGAAAGGACGCATTCGAAGGTGAAAACCTCTCTGAGGCACCTAAGGATGGAGGTTTGAACATTCTACCCATTGCATAGGAAAATTCACCCATGCTCGTTGAAGAATCCGTAGAGGTCAACATAGGCACAAAGGAGAATCCTCAACTGATTTATTTGGCAGTGTCATTGACAACATAAGAGAAATCAGAGTTCCACGACTTCTTTGAACACAGACAGATAAATTTTGCTTGGTCATATGCGGACATGCCAGGGTTGAACCCTGATCTTGTTCTACATCACTTGCCTTTACAACCAGGTGTTAAACCAGTAAAATAGAAGCTGAGAAAAATGCATCCAAAAATTGCTTTATTAGTCAAGGCAGAACTCAAGAAACTGTTAGATGTTCATTTTATAAGATCAATCGACTATGCCGATTGGATCTCCAACCTTGTACCAGTCACTAAACCAACTGGGGGAATCCGCATCTGCACTGATTTTAGAGATATCAACAAAGCTTGTCCTAAGGATGACTTCCCTCTGCCTAACATAGATATGATAGTTGACATGACAGCAGGATATGAGATGTTGTCCCTTATGGATGGATTTTCAGGTTATAACTAGATCAGAATTGCAACTGAAAACCAACCTAAGATAGCTTTCATTTGTCCTTGGGGAACGTATTGCTGGAATGTTATGCCCTTCAGACTCAAGAATGTAGGAGCAACCTATCAGCGTGCCATGACTACTATCTTTCATGATCTAGTACATACTTGTATGGAGGATTATGTTGATGACCTTATTGTAAAATCCAAGACAAGGGCAGAGCATTTACAGGTTTTAGACAAGATATTTCAGAGGCTGGAAAAGTATAAAGTGAGACTCAATCCAAAGAAATGTGTGTTTGGAGTCAAGTCAGGAAAGCTGTTAGGTTTTATCATTTCTAGACGAGGCATTGAAGTGGATTTAGCTAAGGTAAAAGCAATTATGGATATGCCTCCACCCACTAATCTCAGTCAACTAAGGACACTACAGGGAAGGTTGCAATCTATCAGAAGATTTATAGTGCAGCTAGCAGACAAGACACATCCTTTTCAACATCTACTTAAGAAAGGTGTACCCTTTACATAGACAACTAAATGTGAAGAGGCTTTTCAACTGATTAAAGAATATTTACTCACACCACCTGTCTTAATGCCACCTGTTGAAGGACGACCATTGATTCTTTATATTACAGCAACCCATTCATCACTCAGATCATTGCTTGCACAGAATGATGATGAAGGTCATGAAAGGGCAGTCTATTATATCAGCTGGACTTTGGTTGGTTATGAGCTCAACTATAGTAACATTGAACGTGCCTGTCTTGCAGTAGTATTTGCTACCCAAAAACTAAGGCACTATATGCTAAACCATCAAACAATGTTGATTGCTAAAATAGACCCTTTGAAATATCTTCTCAGCAAGGCATCATTAACAGGGTGATTGGCCAAATGGGTTATGATACTTAGTGAGTATGATATCTAGTATGTAGAAAGAAAAGCTATTAAAGGACAGGTCATTGCTGATCAGTTAGCTGATGCACCTATACAGGCATATCATCCATTAGTTGCAGACTTTCCTGATGAGTTCATATTCACATTGGACACAAACATAACATGGAAACTGTACTTTGATGGCTCACATACAAATCATGGTTTAGGGACTGGTATACTGTTTATCACACCATAGGGTGATTCCATCCCTAAGTCATTCAGGATTGCATTTCCATGCACTAACAACATGGCAGAATATGAAGCTTTAGTGACAGGGTTACGTATGGCGGTCAAGTGGAAAATTAAGAACTTACAAGTATATGGGGATTCTCAACTAGTAATCAGACAGGTAAATGTTGATTACGAGACTAAGGATGAGAAGCTTGCTCCATATAAGCGCATGGATGATAGCTTTAAAGAATACTTTGACAAAGTCAAATTTCATCAAATACCTCGTGTTTTAAACAAGGCAGCAGATGTTATGGCTATGATTGCATCACTTCTTGACATTCCTAACAACGTGCCTAAGTTTGAGTTCTTGGTCGAATAGCTTTTGGTCCCAGTGTATGATATCCCAGATTCTGAAATGGTGTGTGATATTGTTGGTCCCGATTCCCCATGGTACAAAGAAATCTATGATTACCTTCATGTCGAAGTCATACCCATTGGCCTATCCAATAACCAACGTAGGACATTCCTCCGCAAGTCAGCCAAATACACCATCGTCGGAGACACCCTATATAGACGTGCCTTAGATAATACCCTACTGAGATGTCTTGATTTTACTGAAGCACAAGCAACCTTGCGTGGGGTGCATGAGGGTATATGTGGTTCCCATTCTAGCGGTCCTACCTTAGCCAAAAATATTATGAGACTGGGTTATTACTGGCCTACTATGGAAAAAGACTCATATGTCTTTGTAACGAAATGTCGCCAATGTCAAGTTCATGGAGATTTGATACATGCCCCAGCACAGAAGCTCTGTCCTATCACGTCACCATGGCCCTTTGCTCAATGGGGACTCGACCTTATAGGTAAAATCCACCCCACATCATCTAATGGAAATAAGTTCATTATCACTGCCACTGAGTACTTTACAAAGTGGATTGAAGCCATTCCTATTACATACATTACCGACACACAGATTTCTAGATTTATTTTGAACTATATCATCTGTCGGTATGGTGTCCCTCAGTCCATAATCATAGATAATGGCCGCCCATTCAAGAACCAGGAAGTTCATCATCTGTGTGACGAATTTCATATCCAACATCACTTTTCCACTCCATACTACCCACAAGGTAACGGCCAAGCGGAGGCATCTAACAAGACCATCATTAGAATCCTCAAGAAGACTGTCAATGATGCTGGTCGTGACTAGCATTTATAGCTTAACCCTACCTTATGGGCTTATCGCATAAGTATCCATACTCCCACTGGTGCTACCCCATATTCACTCATTTTTGGGTCGGAAGCCATTTTGCCTATTGAGGTTGAGATTCCTTCCCTAAGGGTATCCTTGAAAGGCCATATTGATGATGAAGAGTACCGAGTGTCGTGACTCCATGAGCTAGAACTCCTGGATGAGCGAAGATAGAAGGCATTAGACCATCTCCAAGCATATCAAAATCGCCTTTGTTGTAGCTATAATAGGAAAGTTTTGAATAGAAACTTTGACATTGGTGACCTAGTTTTAATGGAGAACCCAAAGAATCAAGCAGAAAGAGAAAAACCAGGAAAGTTTGAACCTAATTGGTTAGGACCTTATGTTGTTATAGAAGCTTTTGGATCAGGAGCATACCAACTCTCTACTCCTGAAGGGGAACCATTGTCCTCACCAATTAATAGCATGCATCTGAAGAAGTACTATGCATAGCTTCTGGGAGCCTTTGTCTTAATTAGCAAAAATACAAAAAAATTAGAAAATCATAAAAATTGTTATCAAGGTGAAAACTTGGCAAACAGGTGTCTTGGTAATACCAAAAAAATTAGATAATCTAGAAAATAGTAAAGACAAATCATTCGTCCAATAGTGAAAACCACTTCGGTGGCGCTTTGGATAAGTACCATGGTGAAAACCTGGCAAACAGGCACCATGTGTAGCTTAACTCTGCTCCTTTGTCTACTATTATTCTATACATAGTCTTTATCCTTGTCTATAATCCACTACCCTGTACATAGCCCGCTCCCCTATACATATCCTTTATCCCTATACATACCATCTATCCCTGTACATATCCCTTATCTTTCATATCCATCACTTGTATATACCATTCCTAATAAGTGGTAGTCTTTCCCATAACTTGGAACGATTGACATCGAGAGCATTTCATAATGCCCCGTTTTACCCTATTCATAATCAATTGGTCTTATATACTCGACTGGGGGCAAACACTTGACGTGTCATATTGGTTCTTACATTGGTTGTGTTGAAGATGTAAAACCATGGAAAATCCACAAACATCGCAAAATGACCTGAGAAAACACAAAAACATCAAAAAACTTCAAAAAGACAAAAAAATCAAAACATTTCGAAAATCCAAAAACAGAGTCAGAGTCAGTCACACTTGTCAGTCTTTGTCGTTTGTCGAACTACGTTGCCTCTGCGACTAGACGTAGGCAAGGCCATCAATTGATGTGCTCCCGAGGCATTAGGTCAATCAGTTTAGGTTTGTCTGTACAAAGTCATGATTCAATCCATATGTCTATATGACAAGTTCATTGGCTTGTTGAACTATGAGGTCTCTGCGTGTATAACGTAGGAAAGGCCATCAATCGATGATCCCCCGAGGCCACACTAAGTCAGTCCATTAGGGTTCGTCACTTTCACTTTCACACACACGTCTTCTATTTGTAGTCAGTCTTGTCAGTCACAGTCAAGTCGAACTACGAGGTCTTTGCGTGTATAACGTAGGCAAGGCCATCAGTCGATGAGTCCCCGAGGCCGCACTAGGTTAGTCCTTTAGGGTTTGTCATCACACACAGTCAATTATTTGCACATCATATCAAGTCATGCATCAATCTGGTGAACGAGTCAATAATGTCTCTAAGTCACATCTAACAACTTGCCAAACAAAACAATTCAAACAGATCAACCAAAAGTCTACTACAGGATGTGTCCTTCTTGGAAACAGACATTATCAAAACAAACAACCTATGTCTTATTCAGGATGAATCCTTCTTGCATAATTGACAAGGTCAAACAATCAAACATAGCCTTACATAGGTTATCACATCAACGACATCTGACTCAACGTCTTATACGATACATGTCTTTCTGAAACTAGGCTTTATCATGTCTTATACAGATAGTCATAACCTTGAAACTAGACTCACAGTCTTATCTGGTATGTGTATCTCCCGAAACCAGGCTCTATCAAACAATCCTTTTATCAATCAAACAAATCAAACAAACAAGATCAAGTTTTGGCAAATATTTTTACTGGATTTTTGACTCTATGGCTTATTTATCATATCATTTATCTTGAATTGATGATTGGGATTCATGTTACTAGCTTTCTCAAGGATGTCCCATGAAGGATTTAGAGAAGCAACGACGTATCAGAATTCTATTTTTCTTTGACTGCTGTCTTTCGATTGTCTTTTTAAAATTTGATTTTGAGTCATGTTACTAGTTTCCTCAAGGATGTCCCATGAAGGATTTAGAGGAGCAATGACGTCTCATGACCCATCTTTTCTTTTGTTTGCTGTATGTGGTTTGTCTTGACAAAAAGACTGGGGCAACTTGTGCCCTTAGTATGAGTTAATGACAATCCTTGTCTGTGACTGTCTGTTATCAGCAAGTGGATGACCTTGCACACCTTGATCTATGTCATATCATGGTGTTTTTCTCCATTTGTATTAGTCCCGCCCAATGATGATAAAGTGCAATACCTTTTGTGATACAAAAAAATATCGAAGGTTGCTAATACTAACATCTATCTTCTGTCTTTCGTTCTTTCTTGATCTTTCTTTCCACACTAACAGTTCTTCTTTCTTGCATTATGACAGAGTCCTGTGACACAAAACATTATATATCATCCTGCATCAACATACAGGTTAGAAACATACATGCATATGCACATATCTCATATCTAGATCATCATGGCATAATAAATAATCATCATCAAATAATACATATCATAAGCATTCCATGTACAAAGCAACTGTAAATACATGCATTATATTACATTTGTATAACATCACATGTCGTCTACATATAACATCATATTGCATCTCATAATCATATAGGATCAACATCATATAGAATCAACATTATCTCATTAACTGTATAAACATCATAAAGTACATACAATCATCCATCACATAGACATATCATATAAACATCACATGTATAAATAAAGTTTGCATAATCAATACATAGAAATGCATATCACGAGAATCGCCGCAAAAATTATATATATATATATATATATATATATATATATATATATATATATATATATATATATATATATATATATCGCTCAAATGTGTCACATCACAATGTCATAATGTATCAATAATACATGGAAGCCCGTAGGCTATAAGATCAAAATACAGTGTCTCAACAAATGGTACCCCTATCCTGAGCTGCCACTGCCATCATGTCGGGAGTGTGTGGGGGAATGATGATGCAAACCCGAGGATCTCTGAGTTGAAGGAGGTCTGTCATATGGCCCTGCTCTACGTGGCTGATCCACACCCTCTGTGCTGATTGTCCGAGTGTGGGTCCTGGTCTGGGACCTGCTACTGTGTTCTGCTGAGAAACTGGGAGCTCGTCTCTCTGGTGGAATCTCTGCCTCATACAGATCCTGATAGTACCTCTCCCTCTCTCCAGCTCTTACCAACTCTCTAGCAAATGTAGTTAATGGTCCTGTACATAATGCTCTGAGCTCTGTGAACCTCTGCTCAGTCTCCTACCACCGAGCTATAGCCTAATCCTTGTCTATCAATGCTCTGTCTCTCTCCACCCGATAGGCATCCCTCTCGTCCATCAACACTCTCATCTGCTCCTTCAAGGATGCAACCTAGGCTCACAATGTATCCATGTATGGATCCTCTGCCCCTCTCTCATCCTGTCCGGCCCTGTCTATCCCATCCTCCTCCTCATCGAGCTCCTCCAGGATCTGATCTCTCTCTCTCTCTTGTGATCATCATCCTCATCATCATCTCCCTGGTAGGCACCTAGCAACCCCAGAGCGTCAACCTCTACCTCCTCTCCACCTGCCTCCTCGGCGCCTCCCTCCTCTCTGCCTACCTCCTCCTCTGCTAGGATCTCTGGGATAACTGCCTCTGCTGGCTGCGCCTCCTCACCACCCCTGGCTACATCCTCCTCACCACCTCTGGCCACATCTAACATGGCTACATCCTCCTCTCCTCCTCCCTCCTCCCAGATCAGTGACAAGGCTAGCCCTCATCCCCGCCGACCATGCCTCCCTCTCCTGCCTCCACGTCAGCCACCTCTGCCATCATCCCCTCCATCACCACGGCCTCCTCCGCCTCCTCGGCCTCTCCCTCTGCCTCACCTGCCTCTAGGACCTGTCCCACGTCACTCTACCGGTGCTGGCTGGTTTGGATCTGTCAAGGGGATCGGCCTGTGTACTGCCCACCACTGATCATAAGCTGGAGTGGTCCCTGGATCTGCTGGTCTGTCCTTCCATCCCCATGGAAGTGCCTATAGCCCATCAATATCTACCTCCATAGTGGCGACTAGAATCTTTGGCCCCCATAGCAGGACCTCTTGTGATGATTGAGTAAACTCTACTCTCCCTCGAGGTACATCCTGTACCTCTCCAAATTGTCTCAAGACCCGATCTGGCAACTGCTGCTCTATAATGTGCACATGAGACACTATTTGTCCCACCAAGTATTGTGCCTGTCTACAAAATAGCAAGTGATCATCCTCATCTGACCACTACTCGTAGCCTAGGTATAGTCTCCATGTAAACTCATGCATGGTGTCTATAGCATGTCTAAAGTAGCCTGTGTCCCTAATATGATGCTGTGTGGTCACCCCCGTATAACGGAAGGTGTATGGAGCTCCATGAGGTAGGTCTACTATAACAGGTGGTCTTAAAATAGCTATATGCTCCCACACCCATATCATTAGGAGCGTGGTACCACAGCTCATCGACTGTACCTCTCTATAGGAAATATTGTGAAGATGGAAGTACAACATCCCAAGTACATAAGAACCTAAGGCATATACAACTCGGCGCTCAAGCATGCCCACTAACATCTCCCCCCATCCCATAGGAAATCCATGACCTCGGCGGTCAGGCAGTACTATACCGCCTATCAATGTCGCTACTAGACAGTCCAACTGTCTATACCTCTAAGCCAACACTCGCCATCTAATCTCATAATCATCAACCCCTAGCTGTCTAATATCAGCATGGGGGTAATATCTACACATCTCAGCAATCCCCTTCTGAGTATCATAGACCACTCGTGTGCCTCTAATAGGCAGTCTCAGTATCCTATATACATCCTCTAATGTCACCATGGCCTCTCTAGTCGGTAGGTGAAAGGATGATGTCTCAGAGTGCCACCTCTCACATAACGCTGTCAGTAATCCCCAATTTGCCCAAATCTGGGGTATATCGGTCACATGCAACAAACCCAAATGCCATAGAGTCCGTGGCTCGGCCGACCGCAAACTGTCTCTGAATTGAAACGTTGTGGGTCTCGACTCCCGTGTATAAATAGGGTCTAATACAACCTGCAACAACATTATATATATGCCTCATGTCAGCCTCAATCATCTATTCTAGTGAGAAATAACTGTTTTAACATAAAATGTAAATGTGTCATTATTTTGCACATGCGTCATTCTTTTACACATGCGTCGCTTTTTCACAAATGTGGTTCACAAATTTTATATGTGTCATTATTAAGCAAATGCGGCTAATAATAATCAAATGCGTCACAAAACTATCATTTGTGTTGCAAAATTTCAAATGCGTTTCTAAATATACACATGCGGCTATAAATATGCACATGCATTTCAAAAATTCAAATGCGTATCAAAAATAAACAAATGCGTCTAACCGCTAAACCCTATTTTAAATGACCGACGTAAAAATTCAAATGCAGTTTTCCACATACATATGCGTCGTTCACGCATACATATGCGGTTCAAAATTAAAAATGGTGCATAACTAAAAATGCATTAAATGTCTTACAATGCACGCAAATGGAAAATTTTCAAAAGGAAAGTTTTCGGTTCATACCGGGGGGTCCGCGCCAGCTGGTCTCTGGTATGTTCAGATCTTGTATGCGCGATGATGGGTGGCTGGAACTGGAGACATCGTCGCTATCAATCCAGAGCAAATTTTCAAATCTCTAAGCTAGATGGGTGAAAATGAATAGTTTTTCAACCCTATTCCAATATATACCTAGGGCTTAGGTGGCATTACTGTCCTACTAGCCATGTAAACTTCCATTTTCTATCATCCCATACCCGTTCCTCCCATTCCCAAACCCAATTCCGTCAACTGCACTGCATTTCTGCCTATCTAATGGACTAATCGGGAGCATTTCCAAAAAAATTTGAATGTTTTGGAAATTTGTCAATTTTCCCGAGGGGGCATACCTTCACCTGTTTTACACTGGGGCATGACTGGGGCATATTTTTATCGATTTTTTTTGACACAATGCCTAAACGACATTGTATCAAAGAGGGGCAAATGTAGACACTAAAATCTGGTTTAAGCCTGCGACTTCCATATTCTTCATATTTCGTATTCTTCATGGTCATTGATTAAATAATCTTAATTATTTAATTAATTCATCATCTTTTATTTTTTCTATTAATTAAATAATCTTAATTATTTAATTAATTCAACTTTTCTTTATTCTACCTGATTAATTAAATAAACGCTTTTTATTTAATTATGTTACTAATTAACCTTATTCTTCTTGTCAAATTAAATAAATTCTTATTTAATTTATTCTTTATCATACTTCAAGTATAATTAAATAAATTCTTTATTTAATTATTCATTTAAATCCCTTCATCACTTAATTAAATAAATATTATTTATTTAATTATTCTTCAAATATCAAATCTTGAATTAAATGAATTATTTAATTCATATATTCTATTTTAACGCATTCCTCTATATTTTAGATAATTGTGTGAGTTATCTAAGTATTCACTTTTACTCGACTCAAAGATCTATTTTAATCATTTAGTTAACTATTGATTTGATGTTTGAGTGGCTGTTTCGAGTAATCTCTTCGTCAAATCATACAATCCTCCAGTTCTAACTCATTTGCGTGTACATGCATATTAATTAAATATTCCTATTTAATTGATTAAGTGTTGTGCGTGCATTTGAACAGAGTCGTTATAATCAATCTTTATCTTTATCATGCAAAGATATTTCTTCTGTTTTCGAATACCAAACTGGAAGATTAAATCATTTATTTAATCTTTAATTCTATTTCTAGTTTGTATCACTCATGTCACTACTAACAGTTATCAGAATGCATGTCTAATCAGTCAATCTCAACCGTCTGTTGATATTTCAATCTTGGCCTGTCGTTCGAATAATCAATTTTCTATAAATTGATTTGTCATTCTTCATTCCAATCTCTCTCGAAAACTCGCGAATTCTTATGACTTTTGAGAGCACTTAATCTTGAATCTTCGATATTTTTCTAATCACTATCTTAGGCTATACTTGCACGAATTTACTAAAAATTTGAGGGCAATTATACTACACAAGCAAAATGGAGAAGGGCAATCGAGATGAATCATGGAAATACGTTCGAAATTGGTGAGATTGTTCTAGTTTTGTTTACATTTCTGACTTTCCTTTGTTCTTTGTTGCTTAACATTTAGATTTGCATATTAGATTTTAGTATTGCATACATGTTTGCTTCTAATCTTCTCTTGTTGTCTATAGTGCATTTTTCTATGGCGTTACAATCACTATTAAGTAATTCTTCTATTTTACACTCATCTTCCAATGTCTAATCTATAAAATTAGTCTTGTTGTGGCATGAATCCACAACACATAATGCATCATCAATACCCACAACTTGAGTATCAACATTAGACAACCCCTCACAACCATCACTCTCAAGTATAATGACAATTATTTCATGTTGATGTAAAGATATCAGATTGTTGTCACAAAAATTAGAACTGTTATGGCTTATATTCTACATGCATTCCTCATCTTTGACACTCATAGCTTGTGTTCCAATATTAGAAGTCCCTTCTACAACATTCTCCTCATGCGCCATAACATTGAAATAATGGTTATGCTCAAAAGAATGATTGCTATCATAAAAATTGAAATTGTTATCAAGGTTGATAACAACTTCATGAGCGCTGAAAGTAACATCAAGAGCTCCTGCAAAACTATCATCGAGATGTAATTGTGACCAATGACATAGTGAAGGTTAACTTCACCCGATCGATATGAATTTGAGGCATAATTAACCCACTAAGCATTAATCCCAACAAGATCATTCACTGTAAACAAAGATAAAGAAGCTATTAAAAATAACATTCTAAATCATGAAAGCTTGGACAACCTCTAATCTAAGACATTGAAACCTATCCTATTGGGGGAGTGGTGTCGCATTGATGTGGAATGATGACCCTTTTCCAAACCCTTGGATAATGAGCTTGTTTCAATCAGTTTTATTGAAGAAAATTGATGAAACAATTGATAGATGTGTATGAAAACATGATTTAAAGTTAAAAGAATATGATGCAAGCTATTTTAACATGATTTATGCTAAGATGATTGATATGGGTGTATGCAAATCTACTCTAAATGTATGCAAGCTTAAAAATATTAAAATCCTAATTAACAAATAAGCTAATTGTATGCATCTATGTTATTGTGGAAGCCATTAATGGAAGCTTAAAGCTAATATGCAACTAAAAATGAGCTAAAAGATGCTAAATGTGAGAAAATTATGAGTGTGAGTGAGTGAATTCAACAACATAAGTTTGCAATTGAAAGATGGATCCATTTGTCTCTAAATAGTGTTATATTTTAAAAAGAGCAAATGAGAAATGAAGGGTTTAGATCAAAAAGGCTAATCAATGGTCAAGGATGTAAGAAGTTGGAGGCATGGATCATGGATTATCATCAAGGGATGAGAATCAATGATGATATTTAATCAAGGGTTCTCATTTGTTCCAAACAAACACACTTCTGACCTGCACACACAAGTCATAAGGTAACTTGCTCAAAAGGTCACAAGTTTAGCTTGTTCAAGAAGCCAAGTGAAAACATCCCTTTTTTAAATGATTGGAGGAGAGAGAATATTCTTTGGAATATTATCATGGGTGAAGAAATAGACATTTTGTAATTTAAAACAAAGTTTAATTGTGTAAAAGGGGAAGGAATATTCCCCTTTTGGAGGAATGTGCAAAGGAGGAATATTCACTTGCAAGTGGGAGAATTAGTAATTTGATAATTAAAACAAAGTTTTAATTATGAAAATTAGGGAAATTATATAATATTAATTAAATAATTGATTTAATGGAGATTAAATGAAAAAACAATGGATGAGATTGATTTGATCTATCAATGGCCACAAATGAAAGGAGAATGAAACATCGATCAAGGATTCTCATCAATAGATGAGAATCAAAGATCACATGGATCAAGAAAAGATCGAGGGCTCACAATCATGCAAACAAACACACTTTGCAACAAGTTTTAAAAAGTTGTTTCAAAGTTTGTTTGGAGTAATCATTACCTTTTTTTGGAGGAAAATAGGAGAATAGTCCTTTGGAATATTCCCTATGCAAGTGGATGAGAGGGAAATTAGCAATTTAGTTAATTAAAACTAAATTTGAATGTGTAAGATGAGGAATGTGAGGATATTCATCAAATTATCAATTTAGTTAATGAAAATGAGATGCAAATATGATATTTAATTAAATAGTTTAGGTTATTTAATTAAATAATAAGACTTAGGGTTAAAATTAAATAATTTGCATTATTTAATTATATCAGATGAAATGTCAGTGTGAAAGGGGGTGAATTGACCCAATTAGGTCAATTAGATTAATAAGTGAAAATGAGGTGTTTAATTAAATAATTAGGATTATTTAATTAAACAAGTGAAAAGAGGATGGGTTTGAGGATGAAATGATGTTAGTTAGCCAATGTGATCCATTGATACATTTTCAGGTGTCTACATTTTTCCCCTCTTTGAAGCAATGTACTCGTTGCATTGGTTCAAAGATTGATGCTTTTTCAGATTAAACTATTGCTCAAATCAAAAAATAATTTTATTTTATTTTTTCTGATTTTTGGATGCCCCACAGCTGCCCCAGCGGAAGGAATAAGCTGGTTCTCTACCCCCTCAAGAAATCAGGCAAATTTTTTGAATTTTGGGTTGATTTCTTGACAAAGGTAAAATATAGGTTCAGGATCATTTGAGCTAAGAGAGGACTAGAAAGTGCATATGTCTAATGTAGATAGATTTGATGATGTATAGATAATCATTGGCCATGGTTAGCCTCATGTACATTTTGATATATCACACAAATTCGATACTTGGATAGAAATGTTAGTAAAGATAGAAGAATAAGATGAATGGATTGACCATTGATTTTGAGATTGATTCAAAAAGTCTAACAAGTCCATGATGCACCAAGACTTTATTAGATGATGGTGGTGAGAGATGATGATGATGGTGATGATTTTCTCATATCTTGGTGTAGATAGGTAGATAATATCAAAGGTTTAAATGCATTGAAGACAATAAACAAATTAAATCCTATCAAGCACCATGAAGTACAAACTAGAAGGAAAATGAAAATAGTAAACAAAGAAACTGCAAACCGATTTTCAAACTAGTGTTGATTGATCTCCATAGCTTTTCTCCACCTGCACAAGGATGCAAGATTTTGAAGGTTGATTGTTGGAGGAATGTCGGTTGCTCAATTCTGCAGCATAACAACCTGATGAAGATGATAGAAGATTCAATCGATGAATGATTTTGACAGCATAAGGATGTCTGAAGATTCGATGCAAATGGCCTATGAAAGGTTTGATTTATAGATTTTCGATGTGGACAGAGATAAGATTTGATAAGATTGATAATGATTTGATTTTTTGTCAAAAGAGGAAAAACAATGAGATGAGATAAGATTTTCGAAAGATAGAAAGATTTTGATTTATTGTTTTAAAGGAATTAAAACAAGATAAGATAAGATGTGAAAAAAATAGAAAGATTTTGATTATCTTTTAAAGGAAATAAATCCTGAAAAAGATGAGAAGGATAATTGATGAAATTATCTAATTAAATAAATTAATTAGATGCACATGAGTTCAAATTTGGAAAGAAAGCGAGAAGATATTTTTAAGATTTTATTAATTAAACAAATTTTGGATTTATTTAATTAACGTTGAATTTATGATTTCATTAATTAAATTAAATAAATTATTTAATTAACATTAGAAGAATTGATAGAAACGATTTAATTAAATAAATAATATAAATTATTTAATTAACATTAGAGGAATGGATGGAAATGATTTAATTAATTAAATAATATAAATTATTTAATTAGCATTAGAGGAATGGATGGAAATGATTAATTAATTAAATAATATAAATTATTTAATTACCATTAGAGGAATTGATGAATTATGCATAGGAAGGGAATAAATGAAATTAGTCAAATAAATAAGATTTATTTAACTAATTAGATGATGACATGGGTACCTAGGGAAAAACATGATACAAGGTGTCTAAATGATGCAATGTTGTGACAAGGTATCGTAAGATGACAATTTTTTGATGTCTACATTTTGCCCCTCTTTGAAATGATGTTCGAGACGATTAGATTTGTGTCGAGTAACATCATTTCAAAGAAGTTAAGATATAGGTAAAAGAAAATTGATGGTGAAGGAAAGATAGGATAATGGAATGATGATGCCCCCTCGAGAGGATAGGCGGGTTGGACAAACATGGGTAGACTCTCGAAATGAAATGAAATGATAAACAGGATGATGCAAGATAGAAAGTGGATGAAGGAGATGAATGATACGTTATGCTGCAATGAAAGTGAGCAACCATGATGTTTGATTTAGCACTAGACATTATGCACCAAGGTATAAGGACCAAGGTGACGATGTGTCTCATGCCCCAGCGTAATCAAACCTTGTCTAGATGTATGAGGAAGTAGACTTAGAGCATTAAAGTCCTAATGCACAAAAGGTATGATGTGACCTTGATGCAAAGGATAGTGCAAAAAACTACTCCAACATACACAAGATATGAATATTAGCTAGAATGATATGGATTTGATACAAATGAAAGATAAAATGATAACACACACAAGCAAGCAAGCATGCATGCACAAATGATACAAAAACAAACAAGGAATTGCCCCTGTCAAGCTGTAAACCGTTGATTGATTGATTGATTGATTGATTGATGAGGATGATAGTGTTGTCATTGTGGGGAGCGGCATGTCCCTAGATCAACACAAGGATGATGATAATTGATTGATTGAATTTGATTTGGTTTACGGCAAGATTAGGATCGAGACCAAATGATGTGATTGGATAATTTGACAAGATTGATCAACTTGATTGGTATGGATTAAAGATTGACTTGCATTTGGATTATGGCTTAGATTGATTTGATTGGATGCAATGGTTTTGATGAAGATGATTGATTTGGTGGAATGGTTGAATGATTGGATAGAAGAATTGATGTGATTGGAATGATTTTATTGCTTGGATTTTTGTTGTATATTTGATTTTTTTTTATTTTTTGGGGATATTTTGATTTTATTTTATTTTTGAAATGTTTTGATTTTTTTTGGATTTTTGAAATGTTTTGATTTTTTTTTGAATTTTTTTGGATTTTGTGATGTTTTGATTTTTTTTGGTTTTTGAAATTTTTTGAATTTTTTTGAATTTTTGAAATGTTTGGAGGTGTGAAAGGATGAAAATTTGAGTAGCCTTTGTGCTAGATACCAATAAAAAGGGGAAAAACCAAGTCTAGGTGCAAGGGGATAAATGGGATTGATGGTGATGGGAAAAAAGGCTCATAATATATGGATGGATGGAAATGATAAGTCATAGTGAATGGAATGGATGTATGCATCATAGGAGAGAAAGGATGTGATTTCCAAAGACCATGTCGCATAGGAATAACATGCCCCATTCTAGGCACAATACTTAGGATTTTTCATGACAAAACTTATGACAATAGGATAATGATAGGCTTGTTTGGAAGGATGAGGTATGTCCAGAGATACCCAAAAAAACATGTTTCAACATTTTGCCCCTATATCTTCATCAAGATCAAAAGAAAAATGGTGGATGAATGGACTCAATATAATAGGTATGTATGAATAGACTCAATATGATGGCTAAAGATGACAGGTAAGATGGAAATGATATGACATGAAAATGATAGGTTGGATAGATAAGACATTGTGCCCCCAAGTGTAAGTGACATAGAAGATCAACCTACACATGACGCCTATTTGCTAGGTTTTCATCATGGTACTTATTCAGGGCGCCTGTTTACCAGGTTTTCACCGTTGGACGAAGGGATTTCTCTTATTTCTTTTTTTTATAGATTTTTTTTGACTTTTTTTTTGTTTATTTTGAATTTTTTGGATAGGAGAAGGAGAATATGGATGGGAGGGACTCAAGTTTCTAGTTCTGTGAAAGGTGATAGTCCCACTAGATATGGATGGCATTACATGGACCATGTCAAATGCTCATTATGCTCATAGATGCTGGTAAGAGATGACATGAAAGGGATGGATTAGGTAGATGACAGATTATGAAAGTCTTATGTAAGAATGGATGGGGAATAGTGGATGATGATGTGGATTGAATAGGACTTGTGTAAAAGGATGAATGAAAGGTTTATGCAAAAGCATGGCCCATAGGAAGGTGATTGGGAAGATATTTAGGATAGTAGTTGAAGGATGGGGAGGTGGAAGTATGTGGAATTGTTGTGAAATGGAAGGGAACCATGACCAATGGTTACACACACTGTGATAAACATTGAAGCTTTTGATGTGGATGGGGTGTAGGAAGCAATGAAGATGTTTGCTTAGGAGGTGTTGGATGAAGTGTTTTTGGTACCCACATAGATTTAACATTGTTATGATTTTTATTTTGCTTGTGTGTTTTAGGAATTTGAGACTTTTGAATGGAATGAGAATGTGGGATGGAAGTGGATTGTTGGAATTTTTGGGATGTGAATGCCTCATTTGACTTGATTTATTTTTTCATAGGTACCCAAACCATTTTAGTTTTGGCCTTTACTTTTGGAGGTATGGGCTTATATAACTTTTTAGATGGATTTTGCTTTGACTTTTTTTATTGATGTCCTAAGGCACGAGAACCCTTAGGATTTTTTACTTTATAGGTAGAGGCATTGAAATTATTGCTTTTGAATCCCATGGGTATGGTGGAATGGGTGGAAGCTTCATGTTTATACAATGTGTGCATTTTTTGGTCATGATTAAGATGTTTAGGGTATTTATGGATAAATGGATAAGAGGATTGAATGGTAGGGATATTAGGTGTTAGAAGTAATGGTGGTAAAGTGGATTGAGGGTTAGGAGTTGGAAGCAATGGTGGCAAAGTGGATCGAGGGATAATAGGAGTTGGAAGCAATGGTGGCAGATTTGATGGTGGAAGGTGTATGGTCACATGCTTTGACATTTGTAAGATGATGGAGGAGGGATGGCAACATATGTTTTAGGGATACAATAGGCTTTATGATGGAAAGTGGACTTAGGATGCCTAGAGGAAGTACCCACATCTTTAGGTTGTTGTCCTTGGGGTGTAGGTTCAAGGCCATGAGAGCGTGGAGGGACTTTGACATGGATGGGCTCCAAAATATCTTGTTCATGAAGGTCTAGACCTTTACCTTGGTGGTTCATGTTTTGGAGTATGCAATGGATGATGGGACTAGGTGTAGGTGGAACACTAGACACGAGTTCCTTATTGGATGGAGAAAATGAAGCAAGGGAAGATAATGGTTTTTGTTGTTCTAAGGAGGAACATTCATGAATGAGGGTGGAAAGACCATCAGGATATGATGGAGGACTTGCAATGGGGTCGATAGTGTGTGATGGAGGATCATTAGGATCTTGATTAGCATTGTGTTCACTTAGATCCATTGTATTTGTTTGATCTTGTATGTGTTCTTGGGAGGCATATGTCTCATCAAGGGAAGTGGATGTTTGTGAATCATGGATGGGTGAGGTGGAAAGCTCTTGACCATGGAATGCATAAAGTTGGCTAAGAGGATCATCATGGTTTTCTTGATCATAAAAGGGATCTTGATCAAAGATGGAAGGTTGATCATGAACAGTATTAGGTATGTTATGAATGGAATCATTGGGAGGGTGTTGATCTTTATGTGGATGAGGGGGTAATGTTTCCGCATGTTTAGGATTGTGCTCTTGATATACCTCATGACTTATTTGAATGGAGGTGGAAGGGGATGACTCATGGAGGGACTTGTCATATTCTTGATGGTCAACAACATAGGAGCATGATAGAGGGTGACTTGGACTTACGAGGGGAGACTCTGGAATTGGCTCAAGGGGTTGTGGATGACATGGTTGGCTTGAAGGACTTGGCATGATGTTTGAGGATTCTTTTGTATGTTCAGGTATACGTGTTGAATGACATGGCGACAGTTGATTCCTTGCTCGTAGCCCTTGGGTCACATCCTTTGGAGGTGTAGAGGTGGAAGGTGTTGGCTTAGGGTTTTGATTTTGATTGGATGATGGTATGATAAAGTTATAGGGTGCATGTGCTAGATTGGTATTTCCCTTGTCAAAGGTGGCCTTAAGACTTAAAGGCTCTTGATTTTTTTGCCAAGGTAGACTTGGGCTCCTATGTTCTTCCAGTGATATTGATGGATGTGTTGATGTGGCATTGGCATGCAAAGAAGTGGATGGATTAGATTGGTCAATTTTATTTGATGGCTTAGATTTGGGCTTCTCAAAAAATTCAAAAATATTGAATTTGGATGATGTTGTTTTTGGAGAAGAGGTTGCATTCATATTTCCATCAAAGGAATTCTTAGTTGTGCCCCCTTGTATTATGAATTTGGGCTTGTTTATGATTATGACCATTTTGATAATTGGTGAAAAGGACTAGGTTGGTGATAGTGATGATGTGGAATGATTAGATTGGAAGACTTGGATTGATTAGGGTTGATGGTGATTGGATATGAATGTGTTGGAAGAACGTGTAGAGTGACTTATCTTTATGTGTTTGGTGTCTAGCTTGATTTGACAATATTTAAATGAATGATCACACATGTACACACATGAATCACACATGCAAGACACATAAGCAAGTTTGAATTTTGAAATTTGAAGAATGTAATGATGATTATTAAACAAGCACACGTGGAAGACACGTCAACAAGCCCTATGACTAGTCAAGTGGGGTATGGCCAATTAGATCTCAAGCTAGTTTACACAAGGTTGACTAAGGATGATTTGAAAGCAAAATCCTGCCACACAACTAGGAGAAAGGGGTAACCCACCCTTCACCTTCACTTCCTAAAGGTATAAAGTTCTTTGGGGCTTAGCCAAGAGTGATAATATTTTAACTTCCAAAAAAGCGTATCTTTCGATTCACACTTTGATTGAGGTCGTCCCTAAGGGTGATGAAATCCCCTACCATGCCTCCTATAAAGGGTTTGACAAAAGCAAACCAAGTGAGGTGCTTGTGATCACACACACACTTGATTCACGCTCACAATAATTGATTTCCCTTAGATTATAAATGAAATGTATGTAAAATAGTTCAAGCACTTATTCTTTTTAGATCCCAAATCAAGATGTGATGGAAGACAATGGTTAATTTTAGCCTCAATTTTTTGATATGTGATTGAAAACAAGATTTGTTTTAAGAGCCCAAATCCAAATGTGTGACAAATAATGATTAAGAGATGAAGCATGAAACGAGTGCACCTAGTTATTTTTTCTTTCCAAATTGTTGTTGTGAGTGATATTGCTACTACTAGAGCTCCTTATGATCACCTACAAGATAAAAAAAACAATATTATAATGCATCCAAAGAAAAGAAAAAGAAAAGAAACAGACAAGTTCATTAGAAAATTTCAATTTCAGATACTTTTGACATAGCCGAATTAGATTTTAGTATTTGATGATTTTTTTGATCTGAAAAATGAAAAATCAAAGAGGAGACCCCTACTAATTTTCTAAGAGCTTTCCAGAAATGTAAAGAAGTAAGAAAAATTCTCTGTTTTGCTCTCAGAAATGTGGATTTGTAAAAACCATACAAAAAATGAAGATTAAATTTTTTCGCATTATATTTGACCTCCAAACTAAATCTATAAAACATAGACCCCTATTAGAATTTCATGAGCTTTCCAAAGATGTAAAAAGTTCTGAAAAATTCATCAATTTGAATCTAGAAAATTAAATTTATGAAAATAATTAAAATCAAAATAACTTCCACAAAAATGATCATAAACCCTTGATTTTTTACTGTAGCCTCTTGAAATGATGTACAATATTTTATAAAAATATTGTAAAAAAAATCATAGTTGTGTAGAAGATATGAAGAATTTTGTAAAACCTGTGGTTTTGTCCAAAAACTGGCAGATCTGCAAAACAAAGTCAATAAAACCTGCAAAAACACCATTAAAAGCCTTGTATGCACTACAAAAACCCTTAGATGTGCTAAAATGATAATTTTCGTCAGAAAGCCAAATTTTAGAACACGAAATCCTGTCAAAAAACCTACAGGTAAATGTTAAAAATGGGGCAAGGCCCCACGGTGGGTGCCAAAAATGTAGATAGGGAAATAATCAATAAGGTTTAAATGCATTGAAGACAATAAACAAATTAAATCCTATCAAGCACCATGAAGTAAAAACTAGAAGGAAAATAAAAATAGTAAACAAAGAAACTGCAAACCGATTTTCAAACTAGTGTTGATTGATCTCCATGGCTCTTCTCCACTTGCACAAGGATGCAAGATTTTGAAGGTTGATTGTCGGAGGAATGTTGGTTGCTCAATTCTGCAGCATAACAACCTGATGAAGATGATAGAAGATTCAATCAAAGAATGATTTTGACAGTAGAAGGATGTCTGAAGATTCGATGCAAATGGCCTATGAAAGGTTTGATTTATAGATTTTTGATGTGGACAGAGATAAGATTTGATAAGATTGATAATGATTTGATTTTTTGTCAAAAGAGGAAAAACAATGAGATGAGATAAGATTTTCGAAAGATAGAAAGATTTTGATTTATTGTTTTAAAGGAATTAAAACAAGATAAGATAAGATGTGAAAAAAATAGAAAGATTTTGATTATCTTTTAAAGGAAATAAATCCTGAAAAAAGATGAGAAGGATAATTGATGAAATTATCTAATTAAATAAATTAATTAGATGCACATGAGTTCAAATTTGGAAAGAAAGCGAGAAGATATTTTTAAGATTTTATTAATTAAACAAATTTTGGATTTATTTAATTAACGTTGAATTTATGATTTCATTAATAAAATAAAATAAATTATTTAATTAACATTAGAAGAATTGATAGAAATGATTTAATTAATTAAATAATATAAATTATTTAATTAACATTAGAGGAATGGATGGAAATGATTTAATTAATTAAATAATATAAATTATTTAATTAGCATTAGAGAAATTGATGGAAATGATTAATTAATTAAATAATATAAATTATTTAATTAACATTAGAGGAATTGATGAATTATGCATAGGAAGGGAATAAATGAAATTAGTCAAATAAATAAGATTTATTTAACTAATTAGATGATGACATGGGTACATAGGGCAAAACATGATACAAGGTGTCTAAATGATGCAATGTTGTGACAAGGTATCGTAAGATGACAATTTTTTGATGTCTACACTTGGGATTGAGATTTTTCATCATTCCTTATTTTTGATATAACACATAGACACGATGCATCAAGGTATTGATAACCAGGATGGCATTGTATCTAGGGTAATGAAATTTGAATCTGTAAATAGATAGGATAGTTCTTGTTCACACCTTGACATATGGAAACCTTGTTGGAATGTAGTTTGGAAGCTTATAATAGATCATACCAAAGCATACGCAATAGTCTATTGCAAGTATGAGCAAGTTTTAGTGGTGTTGTCATTAATGTTGTCATTGATGTCAACATGGTTCAATATATTGCAGATTGTACATGTATAGTTGAGATGTTGCCGAAATGTTGTGAGTACATGGAGTTATCTTTATGGTATTGTAGATGTGTTGGATTGATGAGTTTCCAAGTGTTTTTGAAAAAATTAATAAAGAAGAGAAGTCAAAATGATGAAAGTGTTCAAAATGTGCTTCAGTATTTGCTTTGCTATTCTCATGTGTTGATCCTATGCTTGTGCGAATCTGAAGGTTTGATAATAGTGATTTAGTGGTGATATCTCCTGAGTTATAACTTCTGGTTTGATGGTATGTGAAAGTTATGTTCATCGGTATGTGAATTGTTATCGCAGAGTTGGTCTTCTATGGACTGGAAGAAATATTGTTGCTCTGTAGTCCTCCTCTATTTCGTTTCAGATCTTGCAGATCTGGAATGTGTCTTGTGAAGGTCTTTTTTTGTGCTTTGGCAAAGAGCTTTGAAGATTGGTGATCCAAAAGTTATGTTTTAGTATTTCAGTGTGAGTTTATACAATTCAGATGGACTGGTGAAAGGTGTTCAATGATTGAAATCTATTGTTTTGTTGCAGATGTATCTGGAAGATTTTGAGATGTATTCTCATGCTTGAGGAAGTGTGTTGTGGTGTTTGCAAGTCATCTTCTTGTTGGGAAGCGTGTACATCAATGTTCATTTTTTTTTCATTAGGTTTGGCCGACCTGGTGTTTACACTTCATTCGAAGAATAAAATTTAATTAAGCATGTGGTTGTTTCAAGATATTATTTTTTATCTTGAAAAATGTTTTTTATTGGTCAACTCTTATTCATTTCCACCACATGAATTTTTAGTTGCCGACCTATTTTGAATTTATGAAATGAGGTATTTGTGGCCAACCTTGGAGAAATTTTCTAAGGTTGAGGATGGTATAAAAATAGGTTGAATTGTGAAGAATTGTATGACAGTTTGATGCAAAGTGATGAAAGTGAACCACAAATCATAAGAGAAAAAGTGTGTGCCCAAGTAAGTTGAGACAACAGTTCTTCATTGTGTTGAAGGTAGTGAGCTAATAATTTTTACAATCTTGTGAATGTGTTAATTATTGTGGCGGGTCTTTTTGTTCTCTTTTGTATCTATAGGTAGTGAGGCTCCTTGTTGGAAAGTGAGTCCTTTCTGTAGGCAGTGAGCCTTTGTACTTGGACAGTGAGTCCTCTTTTGGGTAGTGAGCCCTTGGCAGTGAGCTTCTGTTTTATAATTTTTATATTGAGTTAACCGTCACCATGGTTCTTCCCTCATTGGGTTTTCCACGTAAAAAATATGGTGTTCATTATGTTGTTTTACTTTATGTTATTTTTGTTTCATGCTCTTACTTAATAACATAATAGTGTGGTTGTGGAATTAACAAGTATTGAAGTTTTAAGCTTGAATTATGTGACTACTGATTCACCCCCCTCTCGGTTGTCCTGCGCCTATTTAACATAGTCAACAATCTACTCCGAACAACTTCACTACACACAACTAAACAAGTATGTGCCAAGATTATTTTACAGGAATACCCAAAAGCATAGCAAACAAAAGATAATGATCGATGCCCCATTCCTTTCTATCTAAATAATTTTGATAGACATCATCGAGAGGTCCTTGGAATGGGCCATTAAGATAAATCAGAAGAAAAGATCAAAGACAAACAATCAATGTTATATATATCTCTTGCCTAGTTTAATTTAGCTAAGGTGATTTCTAATATTGATTTCCATTGCAGGAAGGATACATCCTAGGACATGTCGATTAGATGGTTTGATTTAAGATGATGATGCTATGATGAGCCACTGATACAAACTTCACTGACGCATTTACCTATGATCTATACTTTAGATTTTGACACTTAGGTTCTTGCTTTACGACTTGCAATACTTGCTTTCTATTTTTTTTACCAAAGGTTGAAGATGACGATTGATTTATTATGGATGAAGGTTTATTTCAGGTGAAAGCGAGATGGGATGGATGGGTTTTGGATTTTCTAGAATATTTCAATGTTTTTGGTATTTTGAAATGTTTTGAGGTTTTTTGAAAGTTTATGCGAATGTTTATGTTTTCAAACAAAAATTTTAGGTTGTTTAGGGTTTTCTCAAATATTTTTTATGCTATTTAGGCCTTTTGAATGTTTTCTAATGTTTTTGTGTTTTCAAATTTTAAATGTTTTTGGATTTTTCAATATTTGAATGTTTAGGGGTTTTTCTAACTTATTTGAATGTTTTTGGATTTTTTGGGTTATATGGATGTTTAGGGATTTTCGATATTTGAATGTTTATGGATTTTTGAGAGTTATTTAGATGTTTAGGGATTTTTTATATTTGAATGTTTAGGGATTTTCAAGAGTTTTGAATGTTTTAGGGTTTTTCGAATATTTAAATTTTTAGGGATTTTTGAGAGAATATTCAACCAAGAACTTAACCTAAAAGACCTATCTTAGGGGCCTTAGGGGTTGATCAAAGATAATCCTTGCCTACATTATACATGTAGAGACCACATAGTTCAAGTAACTCAACCTATTTACAAGATGAGAAATGCATAGGTGATGGAATGTTAGATTATTATGACGGACTCCTAAAAGACTAACCTAGGGTGTCTCGGGGGCACATAAATGATGGCCTTGCCTATGTTCAAGCTCAGAGATGACGTAGTTCAACAAGGGTACTACTTTTTGGATTTTCAATGTTTTGACCTTTTTAGGGATTTTGATGTCTTTTGGATGTTTTGGGTTTTGACTTTACAATTTTCTGAATGTTTTTAGATTTTAGTTGTATAGGATTTTGATGTTTTTGGATTTTTTTATGAATGTTTTATGAAATGTTTTTGGTATTTTTGATAACATTAAGATATATAAGAGCCTGATGTGAGTTAGAATGAATTTCCTCTAGTGTGATATGATAAACTACCTCGATACAGGCAGGACAAGCTGACATTTTGGAATATGCCAAGTAGTACTAAGGGGATACGATATTTCACAACATAAAGCTATGATATGGACGTAGACGAATGGTGGAATAAATAGGATGAATGATGTGATGGATGGATGGTGATGCAAAGAATGATAGGATAAAGAGCCAAAGAATGGATGGAGGTGCTTTATTTATGCAAGGCACTTTTTTGCTAGGTTTTCACCAAGGTACTTGCCCAAAGTGCCACTGAAATGGTTTTCACTAGAGGATTATTTTTTTCTTTAATTTTTCAATCCTTTTTTCTCATTTTTTTGGATTTTGATCATTTTTACGATTTTTTTGTATTTTTAAATTTACACCCTTCAAGACTAGGCATAAAATTTTTTAAGATGCAAGATGTTGGTGGGTTCCTACAAGGGTTCACCTTCAGGTTTTACAATTGATATGTTCCTGATCCATAGCTTGTTATGATGACAAAGGGACCCAACCAGTTAGGCACAAACTTCCCTTTGTTGTCCTGATCTGGAAGGTTCTTTTGATTCTACTTTAAGACAAGATCCCCTACCTAGAAAGACTGACATTTATTTTCTTGTTATAGTTCTATTTTAGTCAATTTTGATATACTTGAAAGTGATTGAGGGCATCAAGACGATGCTCATCTAGGAATTCTAGCTCATTCAATTGAGACACTCTATATTCTTCATCGGTAATTAGGTTTTGTTGTGAAACTTGCAATGATGGGAGCTCAACCTCAATAGGAAAGATGGCTTCTAATCCATAGACCAAGGAGAACGGGGTTGCACCTATAGGTGTGTGAATACTGGTTCGATAGGCACAAAGAGTGAGATTTAGCTGTAGATGCCAGTTACAACCAACTTCATTGATTGTTTTCTTCAAGATTTTTAGGATAGTTTTACTTGTAGCCTCAGCTTGGCCATTGCCTTAGGGATAATATGGGGTAGAGAATCAGTGTTGGATGTTGAATCTAATTTTTTGAGCATCAAATTTATCCTAAACTATCTTTCACATCTTTAGCACACTGTAACAGAAAATTAGATAGTTCAAGATAAATTTGATAATTTTCTTCCCCGTTAAGTAGGTCATAGGAATGGCCTCAACCCACTTGGTAAAATACTCAGTGGTTGTTATGATAAACTTGTGGCCATTGGATGAAGTGTGAGTGATTTTTCCTATGAGGTCAAGTTCCCACTGCGAGAAAGGCTAGGGTGTGACCATTGGTTGTAATTCTTGAGCTAGAGCATGAATTAGATCTCCATGTTGTTGACACTGGACACACTTTTGCACATAGTGATGGGATTCTCTTTCCATGGTTAGCTAGTAGTACCCAACCCTCAACAGTTTCTAAGCTAAATTCATACCACTAGAATGGGAACCGCATATTCCATCGTGTACTTCTGTTAAAGTAGTTAAGGCTTATTCTTGGTTAAGACATCGTATTAATGTCCCTTCGATGCTTTGGTAGTAAAGTGTATCACTTATGATCACAAATCAGGATGCCTTTTTAACAAAGGTCTTCTTAAGGTTTGAGGTTATATCAGATCAGAAGGTTCCTCTACTTAGGTAGATAAATATGTCATGATACCATGGGGATCTAGGACCAATAATGAAACACACAAATTCAAATTCAGGATCTCAAAAATTGGTATGAGAAGTTGTTCTAACAAGAATTTGCATTGTAAGATGTTTGGCATGTCTAACAATGACTCAATTGTTGTCATAACATTGACTACTTTGTTGTTCATACAAGGAATTTGCTTAAAAGTTATGTCTATGAAAAGGTCCTTAAGACTTTCCACCATCTTCTTGTAAGGAGTAAGTTTGTCGTCCTTAGTTTGGTAGTCATCATTGAATTGGTTGATAACCACTTGTGAGTCTCCATATACTTTCATCTCTTGAATCTGCCATTGAACTACTATCCTCAAACTTATGATTAGGGCTTCTTACTTAGCAATGTTATTAGTACACATGAATGATAGCATATATGAATTTGGAATGATATCACCTTGGGGGTGATGAAAATAATACCCGCTCTTTATCTATGTTGGGTGGACAATCCATCAAAATACATCTTCCACTGACTTGTGAGATTGATAAGGAGCACTGATTCATCAGTTTTGAATTCAGATATCAATGGATTCTCAACATAGACAGGTGCCTCTACTAGTTGGTCTATGATCACTTGTCCATTGATTTCCTTATGCTCCACATATTCTATGTTGAATTATGTTAAGATCATTACCCATTTGGCCATTCTCCTAGTGAGAATTGCTTTAGACAATAGGTATTTCAATGGATCAATCTTAGCAATAAGTTTGATTTGATGCGACAACATGTGATGTCTAAATTTTTGTGAAGAAAAAACTAATACTAATCATGCTTTCTCAATAGATGAATACTTTTTTTCATAGCCAACCAATATCTTGCTAATGTTGTAGATAGCCCTCTCTTTCTATTTTCATCATGTTGTTCTAGAAGAGCACCTAATGTCGATGATGTAGCTGAGATATACAAGATTAGTGGTTTGTTCAGTATTGGTGGCATAAGCATTGGATGTGTTAATAGATAGTCTTTGATCTACTAGAAAGCTTTGTCACACTTCTCATCCCACTTGTAAGTCATTCCTTTATGGAGAAGATACGAAAAAGGGTGGATTTTATTTGATAGTTGTGTTGTGAATCTTCTAATGGACTACAATATTCCTTATAACCCTCTCATTTGATTTAGTGTTTGTGGTGGTTCCATGTGTAGGATGGATTTTACCTTTGTTGGATCAATTTCTATCCCTCTTTTTTAGACGATATAGCCAAGAATTTTCCCTAATGTAACGTTGAAGACACAGTTTTTTGGGTTCAGTCGTACCTTGTATTCTTCAAGTTTGTCAAAGATGGGTCCTAAGACTTATATGTGCTCACGCTTTTTCTTTAATTTTTTCAAAATATCATCCACATAATCTTCAACTATTTTTTGGATCATGTTGTGAAAGATGAGGTTTAGTGCTCTTTGATAGGTTGTTCCTACATTCTTTAACCCAAATGGCATCACATTCCAACAATATTTTCCCCACAGACAAGTGAATGCAGTTTTGTGTTAATCCTCCTTAGTGATCTTGATTTATTATAGCCTGAAAAACCATCCATGAGTGATATCATTTCATGCCCAGTTGTTAAGTCTGCAATGATGTCGATATTGGGAAGAGGGAAATCATCCTTTGGGCATGCTTTGTTTAAGTCTCTGAAATCAGTGCAGATTCTAATACCCCCAATGGGTTTTGAGATTGGTACCAGGTTTGAAACCCACTCAAGATAATCTATCAGTCAGATGAATCAAATGTCAAGAAGCTTTTGTAACTCGAGTTTAACCAAGAGTGCTATCTAAGGGTGCATCTTCCTCAATTTCTGCTTTACAATTTTGGCTTCAAGATAAATTGCTAAATGATGGACAAATATTTCTGGATCAAGCCCTAGCATATTTGTGTATGAACATGAAAAGTTAGCTCTTCGCTCTTTTATGAATGCTGCTAGGTTCTTCTCTTCTTCATTCAACAAGGATTCGACATAGAAAGTGATCGTAGGTTCTTTGAATTTGTTCCTACATTGACTAGGGTCACCTTTTAGCTAGCACTGCTGACTTCTCTGGATGCATTGCACTAAGGGGGAGATTGAATCCCTCATCCTTGGGTGCCTCAGAGAGGTTTTCACCGTTAGATATGTCCTTTCTTTTTACTATTTTGGGATCAGATAGTGCCATAGTGTGGTTTTCACTTGAAGATCTGCATGCTAGTTTCATTTCATCAATTTTGTGATTGAAGGATTCAATCGTCTCCCCATAGTACGCCCTTGTGTATAGCTCTATGTCTAAACCTAATTTGTGATCTTCCCATGGTAAGTTTTCATGGAGTCCCATTAATTCTAAGATTGCTTCATCATTTTTGAATAAATCTAGAATCGACGGTCCTTGTTGGTCCATGTCAATGAGTTGAGGATATACTAGGCATATTTCATTTGGTTAATTTCTCAGAGCAAAGGATGTAACAGATATCATGAAGAGGGAGTTTCTCTCAAATAGGTCAACAACATAAAGGGGGAAGTCATATAAGGTGGTATCATGTGATGGAGGTAACCAAGAGGAAGCCTCTACTTGTTTAATAGGAATACCTTTGTCGATAAGTGTAGCCTTGCTAGTAGTACAACCTAGGCCAAGATTCTTTAAGCATTTCTCAAGAACGATAGGTTCTAGTAAGCCATTGTCATTTGGACCCAATTTATCATTATTGTTGTATCCTGAATTCTACATGAGATTCAAGCCTTTGTTATCATCTTCCATGGGAAGACTAGGGACATGTCCTTCATCTTGATAGAGGAGTTTAGAGACATCCTCCTTATTAACATCTTCTTGATTCAAATTCCCCCCACTCAGTGAAGGTGGTAGTTTCCATTTTGATAGTTTTGGGTGCTTTATTGCTAGATGTGGGTTTTCCATGTGACTTGCGAGAAATACGTAGCTCCCCCAACACAAAAGTGTCCATTAGTTTATAGCTTCCACATCCATCATCCTAGATCACTGCTTTGATGTCAGTTATATTTTGCACAATAGGTGAATTTGTTTTTGAGGTAGATGCAAGAGATGATGGATCAACGAATGAGGTAAATGGTGTAGGCCCTTCATCATTCTTTGGTACTTGGGGGATTTTACAGAACTCAGCCTCAAGATTTTTGCAATAGTAGAAAGGCTTAGGATCTCCGTGGATGGTAATTTCCTAACCCTCAAAAGGAAACTTTACACATTGATGATAGGTCGAAGCTACAACTTTCAGGGCATGGATCCATGGTCAGCCAAGTAGGATATTATAAGGAAGATCAAGGTATAACTTGGCATGTAGTCTCTGCAATGATAGGTCCCACTTGGATGGGGAGTGCAATGATGCCTTGTGATACTTGCTCTTAGTCATCATATGCTCTGATAGTGGCACTCTTTTCTTTCTCAATAGTATCCTCTGAATAGCCCAAGTACTTGATTAGCTAAAGGGTGCAAATGTTTAAAATGACACCTCTATCTACAAAGACTCTTTTGACCTTGTTCTTGTGAATGAAAACTTTGAGGTGTAAAACACGATTGCGAGATGGCTACGATGGTAGGTCTTGTTCAGAGAAGGTGAGAAGATGATTAGCGATATGTCCAACCATAGATTGAAATTGGTATGTAACAATATCCTCAAGGATAGATGATTCTGACAAAGCTTTCTCTAAGATTTCCCTATGTGCGGGTGATAGCCTTAGTAGTTCCAAGATGGATATCTATGTGGCGGTCTTCTTAAGCCAATCTAGGAGATTGCATTTGCTAGGATTGGATTTTGGAAAAGTAGGTTGTGCCCTAGATTGAGATGGAACTCCTTGGATGGTGATTTTTCCATGTTGTGTGATCACCCCACACTCCACACTAGGACCTTTGATGGTGACGATGGTAATAATGCTATCACATGAAGCCACCACATTGGAATAGGTATGTTGCATGTTTGTGTAATCCTTAGCTTTTCCGTTATTGTTCCCCTTGCTATGATCGAACATAGGGTTCTTCTATATCTCAAGATCCTAATTCCCAACTGGTACTTTAATAGATATGGTGTCATTCTCTATGAGGTCTTGGATAATGTTCTTGAGCCTCATGCAGTTTGTTGTTTTATGTCCTTTGGTTTTGTGAAAGTCACATAGATTGTTCTCGTTGTACCAAGATGGTTTCTCTTGGGGTTCTTGGTAATTTTCAGAGTTGGGAAGTGCTATCAGATTTGACTCTACCAAATTTTTCATGATGGTTTTGATGGGTTTCGACAACTATGCATACTTGTGTTTAGCATAGTTGCTCTTGTTATTGGTTAACCTTTGTTGTAATTTTGTGTCGTTGATCTGATTGTTCTGATGAGGTTTTGTTTGTTGTACCATTGGTTGAATGTTAATAACTTGATTGTTATTAGGTCTAGGAGCACTTAGGACTACTTTATCATCTACCACACCATCATTTGTTACATTTTTGTTCTTAGCCTAGACACGAGGCTTGTCATTTGAGCTAGTTAATGGGCGGTTGTCTTTGTAAGCTTGTGTATTTCCCTATGAGATTAGAGCTCTCTCAATGTTAAGGGCTATAGGGAAAAGCTTGTCATAATATTGGCGATGATGATTCCCACTTTTTTTTTATCAAGAAGAGGCCACTTGCTCTTACTAGCTCTCTATCTCCACAGTTGTAAGAAATTAGCAAAATTTCCTCCTTTGTTTTGCCTAAGAGTGTACAGTTCTTCTAGGCTTACATCCATGTCAAGATTAAAGGAGAAGTGATCAATGAACTTATTGGTAATGTCCTAGAAATTTTTGATGTCGAGAGACAAATGATAAATTTAATCCATGGCAGGACTTGTTAAAATTTGAGGGAAAAGGTGCATTAAATAAGAATCATTGTAAGCCACCTCCATACACATGACTTTGAATTCTTTGACATTGTCCACAAGAATTCCTCTCCCTTTGTATTTTTCAAATTTTGGGGATTTCAAAGCTAGGAGGGAACGATACTATTGTTATGTTTCAGTCAAATGGATAAGGACATAAATTCTTTGTATGGGGCTTCTTTGTCTTGCCCATCTGAAGGTCCTACATTTCTTGAGATAGTGCCTTAAACTGCAATGCTAGATCCTCTTATGGATTTGGTGGAGGAACATATGGTAGGATGATGGATGCATTATATGTGGGGTTCTGGTATGATAACATGTTGTATGGAGTGTATGGCGGGGTGAGATTCTGTGAAGGTGATTGAGGGGTTGATGTGTATGTTCCTAACAAATTTGTATTGATGTTCGGTTGAGGATTATAGTAGGAACTTTGTTGTTGTTGTTGTTGTTGGGCATACTACTAAGCTAGTAAGGCTTGTTGTTGAGCTTGTTGTTGTTGTTGTTGTTGTTGTGTCGCTAGGGCTTGTTGTTGGGCCTGATGATGTTGTTGTGCTACTAAGGCTGCTTGATGAGCTCGATGTTGTTGTTGTACTAAGGCTGCTTGTTATTGCTACTATTGTTGTGCTACTATGACTACTTGTTATTGTTGTTGTTGTTGTTGTTGTACTGCTAGGACTGCTTACAATTGTTGTTGTTGTTGTGCTGCTAGGGTTGCTTCTTGTTGTTGTTTTTGGATGGATTTATTTTGTTGCTATTGTTGTAAGGCTTGTTGATATGCTTGTTGTGCTTGTTGTGCTTGTTGTAAGGCCAAGGCATGTGCTTGCAATGTAAGATCGAGTGGTTGGGACATTTGTGATGGATTGGGGATGTTGATGTTTTAAATGGGTAGTAGATTGCTGATGAGAGGTGGAGGGTTTCCTTAGTTCAACATTCCTTGTGTGATGTTGTATTGAGATGGAGGAATGTAAGTTTGAGGTCCCATTTGATTTTGCATGGTAATAGGAACTATGGGGGAAGATGAGGACAATGCTATTAGATTTTGTGATGTTAAGGTCACATTGAGACCTTGAGTACATTGATTAAAAAGGTTCCCTTTTCCCATGTCTTGAGGATTTCCTTGTGATAGGGATGTGGACAAAGTATTGCCTTGATTGATGGGATTTGTGACCAACAATTTTTTTGAGGTGGATTGATGAGGGATGGGATGGATGTACTTTGTGAAACCAATGGTATGGATAAACCCACTGGATGAGTGGGAAAAGATGTCCCTATCTACATTAAGGTTTGACTCTAGGATATAGCATTGACATGCCCTTGTGTGTTATTTTGAGACATTTCGTCTATACTACTTTACATGATGGTGGGCACACTTGTGGTACTCATGGGTATGGATGAAGAGGGGTGTCCTTGATATGTTGATTTTGTTGTAGAATAATGAAGTCCAAGTGGTTTATATGGTTGTTTGGGATCTTTAGGAATGGGAGGAGCACCGAAGTTAGGTGTCCAAGTGGTTGTTTGGGATGGAGGATTGGTTTCAAGAATTCCTACAAGTGTGTTGCTTTAAAATGGAAGAGTTAGACCAAAGTACTTAGCAAGGCTAGTTACAAGATTAGGAGTGGATGTTTGATTTATCCCTAGGGATGCTTTGTGTCAAATTTTGTGCTACAAATGATGGGTAAATTGGAGCTATGTTTTCAATTGCTTGATGTTCCATGGTTTCCTCTTTATTAAGTTCAAATGGATTATTTGTGATGTCTTCAATCTCATATGGTCTAAATGGAGATGATGGTTGTTGTGATGGGGTAACCTGGCTTCTTGGATCAAATTCTTGAGGATTTGGAACATTTGAGGTAAATGTGATTTTGGTTTTCTCCATGATTCTCGTGTTGTGATGCAGTTTTTATCATAAATTTTGGGTCACCTTTAGGAGAGTTGTGTTGAGATTTGTAATGTTTGAACTCTCTAGTTGACGCAAATCTAGGTAAGAGGGATGCTTTAAGTCTTTTTGGAGCAATGGTGATAATGGGAGATGAAAAGATGGGTGATGTGGAGAGTGTTCTTTGCAAACATTTTAGGACAACACTTTTGACTTACACTCGATGTTTTGATGTTTGGATAAGGGATTTTGATGAACTTAGAAATATTTAGGGTAGACTCGTGACCTTCAAGATGAACTAGTTCATAGATGATAACTAACTTAACTAAGTACATGGAAAAGGATACATTTCACAAGCAAATTAGCTAAGTTAGGGGTTGGTTTTATAGATATTTTAAGTCAAAAGATGTTGGTGTATTCAAATTTTTTTCCAAAGATAGGTAAAGTGAAGGATGAAATTTTGATGAAGGGGTGAGTGAAACATTTGACCCAATTTTGAATTTAGAATGAACCTTTCTTTTCCAAGACTAGGCTAGTGAGGATGATGCTAAACCTTTAAAGTTTTCAAGTCCTAAAGAGTATGGATGTGGGTATGTAAATCTAGTTCATTCCTCCTAGCTTGAGCATAGTAGTTTCTTAACAAGAGGTTACAATTGCGATAAAGTATTAAGGCCCACTTCCTACCAAAATTGGAATTATGATACCTATGTCTATAATGGTGACTTTTAGATCTTCCCCTATAGATTTTGATTGTGTGATAGATCATTCAAAGGATTTAAAGACCATGAAAAAGGACCAATGTTCTACATAGGTTGATTATCATGAAAAAGATCAAGGTTTTGACTCATAAAGAACATGTACATGTGTGGATGTTTCCTCAATGTGTTTTCGTAAAATTTTACTAACAACTTGTTTTTGTTGAGGTAGAGTGCTAAAATATGATTTCGGATTCCCTTTGAACTAAGATTCCTAAGTTCGAAATGATGACCCGTAGACCTTCTTTTGGCGATTCTGATTTTACATGAGATCATTTAAAAGTAGTTGAAGTTTATGGAAGAAAGGAAGATATTTATTGCCATGCAGGTGGTGGTAATATGGGCCTTCCAGCCTCAATATCAGCTTGTTCCTCTTCTTCATCTAAAATTTTTGTGACATTTCTCCACTGGAAAGGTGTTTCTTTGGTTTCAAAAGTGAAGCTTCTCAAACTACTGATGATATCAGTTTTTTCTTCATTAATAAGTTCAAAGTTCATTTGAATGATAACACCTTCAAGATCAGGTTGTTCAATGGGAGAAATTGGTCTCCAAATAGTCATGTAGGGTTCAATTGTGTCAAGTTTATCTTGCTTAAGTAAATTTATTTTACCACAAACACTTATCTTGTTTATGTTTCCAAATAAATTTTTATATCAAAAACATCATAACTTTTACAATGTCCATTTTGTGAGAATCATGAGGTTGAAGCCATAATTTCCTATGTTGTCTTTGGAAAATATGGATTGAGATATAAGTCAAGATATTTAGAAATCTAAGGATAGAAACCCTTAGGAAAAGTAGTAATATCAAGACTAATTCAAGAGGTATACATGCTTAAGCAAACGTGTTTGAAAATTTGAGGAAGATATTGAATGTTTGTTTTTGTAATATTTTGAAACCAAGAAATGTATTAAACTGACTCACAAATTTACAATCTTAGGATGAAATTGCCATACTTGTTGAGTCATGTTGATGGTCAAAATAGCACATTAACATTAAACATAATATTTTTATCCTATTTCTCCTAAAAAAGATAATTGATCTAAAACCACCTATCTTCCAAGGTCTATGTAGTTGGTTCTCAACTGTGTTCATGTTACTTAGTGGCCAATGCAACTATAATATTCAAGGGGCCTAGTGGTAGAAAGGAATATAAATTGCATCATGTGAACTAATCTACTTTTGGGGGGGTGTAAATAAACATAAAAAGATAGAACAATGCTTTAGAACAACAAAACATGAATATAAATTTCTTCACATCCATACATGTATCTTAACAATGAGTGTTTTCTCAAGTAGCCAAAACTATAAAATGATGCAATCCATAGCTTGACTCAACCATACTATTGCATACATTCACAATGAAAAATTCAATAACCATATCCATTCATCAAAAACTTCATTCCAAAATCAAAACATATCACCAAATCATTACTAAAATTAACAGATCAATAGATATAAATAATTTCCATTCATAGATAATTCAATGAAATAGTCTCAGAACCAGATTCTTCTATTGATTTGCATCAAATAAGAAAAAAATATGCACAAAATTCACTGGCATACAAATGACTATGATTCATTAACATTACCATTGAGACTCAAACTTGATAATAACATGAAAACTGTATAAAATTGTAAAAGTATCTAAGTCTTTCTGCAAAAAAGTTGTAAAACAAAGTTTATCAAAGTATCTTGCTTGAAAACTAGTAAAATCCTAAAACTATGACAACACTATCTACTATCTCATCATGTGGCTAATACTTCTTCAATCAGTTGACCTTTACAAAATGGAGCCCAAATTTACATATAGGCAAGCCATGCACTAATTTCTCTCAATCAAAAATTGAGATCCACCAATTAAGGAACTAGAATTGCATGAAGTGACTACACTAGCTAATCTTTAGTTCAATGGTTGATGGTCCTGTTGCTAAAATCTAACACCCAAAGGAGGAAGATAGAATTGTTGGATGAGATCTGTAGATAAACTCATGTCATAATCTTGCAAAATAAGAGAGAAGAGAAATTTGTCCACCAAGAATAGAATGTTCCATTTCTAGCTCATTCCTGCGTAGTTTGTTGAAGAAAGTACTCATCGTAGCTGGTGAACACTTGTTGAAGTATGTCCCCATTAGGTACATCTACCCAATCATCTTCAAATTTGACTCTTTTTTAATTCTGCAGAGGAAAACTCTTGCATATATTTTAATTTAATCAACTCTCTCCTAGCAGTCTTTAATTCATCTTTGATGTCCATGAGCCTATCTAGCAACAAGTCCTCACCATAATCCTCTTTTTGCATCACCTCCTCAAATCTATTATTCTGTTTTTCCTTCAATTTATCAAGAGGAAGACCTTCCTTCGTAGGGATATCCACATTAACCAAAATAGCAATTACTGCTTCCAATTCATCAATCTGCTCATTCAAATCTTTGCTAGCTTCTTGAACTTCATTTTTATGCTCATAAATAAATTTAGATCTGAACTTGATTATGCTCATTGTCTTCTCAATGAAATCTACATTATCCTCATCGAGAATAGATTTCTCCAAGAGAGTTTTCTTTGGCACCTTGTTGATGTCCTTTAGTTTCTTGGTATGCTCTCTATACTCTTCTTGTTTCTCCAAGACTTCAACATGTTGATTCATATCTTCCACCAACTCCAATGCACCTTCATGAAATTTAAAACTATTAGCAAGTAGCTCATCAACCTCTTGATTAAGTCGATCAACCCATCTATCAAGCATTCCAACCTTACTTCTCATTTGTACCAAATCATCAGCTTCTTTCTTGCTTAATAAGATTGGGGTCTCTGGAGTAGCAACTTGTTGAGAAACAAGAGTAGAGACATCCTTCAATATAACTTGTGCAACTGATCCAATTGGGCTTTAAGTTCATCCTTCCTTTGTTTATCCTTTATCATCCTAGATTTGGTGGAGGATGCCATTGTCAATAAGGTTCATTTGTTGATTCCTTGTGGGTCTCCCCAAATTAACAGTGCCCAACTAGTAGTTAGTCAATTGCATATCTTTTCTATCCTTGTCCACCATCGGGATTGCACATTCAACCATGATTTCACCTAAATTTGTTAGCTTGTGGAATGGAGGACTCTGACCTTTTTCTTGGGCCTCTCTTTCTCTATTTGTTGAGATTTCTCCTCTTTGAGATCATGAATCTTCTGCAACATAGCCAATTTTTCCCTCTCCTATTTGGTCTTTAATTCTTGCTCTTTTTGTTGTTGCAACAAGTTCTCCTCTTTTCATTTCCTTGCTAGCTCCTCTTCTTTAGCTTTTTTAGATTCAAATTCTTTTTGCCTAGCAAGTGCCTCAGTTTATGCTTTGGAATCTACTTCCTTCTTAGCATCTCAAAGACTTCCACTGATCCTCCGAGGTGAGGATATGCTTTGTCCCCACATCTTCAGTCTCTTCATTAGGTGCAATCACTAGAGTCTCCTTGTCTGATTGGGTAGCCTGTGAATTAGTATCAATATCATGGATCTCAATCTCAAGCTCTTTACCCTTTAAAGATTCAACCTCCTTATGAAGGGTTCTAGTAGGCATCTCCTCAATTGGTTGCTCAGTAAGAGGAGGTTGAGTTGATGTTTCACCCCCAGTATTTGTTGAAACACCAAGTTGAGATGAAGCCTCCTCTCCTTGTGATTCAGGAACATCTTGAGTAGGAATTGTTGGATCAAGCTCCTCTCCAGAATTGGGAGGGAAAAACTCCAATGGCTCCTTAGGATTTGTCCTTCTTTTTGTTCTTCTACACCCTTGGGTAGTACCTGTAGCTTTTCTTTTGTTAGAAGATTGAGCCTCAGGCTCCTTGATCCTCATTACCACCCACTGGATACTTCTATCTAGGATTGGCCTTGCAATTTGCTTGATGTCAATGGACTCCTCCTCATCCGAATTCATTGGATCCAAATATTTGGTACCCATATTGTCAGCATCATACTGGGGATCCAAGGTTACACCATCATTTGATAATGTGCCAGGAATATCTTCCTTCATCCCATACTCAATCATTAATGGGATGGGAAATCTTTCATAATTCCTCTTTCTCAAATCATACTCATCTTGTAAGTCCATCTAAAAATCCTCTAGCAAATTGAAATGCTTGTCAAAAACTGTAGGGAGAAAACCTTGCATCTTTTGCTTGGGATCAAAATGCTTCCTAGATGTATATAAGCCCAATTTCAAATAGATCAATTCATCACAAATTACTTTTGCTGCCACATTGTGTGCACAACTATACTCTCTTAACTTCACGGTAAATTTATGACAACCAAGCTTATGTTTATTAGAAATTTTGGTGTTGACCCCTATAGCTTGATAGATGAATTCCATTCGAATAATTATGTTGTTGCAGCATTTGGGCACTAAATGAGGATGACCATTGAAACTAGCCAACCTGAAGTAGGTGAACTTGGGGTATTGGATATACCAATGTCCCCATTTTGTAATGAATGCCATAGCTTCCATGCTTAGTCTATACCTTACATCTCATGTTAACTGATTAGTGATGACATACAAGAATGCATCATTAACTCTTCTATAATGCAACTCAAAAGTTTGCAAAGTTAATTGGTCATAGTGATCCAACACATTCTTTTGTCCAGGGGCTTCTCCCAATACTCCAACTGCATTCAAACTAGGGAAAATGCCCCTCCTTGTGTTGGAAATGTGCCTCAATCATTACAGGCTGAAACCTCTTTAGAAGCCAAGTCAGTGTGATATTCTAAATGTTTGGCCGACTAGCAGTTTTGATACATTTTGTTTTGAATAGGTCATTATGACCTAGCCTTTGTCTTGCCAAGCGTTTTCACTATGGAGTCTATCACTGTGACATAGTGTATTCACCATGACCTCTTACTGCTCGTGGAGTTCTCTAGCCGACAGGCCATTCAATTGGGAGTTGGGGAGAGTCTACGATGTTGGCTATGAGTCCCAATGATGTGTCAAAGTCTTGTCGAAAGCGTTTACTTTGAGGTCTTCGAGGTAACTCTAATGATTCGGGAAGAAGTCTCAGCAAACGGTGAATGTCTTGCCGATAGCCTATGGCTATCGGGGTAACCCAAATGGCTCGGTGAGAAGTCCCAGCGAACAGAGAAGGTCATGCTGACAGGGACACACCCAAACATTCATCGGAGTGACTCCTGGTGACGAGTGGTGGTGTCGGTGTAACTTAAAGATCCTGGTGTGAGGTCTTAGCGATAGTTGAAAGTCTTTTCGACAGGTACACACTCGGGAGTTATCGGTGTAACATGGTGGTTATGGTAAGAAGTCCCAATGACTTTGGTGAGTCTTGTCGATGATGCTGAATGTTTTGGTGTAGCGCATATGACTCGGTAAGTACTCTCGGCGAAGGTGGTATGTCTTGGTGACTGTTGATGACTTCGGGGAAACATAAGTGATCTTGGTAAAGCCTCTTGGCGATAATGTTAAGTCTTGCTGACTATCCTTTGGCTTCGGTATGACTTTTGGTGACTCAGCATGAGGTCCTAGTGAAAGTGATAGGACTGGGTGGCTATTTGGTGGTTTGACGTAACACTGAAAGCTCGATAGAACGTCTTGGCGATAACGGTGACTCTTGGTGACATCAATATGAAGGTTATGTGGCATCGACGAGACACTATTAGTGTCTCATTGAGATGCCAACACAGTGTGAATTCTGTTGACCACTTGACTATCCTATGCGGAGTCTTGTGGACCAATAGGAGAAGCCAAATCTGAATAGTTGGAAGATTGTTCATTGTGATGGTTTTGTGAGGAAGTTCTACAGGTAGAGATCAACATGGATATACTCTGTGATTGCAGATTATAATCGGTTGGTTGAATCGGCAAATTGTTGAGTGAATTGCATCAGAGTGAATTCTATTATGTGGACTGTAACGTGAAGGTTTCTAAAACAAATTATACATGGTGAATGCTACTATAAACAGACACCAGAAAGATAAGTCTGACATTTGTATGTAATTTTCATTATTGTAATACAAAGTGATTTCTCTTGGTGTGGTGGGTTTTTCTCCTGTAAGGGTTTTCCCACATATATTTGGTGTTCATGTGTGATTGTCAAATACTTTGTTTCTATTATCTGCTTCATAGTGCATCTTAGTTGGATTGTAATTGCAAATTTTAAAGTGTATTTGCATTCTTCCCTGAGGTATTGACGTTAGGAGAATTGTTTTTTGCATCTAATTTTACTTACACCTTGCAGTTGCATATATCACATAGGAAGTCATAAAGAAGCTCTTTATCTCCCTCACTCTAAGCATCTAGTTATGTAGGAACTCTGATAAAATCACCGACCAATCAAATTGTTGCCTGCCATCCAAAATGGTTTGAATGAATGGAAACATCCATTCCTTGAATTATGAAGAATCTCTCTTTCTGAATACTCTATAAAGCATCATGATTATGTCACTAATCTCCTTGCTGAAATATGATCTCTTAGGTTGATCAGAAAGCTTGGCCAGGGATTTCTTTTCAACTCTCATCCACTTTTTGTTCATGTGAGTCTTGTTGGCTTCCTTTTTGTTGCTATATAATTGTAGTGCCTCTGCCTCATTGAGTTTTTTGAGGTTCTATGGTGTAGGTGCATTAAACATGAACAAAGGAGAGAACACACACCACACCTTTTCCCTACACCTGCAAGGGGTTCATTTTTAATCCAAATTAAAAGATGTAGGTGATTTTGCAAAGTGTTAAGGAATGTTTATGTTTCTCAAGATCATTAAGTGACACAAGAGAATTGCATATGCATTCAATAACACATTTTTAAATCAAAACACAAAAAACACTCATAAGTTTTAACCCCTAAAACTAAGATGAATTCATTTTACACACCAAATGAAATGTTAAGTTGCCTTGTTCAATTTTAAGCTCAAAAAATAATGATGAGATGAAGGTTCAATTTTAGTCCTGTTTGAGCATTCATTTTAAACCCAAATGAAATTTAGTAAGTCTTAGACCACGAAATAAAAAATCATTACAAATGGGTTATAATTTCCCCAAAAGTGTCAAAACACTTGTTACAATTATAGCTCAAATCATAATAGTATGCTTCTTTTCTTCAAGTTGTATTATCCAAACCTACAAAACCCAAAAAACTAAAACAAGAAGTTAAAGATATGTTATAAATGAGATGAAATAAAAAATTTAAAGAAAATGTGAGGTTGTTTGGTTCAGTTTTATCCAACTTTGAAAGCTAATTCATTTTATCATTTCTAGTGTTTGAGAAATATTTTTAGAAAATTAGATTATAACAATAACTTGAGATAATGAAAACTTCCTCAAATCTTAATCAATTTTGAAATCATAAAATGTTTTGGAAAGCTAAACATGAGATATTCAAAACCCAACAACCTTTTTGCAAGATTAGTCATGTAGAATTCATTAAAAATTAAGGAAAATCATACATTTAAGAGATTAAACCCGATTAAAAAAAAAACAACAAAATTAATCATGGACAAAAACTTGAGATAATGACAAATTCCTCAAATCTTGATCAATTTTGAAATCGTAAAATGTTTTGGAAAGCTAAACGTGAGATTTTAAAAACCCAGCAACCTTTCTGCGAGATTAGTCATGTAGAATTCATTAAAAATTAAGTAAAATCATGCATTTAAGAGATTAAACCCAATTTTTTTTTTAAAAAAAAATCAAAATTAATCATGGACAACAACTTGAGATAATGACAACTTTCTCAAATCTTGATCAATTTTGAAATTGTAAAATATTTTGGAAAGCTAAATATGAGATCTTCAAAACACAACAACCTTTCTGCAAGATTAGTCATATAGAATTCATTAAAAATTAAGAAAAATAATGCATTTAAGAGATTAAACCCAAAATTTCTCCAAAAAAAAACCCAAACATTAAAGTTTTCCCTCCTTCTAGCGCCAAAAATGTGACCAATGACATAGTGAAGGTTAACTACACCCAATCCATATGAATTCGAGGCATGTTTAACCCACTAAGCATTAATCCCAAATAAGATCATTCACTGTAAACAAAGACAAAGAAGCCATTAAAACTAACATTCTAAATCATGAAAGCTTGAAAAACCTCTAATCTAAGACATTGAAACTTATCCTATTGGGGTAGTGGTGTCGCATTGATGTGGAATGGCAACCATTTCCCAATCCCTTGGATAATGAGCTTGTTTCAATCAATTGTATTGAAGAAAATTGATGAAACAATTGATAGATGTGTATGAAAACATGATTTAAAGTTAAATGAATATGATGCAAGATATTTTAACATGATTTATGCTAAGATGATTGATATGGGTGTATGCAAATCTACTCTAAATGTACGAAAACTTAAAAAGATTAAAATCCTAATTAACAAATAAGCTAAATGTATGCATCTATGTTATCATGGAAGCCATTAATGGAAGCTTAAAACTAATATGCAACTAAAAATTAACTAAAATATGCTAAATATGAGTAAATTATGAGTGTGAGTGTGAGTGAAATCAACAGCATAATTTTGCAATTGAAAGATGGATCCATTTGTCTCCAAATAGTGTTCTATTTACAAGAAAGCAAATGAGAAATGAAGGGTTGAGATCAAAAAGGCTAATCAATGGTCAAGGATGGAAGAAGTTGGAGGCATAGATCATGGATTCTCATCAAGGGATGAGAATCAATGATGATATTTAATCAAGGGTTCTCATTTGTTCCAAACAAGCACACTTTTGACCTGCACACACAAGTCACAAGGTAACTTGCTCAAGAGGTCACAAGTTTATCTTGCTCAAGAAGCCAAGTGAGAACATCCATTTTCCAAATGATTGGAGGAGAGAGAATATTCTTTGGAATATTCTCATGGGTGAAGAAATAGATATTTTTTAAATTAAAACAAAGTTTAATTGTGCAAAAGGGGAAGGAATATTCCCCTTTTGGAAGAATGTTCAAAGGAGGAATATTCCCTTGCAAGTGGAAGAATTAGTAATTTTATAATTAAAACAAAGTTTCAATTATGCAAATTAGGGTAATTATATGATATTCATTAAATAATTGATTTAATGTAGATCAAATGGAAAAGCAATGGATGAGATTGATTTGATCTATCAATGGTCATAAATGAAAGGAGGATGAAACATGGATCAAAGATTCTCATCAATGGATGAGAATCAAAGATCGCATGGATCAAGGGCTCACAATCATGCAAACTAACACGCTCTGCATCAAAGTTTGTTTGGAGCAATCATTACCTTTTTTTGGAGGAAAATAGGAGAATATTCCTTTGGAATATTTCCTATGCAAGTGGATGAGAGGGAAATTAGCAATTTAGTTAATTAAAACTAAATTTGAATGTGCAAGATGAGGAATGTGAAGATATTTATTAATTATTGAATTATTTAATGAAAAGAGATGCAAATATGATATTTAATTAAATAGTTTAGGTTATTTAATTAAATAAGAGGACCTAAGGTTAAAATTAAATAATTTGTATTATTTAATTAAATTAGATGAAATGTCAATGTGAGAGGGGGTGAATTAACCCAATTAGGTCAAATAGATTAATAGGTGAAAATGAGACATTTAATTAAATAATCAGGCTTATTTATTTAAAAAAGTGAAAAGAGGATGGGTTTGAGGACGAAATGATGTTAGTTAGCCAATGTGATCCATTGAGACATTTTTAGGTGTCTACAATAATACCTTCTCATCTTCATCCATTTCAAATCTTACCCTCTTCTCTTGCACTTGCTCCTCAATGAACAAATAGGGCCTTAACTTACCCTCACACTGTTTGAAGACACTATGCATCAAATCACATGTAGCTAGATATAACACTTTTTCTTTCCTACGAACAAGTAGAAGTAAGAACAAAATAGGCTGAGAGATGTCATCACTTCCATTAATAACGGAAGACATAATAACTCCCATGTAGTCCTGATTATATTTTCCATGACTCTCACTAATAGAATCCAAAAACAAATGGAACATCCACAAAACAAGCTTATGATAATTGTAATCAATCATGATGATGTATAATCTCACCTATGCCATCAGCTCAAGGATTTTGATCCTCTTTCCAAAAGTAGGACTACTAATATCGCCTATCCCAACCAAACTATCAACAATCAGCTGCAATACTTCCCTCATTATGACCACATCATAGGGAACTCGAGGAGTTGTGATCCTTATAATTTGACTAATGCAAAGGGTGAAAGTGGTCTAACCTCATTGTCGCTGTGTCTCAGAAACTTATGCTCACCCAAGGAAGTCATTGTTGGTGTCATAGCAATCTATAATAATGAAGAAGGTGATTTCCCAATGAGACTTAAGCATTCTTCTAGTATTCTTAACAAGACCAACATATCACACCTAGATTTAGGTTGACTGCCAAGTTTAGTACCTTATTCAAAGATAATTTTAGCCAACTACATCCTATCACCTTATACCATTTCTTTGTCACTGTTTGAACCCATAACTCAAATTCATGATTGGAAACTATGAAACTTGATCAATGAGTGTTGGTCACTCAAATGTTGACAAATGTGTGCTCACTGAATACTAATTAAATTCAACATAGGATGGAAAGAAACCACTTTGATACCACTGGAATGTCCCACCCTTAATGGAAACTTGTTAATTGAGCTTCTACCTGTAATTTTGCTTGGGGTTTCAAAGTTTTGTTTGTTTCAAGAAATTTGCCAAGAGATTTTAAAAAATGCAAATACATATACAAATTCCAAATTATTGGAAAGCTTAATGAAGCAACAATTCAAATTTGATTATACTTAGTTTGCAAATACCTTATCAATATTCAAATCAGATCTTTGCTTTATACACTCAACAATAATCATACTTGAATATGACAATACATCCAATGTAGGCCTGGAAGTTCATTTTAGCTAATTTGGAAATTATAATAGTAGTAGCAAACCCCAAAATTGAACACCCAACACCATATCCAAGTTTCTCTAGTGTGAAATTGTTGTCAAATAGCAACAAAGGTCTAGATGACCCTTAATGAAGAAGGAATGAAGCCAAGATTTAGGCCTTTCTGCCTAAGACCCACACGCCCAACTAGAAGAGATAATACGACTCAACTAATGTAATCTGTACAACCTTTAATAACCAACGTGCCAATTGAAGAAGGTGCTAACAACAATTTCATTTACCCTTAATACTTGACTATTCAATATGTTGAATCATACACTTCACACCCTTTCATTTGTTGATGATAACCTTCTTTTAAATGAGTTGAATGATTCCCACGTGCCAAAGAGAAGACACAAATTAGCAATGATGATATTTTATAATATTGATCTTCAATAACTTTTGATTTGTAAATGATTAATCTTCAAAACCCTTGTGAAACCTACGAGATTTTCTCCAATGAAGCACAATGTGACTTCTGTAGCAAGCCACCTATTTAGCAAATGTTAGATGATCTTTCACACCCTCAAAAATATTGATTCAAGAAGAAGCTACACTCTCCAAAATCGTTGCAACTAAAAACTCTAGTTTCCACCTCCAATATCAAAGCACAAAGCCAAAGTTGAGAGAATAAACAAGAATCAATAGATTCCATTTTCTTTTGATGCCCTTATATACTCTTCTCAAAAGAGGTTGATTCCTTATGAGCCTTTTATAAATCATTAAAATGTATTAAAATATGCCTTTGTCACTTTTTAATTAAATCCTTAAAGTGGGCACCCATCATAAAGTTATAATGACTTGACTTTATACCATTAAATGCACCTTTATTATAAAGTCAATATAAGTCATTAATATATGTACTTTATAATTAATTATTATTAAAGCATAACTTTAATAATAATTATAATATTATAACTCCATTAATAAACGCCATTTATCAATTTTGTTGACACCATAGGCTAACCCACTACATACTCTGCCCATCTAGGTGCCTTACTAAAAACAGTAAGGTTGGCCCCCTATCAATTCATTGACTTACTATCAATTCATTGACTTACTATAAATAGTAAGTATTTACAAATGGAGCCAAAACGCCCCAAATTACATCACCTTTGAAAAAATTAAGGATATGGAGATGAAAACATAGTCAATTACCACTTGAGGAGCTAGCTAACTCCAACTCTGGGACCTCTAATCACCCTAATTAGCCTAAAAGGACCCAATGATAGGCTAAACCACCAAACTCTAATGCTCGCTCAGAATGGGGACATTTCATCCAATGACAAAGCTTTTCATAATCAGTCTTCAGGAAAATTGATCAATAAAGGAAATATAAAATTCACACCTAAGCCAAGAGACCCTAAGGGAATTTGTAATTGGAGGCCAATAACACTGCTTAATGTCTCCTACAAGATCATTATCAAAGCCTTAGCTCTAAAGATTCACCACATGCTACCTCAAATTGTTCTCCCTGAACAAACTAGTTTCATTGAATCCAAATTCATTATGGATAGCATCATTATTTTTTGGGAAGGTATGGAATGGACTTGATGCTCTAAGCAACAAGCTATCTTTCTAAAAAATGATTTTCTACAAGCTATCTTATGGGTTCTGACCTCCATAATGTCTATTTGGAAGCTTTTCATAATCAGTCTTTAAGAAAATTGATCGATAAAGGAAATATCAAATTATACCTAAGCCAAGAGACCCTGAGGGAATTTGTAATTGGAGGACAATAACATTGCTTATTGTCTCCTACAAGATCATTATCAAAGCCTTAGCTCTAAATATTCACCACATGCTACCTCAATTTTTTTCCCTAAACAAACTGGTTTCATCGAATCTAGATTCATTATGGATAACATCATTATTGTCTAGGAAGGTATGGAATAGACTTGGTGCTCTAAGCAACAAGCTATCTTTCTAAAAATTGATTTTTCCAAAGCTTATTCAACGTCATCGAATGACCCTTTATCCTAGCTATGCTTGATGCTCTAGGGTTTGGCCCTCACTTTCTTCAATCTGTTAGAATGCTCTTCGTGTATGCCTTTACATGCATTACTATCAATAGCTTCCAGTCTCAGGCTTTTGGGCTCCATCAATCCATTTGATAGGGGTGTCCCCTTGCTCCATCTATATATGTGCTTGTTACTGAAGGATTTGGGTATTTATTGGCAAATGTTATTTCCTCTAGGAGACTCCATGGTATTTCCCTACCAGAGTCATCTAACCAATTGGATAATGGTCACTTTGTAGATGATTCCTTCTCACTCTCATTGAAGATGAAAAAAATGTTAAAGAGGCCCTTTAATGCCACAATAATTTTTGCATGGCCTCTGGTTTGGCCATTCAATGGCATAAAACTTAGTGTTATCATGAATCCTTTCTTCCTGCGCCTCCTTGGCTTCTTAGCTTTTGCTAGAAGTGGATTGGTCATGGGGAAATCTTTCAATTTTTGGGCATTCAATTTGCCTTTCAAGCTTCTCTAGTTGACCTTTGGAATACAGTTCTTACTAGAATTGAGAAGAATCTAGATTATTAGATCACCAAGCCTCTTTCTTTGGCAAGTAAAATTTAGATTTTCTCTAAAATTCTTGTAGCCACTCATCTTTATCATTCTTCTTTGTTGGGTCCCATCCAAAGCTTCTTATTTTAAACTTGAAAATCTTCTCTATGATTTTTTATGGGCCTCCTTAGAAGGCCACAAGGATTTCCACCGAGTTGTTTGGGAATTTTGTTGTCTCCCACAGGACTATGGTGGTCTTGGGATTCTTTCCACTCAACAAGGGTTGGCTCTTTGTGTCAAGTTGGTTGTGTGGGATATTAATGGGAATGAATCCTAGAAAATCCTTCTCAGGCATTGTATTTCATCAGGTTTCCCAACCAACCAGCCTACTTGCAAGGGGATTAGCTTTCAAACCCTTATGGTCATGAAAGATGTGGTTCACATCAAAGGAAATTTTGTTGCTAAAAGAATTTGGTGTGCATAGGAAGTCATCAAGCCTTGGCTTCAGTGGGCAAGTTCCAGCTTTCAAGATGGGTTATCTTTCAACCAACACAACCTTTGGTGGTATCTATTTATTCAAGTTCAAGGGCTCCATCTAGCTCATTTTCCTTGGGTTCATGCCCTTCAATTTCATAAGAAAGGTATTTGCACTCCTCATGATTTGTTTTCTTGAGCCATGATGAATCTTCAATCTTGGGAAGATATGAAAGTTTAATTTCAGCTCTCACGGCTAGATCGACAAACATTTGACTTTTTCCCAGTTGCTCTTCTATTGGTTATGATTCACAAGATTGGTATTCATTCTATAAAACCTTGGTGGAGGGACTGGCGTTGGTTTCCAGACATTGCTTTTTACAACTACAAACTACATTTGGGATATCATTGGCTTTCTCCACACCTCCCATGGTGTTTGTGTTGAACCTTTCATGGCATTTGCAGTCACCTATGTCTATTTCATAATATTTGGTTGGTTGTTATTGAACCAAAGCTTGCCCACTTTTCCTGGAGTATTCTTTTCCAAGGCTTGTTTATGGGCTCCCACTTTCAACATATGAGCATTATGGATGCTCATTGTTCATTTTGTGGACAATCAAAGTCCTTCAAGCATCTTTTCTGGTTTTGTCATTGTGCTCAACAACTTTGAAGTTGGATTCATGACTTTTTCCACCCCTTTCGACCAAAACCCTTTTCCTAGCATATGGTTCTTTTGAGGGATTGGCCTCACATCCCTTCCAAATATACCCAAGTTTGGCATGCTATCAAGGTGGAGATTTTATTTTCCCTATGCAAAGACAAAAATATTATTATTATTTCTCATAGCTCCATTGATATTGTTGTTTCATTTTTCACTAAAGCTTCTATTTATTCCAATGTCAATAAGGTGGCATTGGAGGTAGCCCACCTTGAAGTGTTGCTAGATCATTAGGGTAATGCCTCATGCACTATAGTCAAGGTCCTCTTAGACAATTCTACTTCCCATGGCCATTGTCCACCCCATGACTGACAATGCAGTCAAAGCTTCTCAACCCGTTGTTCATGATCTTCCAAATCTCAAGCTCCTTGCTACCATTCTGGTGGCAGGGGTGGTTTGTCGCAGCAACACTTTGCCTCACCTTGACTTGGAGGTGCTACCTTTGGGTGACCTTCGGGTGAAGTGGGGTTAGCGATTGGTGGTGGTAGTGGTTGGCCTTCATCTAGTGGTGGTAGGAGTTGGCCAAATTCTTCTAAGAGGATCCCTCTATTGGTGTTGGCTATCTCTTCAATGAGGAATAAAGATAAAGATAAAGAAGAAAGATGATAAGGTTGAAGAGGGGTGGTTTTTTCTTGATGTCACCCTATATGCCGCTGATGTATGGGGTATATTAAATGACCAGGACCCCCCTCCACCTCCCATTGGAACTACTCTCACCACTTAGCGACTATTTTTGTTGCTTTGTATTTACTTTATAGGCTCTGCTCGTGTGACTCTAGTGAGTGACCTTGTGTCCTCCTTCCTTTTTTTATGAATATGTGTATTCTATTTTAATTAATAAAAATTCACATGCATATTCATTAAAAAATATATTTTAATTTTTTTTTACTAGTAGAGAGTTATTTGATACATTTAATAATATATTGAAGGAGAGCCATTAATGAAAGTTGATACGCATACCTTCCAACGAATTATAAGTTAGAATTTCTCATGGGTTAAATGAAATATGTTTACTTTCAAATGTGAACATGTGAGTTTTTTAAAGCTCTTTATTGAACACAAATTTATACTATTGTGCAAGAAACATAAGGGTACTTGTTATATTATCATTTTTTTTATTGTTGATATATTTAAAATTTAAAAGATTAATTTTTACGATAATATTAATTAGTAATTATTAAATAATATTGAATAATATATTATTTATTGTAATATATTAAATTCATATAATTATTTTAAAACATATTATTTATTGAGTAGATTATAATTTACTTTTATTTACACAACCCTTTATTATAGCTTGCAAGATATAATATCTATAATATATATTAACTATTAGTATATTATTGGGTGAGCGCAGGAGAGAAGTTTGAATCAAATGGCAAGCGCGGGTGAGAGGACGCAGGGGAGTGCAGGAGGGAATTTTGAATCTAGTGAGGATGAGGATGCAAAAGACGATGGTGACCCTGATGGTGGCCTTTTGGAGGTTGTGCATGTTGTGGAGGATGCCTAGAGCTGGTGGTTTATGGCTGTTGGTTTTGCTAGGGAAGGTTGGGCAACATTGCTACCTCTGTTTGCCCTTGGTGTCATTTCTTATCTGAGAGGAGGTGCCTCTTTCTCTTTGGAGCATTGCGGGATTTCTTTTGTGGTCTATGGCTGTTCTCTAGTGCTATGTGGCTTGGGGTTGGTTTTTGGTGGGTGGATTTTGTAGTTTGCTATGATTGTGACTTTTGTTGTTGTGCTTCCTGCCTTATTTTGGATGTTCCTTGGCTTGTGATGGTTGGAGGTTACTCCTTGGATCATAGCTTCTCTTTCAGTTTGTGGGGAATCCATTTTGAGGTGTGGAGATGCTTTGCTCGTTCTGGATCCTTGCTTTGTTGACCTATTTTGGAGGGTTTTGGCCTCCTGTCTGCAGTCTTCTAGGTATGCTTATTTTTTTGAGACTACTTGTTGCTTCTTTGGTTCTGCGAGGAGGACTTCGGTGGTGTGTGGCTATAAGGGTTCTTCCAATGTGGGGGATTGGTTGGAGGAAAGGCCTATTTTTGGTCCTATTCAGCGTAATGGGATGGCATGGGGGCTTTCTTTGTTAGATTTTTTTCTAACTATTTCCTTTTGGGTTTCCCTTAGCCCTTTTATGTTGTCCTTTTGGTGGGGTTGTGGTGGTTTTTCTTGCTTTGAAGTTGTTGTGGGTGTTCCAGGTTTCCCTTTTGTGGATTGGTGGTGCTTCCTATGGGTTGGCTCTTTGGAGATTTGGCTTATCTTTGTCTCTGATTGGTGTGTTAGAGGAGCTTGGGGGTTTTATGGTTTGGTCGTCTCCCAGTGTCCTTGTTGGGGCTCCCTTGTTTGTTTTGGTATGTTTTTCTTATGTTACCCTTGGGCTTAGATCTCTACCTGGTTTGGGGTGTGTTGTTTCCAGTCTTTATGCGACTGGTTGGGTTATGCTTTTGCTATTATCTTTGGGCCCAACTGTGTGCTTTGGTTGTTGAGCTCCCTACTTCCTTTGACTTGTGCCTGATTCATGGGCTGCCTTGGGATGTTGTTTTTTCCCTCCCTTATGATTTCACTTCCTATTGGGTTCTTCGTCTTGAGTCTTTTATTGAGGGGGGGACTGTTCCTTTCGAGGTGGATCCTTCTTCTATTAAGGTGAAGTTGATAGTTGTTGGGTTGCTCAGTGGTTCTTCTCCTTTATGTTGGCTCTTATTGAGGTGTTGTTGGTGTAAGGAGGAGAGAGGTGTTTTTGAGGGTTTTGGGTCTCATTTTATCCTCTCTTTTGGAGGTGAGTCCCCTTCTTTTGAGGTGGAGGTTGGGTTGGCATTCTTGGTGGATAGGTGTTGTTGGGAGGATTTTGTTAGCAGTTTAGTGGTGTGCTGGTACAAGAAAGATGATTGTATGGGGATGTTCTCTTCCCTGGTTTAGCCTAACTCTTCTCATATTGAGGTTGAGCATTTGGATGTGATGGTTGCTCTGATTGGGAATTGTGGTTGCCCTTGTTTTATTGGTTCAGATGCGAGTTGGAGCTGCTTCAGTGATTTCTATCCTAAGAAAATGGTTTGTTGTTGCCTTGATGGTGCAAATGGGTTCAATATTCACTTATGGTTTCTAGATCCTAATTAAAATCTGGTTGTGTAAGGGTTTCTAGTCTCGGTTAAAACTAGGTTGTAATTGGGGTGTTAGGCCTCTGCTTGTCTATTTTTTGCAACGTGTGTAGTCATGTTTATCTGTTAGAGGTTGTTGTGGATCTACTGTTGGTTTATGGATTATTTTAATTGCAGCTTGCTTTTCCTATACTAGGTTCTGAGCCCCATCAAAACCCACTTTTACCTCTAATAAAAAACTATTAGTATATTATTTATAGTATTAAATTATTATATTATATTTATTATGAGGAGCATTAGATAATACTAATAATGATTGATGACAGTATATTATTTAAAAATAAAAAATATAAATTTATTAATTATTTATTATATTATATTCATATAATATATTACTATATATTTAATGCTATAAATTATTATTTATTTAATGTTATATATTTTAATATTATAATACTTAATATTAAATAATATGTTCATAATTATTTAATGATTTGTGATGAAAAGATGTAAGATTATTATTTTTTAATTATTTATTATATTTGTATTTCTTCAATGTTTGTTTTGAATGATCAATTTGCAATATAATTAATATGGAAAATGTTAATTATTAATAATAGGAAACATTGCTCAGATATAATAAACATAAAGAATATTAACTATTAATATATTATTATATTATTCAGAATATTAAATTATTATATAATGTTATAATATTATAATAATATATTATACCTATTAGGATGGGCATTATGAAACACTATTGAAATTATATATCATTATAGTATTAAATGGTTGTAGCATAATATTTAAAAATAGAAAATTCAATATTTTTAATTATTTAATATAAAAAATATTATATAATATATTATTATATAGTTAATATTATAAATTATTATTTATTTAATATTATATATTATTATTTTAATTTAATATTAAATTATTAATTAGGTATTAAGTTATATTTTTATAATTATTTATTGATTTATGATGAAAATATAAAATTACAAATCACGTAGATGTTACCCCTAATTTTAATCATGAAAATTTCAAAATTTCTCCATCACATATCATCTCTATAAATTGATAGAAGGGGACAACAATGGCCACTTCAAAATTTGTTGCTTTCCTTTTTTCTCTATTAGAGTAGTTGTTGTGATTTAAAGATAAGAATGATTCTTTGATGGCTTTTCAAATTTGTGTTTCAACCTCTTCACCTTAAGGTTTGAGATTGTCTACTCAAGCTTGAAACTCAACCTTCTAGTACCCAACTCTTAGATAATCCTTGCTAGTAGCATAGGTTTAATCTTAAAAGTCTACAATAGCAAATGAAGCTTTTGGTACCATTTAAAGGAATGGTAATGATATTGTATTCATTCATGGATGTTCTCATGCCATCACAAGAATAAATAAAATGTCTATGACACTTTGAGCAAAGTTTTACATATGTATCATCATTGCCATCCTGATGGTGAATCAAAAGAAAATATTTGATGAAAATATAGAGAATGATCAAAATTTGAGGGATGCAAAAGGTGTATGACCTTTGCTAGGGTTTTCTTGTGTTTGCAGTCATTCTTGACCCCTCTTTCATCATACTACACTCTTTGCATAGAATTTTTCTTTTTTCTTGTGTGTACGATCGCATTTACTATGGCTTTTTTGTTTTAATGTGCCTTTAATTGGCTCTAACCTAGTAGTTCATGCTAGTGTTGGTGGTTTGACAGCTCTACTCAATGGATCCTCCTCCGAACAAACAACCCCAAAAAATTGTTTTGAAAGTGTTTCACGAGGTAAGACTTTTGACTCCCCAGCTGGTGTGGTTTTACCTTTGCTTGATTTTAATTTTTCTTGTCAATGGCTTGAGCAACATATCCTTGTTGGCTATTTCATTGGGAGGACTCCCCCTAAAAGTGTGCTTAAAGAGTGGTCAATAAGGCTTGGGTCCCTCATAGGGTCCGCCTTGATATGGTCCAAAATTTAACCAAGGGTTTTTTTTTGTTCCACTTTATAGAGGTTAGTCATGTTCAAGCAATCATGAACCATGGTCCTTGGTGTGTCAAGTCTTCTTTGTTGGTTTTCCAGTCATGGACCTAGGACTTCGTTGTCTTAGATGACACCAAGTTGCAGGTCTCATTTTGGATTGAGTTTCCAGGGTTTCCTTTTCATTGTGTGCCTTTTATGAGTCATATTGCATTCTTTGGGGAAGTTCATTTGTATTGAGCCAAATAGGTTTTTCCAGGCCTAACCCCAGAAATGGGTTTGTGTCAAAGTGGACCTTTCACAAGATTTGAAGGACTCTATTGACATTCAAATTGGAGCTCTCTGGAATACCTAGAAAGTCACTTATTTTAATTTGCCTAACATGTGTTATAGATGTTAGTTTGTAGAACACAAGATCAAGGACTACCCTTTGGCAGTACCTTGTACTCCTCTGCATGGAAGTATGAAAACCTTCATCAAGTGGATAATTCTACTACCAAACTTGATGAAAAATGGACCACAAATTGTAAAAATAAGTCCAATGGCTCTAGGATGGCTTATGAAGTCCCTGATCTAGCTAAAAATGTTTCAAACCCTTTAGTGAAGGGGAAAGAGGCTTCAATTAGGGTTGATAATATTCTAGAACGGCCTAGGCCAAAGGCTACGCCTTAGCCTATTGCCATTATGATAGGGCAGTTGAATGCTTCTCCTCCCGTGTCAAGAGCTCAAAGGCGGTCTTGTAGTCCTTCTCCGCCATGAGAAGAAGGTGAATTTGTGTGGGAGAAACAAAGATTTTCTTCTCTAAATATTCAAATTGGGTCAATTCTACCAACTTTTTTACAAAATCACTTCTCTACTTTAAGTGAAGAGGAGCCAGACTCTGATGATATGGAGGAGTTCCACTCATGAATTTCCTCTCATGGAATGTTCAAGGTCAGGTAGACCTCTCCAAAAAGCATTTTTTTAGGGATACTTTGCAGAAATATTTTGGTATTGAAGTGCTTTGTCTCCAAGAAGTAAAAATTACTGGTTTTTTGCTTGCGTTGGCTTGTTGCTCTATTTGGCCAAATAGTCAATTATTTTGTAACAATCATGAAGCTAGGCGTGGCGGAGCTATCACCATTTTTTCCCATGGTGGCATGCTTGTGTGGTTGACCACGGGTCTAACCCCACACATTGGCTCATCTGGATCCTTCTCAACATTGATAACCATTCCTTTGGGATTATTAATGTTTATACTTTTAATGATGTCGTGGAACACTCAGTGCTTTAGCGTTGGATTTTTGATTCATTTCCAATATCTACTTGGTTATTGTGTGGGGATTTCCATATGGTTGAGATGGCATATGATAAATATCAAACTTTTCCATTCAGATGGAGAATTGGCAAATGGGAGGCGTGGTTTTACATGCATAATAAATTGGGGCTTTTTGATCCCAATATTGGTCATCGCCATTCTCATTCCCTTTGGCACACTTGGTGTAATTACTGGGTTGGCTTTGACAGGATATTTAAGTGCCTTGATTGTGCCATGATCTTAACTCAATATTTCTTTCTTTTGACAACTCTTCACTCTTGGTTAAGCCATTAGTTGATGTGACTTTGTCAGATCATTTCCCCATTTATTTTTGTATTGAATGGGAGACAAGATAGCCTCAGGCCTATAAGATGCAGTTCTTTTTTAACACATCTCTACTTACACATTAGCCCACGTTGACCCACATTCATAGGGTTTGGAATTTAGAGTGTAGGCCACCACATAATAAAGGTTGGATTAATTGGTGGAATGATGCTATCACTCGCACAGCTAGATTTCTCCACATTTATGGGTGCCAGTTGGCCATTTTTTGCTGGTGGTCTTATGAGGCTACCACTACCAACCTGTGCTCAGCTACTGAGGCTCTAACATCCAACCCTTTCTCCCCATCATTGCAAGTCAGGGTGGCGGAGTTAAGGCACAAAAAATAAGTTGCAAATAATTATGATACTAGAGGTGCACAAATTAAATCTAGATTACATTGGTTAAAAATTGGTGACCATGCCTAGAAGGAGTTTTTTTTGGCCCTACATGCTAGGAACTCTTCCCTGGGCATAAAAAAAATCAAGAATGGAATCCAGGTGCTTTTTGAGCTACCTGATATTCTCCAGGCCTTTTTCAGGCATTATGAACAAGTTTTCACTGCCCAAAATTACACGCCAGAGCGCTAGCAAGCCCTTTAGGATTTCCTTTTTGTCGTGCCAAATAGGCTATCTTCAACCTAGAAAGATTTTTGTGAGTAGTTGCTCACTATTGAAGACTTGAAGGAAGTCATTCATACCATGGCAGATGATAAGGCCTTGTGTGTTGATGGCTTTCCTTGTGAATTTTACGAGGCCCTTTGGGATTGTGTTGGGAAATATTTACATAAAGTCTATCTTGAGGCTTTTCATTCCAAAACTTTGGGTAATATAATCAATAAAGGAAACATTAAATTCATACCTAATCTTGGAGATCCTGAGGACATCTGCAATAGGTGGCCTATCACGCTCCTCAATGTCTCATACAAAATCATTGCTAAAGCTTTGGCTCTGAAGATTCACCATCTTTTGCCTCAGATTATGTGCCCAAAGCAAACTAGTTTTATTAAATCCATATTTATTATGGACAACATTATTGTTGTGTGGGAAGGTATAGAGTGGGTCAGGTGTTCAGGCCAGAAATCCATTTTTCTGAAAATTGATTTTGCTATATCCTATGACCGCAACGAGTGGCCTTTCATTCTTGCCATGTTTAAAGCCTTGGGGTTTGGGCCTAACTTCATTTAGGACATCCAAATGCTTTTCTCGGATGCCTCTGCTTGTATTACCATTAATGGTCGCCAATCTTCTTCTTTTGGTCTTTTCCGATCTTTGACAAGGATGGTCACTTGCTCCTTCTCTTTATGTGCTTACTGTTGAAGGATTTGGTTATTTACTTGCCAATGTAGTTTCCCAACAATGTGTTAGAGGCATTGCCCTGCCTAACTCCTAGGCTCAACTTGTTAATGGCCATTTTTCTAATGACTCTTTCCACACCCTTTTGGAGGAAGAGAAACATATTAAGGTGGCTCTTGAATTCCTTCATATTTTTTTGTCTTGCATTTGGTTCTTCTATTCAATGGCATAAAAATATGTGTTACAAGCAGTCTATTCTACCCGCTCTTCACTAGCTTCAACAATATGGTTGGAAATGGATTGGGCCAGGGGAAATCTTTTAATTTTTGGGCACTCCCTTTGCCTTCCAAGCTTCTCTAGCTAAGTTGTGGCAAGATGTGCTCTCCAGGATTGAGAAAAAGTTGGCCTATTAGATTACCAAGCTTCTTTCTCTAGCAGGAAAATTTCAAGATTGTTCTAAGACTTTGGCAGCAATGCATGTTTATTAGTCCTCTTGTTGGGCTCCTTCTAAGGCTGCTTATTCCAAGCTCAAAAGCTTCTTTGTGACTTTCTTTGGGCCTCTATAGAGTCTCATGGATGGTTTCACCACATTGCCTAGGAGTTATGTTGCTTACCTAGAGACTTTGGAGGTCTTGGGCTTCTCTCCACTCAAAGAAAAGGGACTTCCTTGTGTGTGAAATGGATTATTAGAGCCCTTACTAGAGATGAATCCTAAAAAATTCTCCTCAGGAATTGCATCCAATTTAGCTTCCCTGTTCACAAACCTGCCTAGAAGAGGATTGGCTTTCAAACCATTCTAGTTATAAAGAAACCAATCCAAATTGTGGGAAATTTTGTGGCTAAGAACATTTGGAGAGCTTGAGGAGTGGTTAATCCTTAGCTTCGTTGGGCTAGATCTAGCTTCTAAGATGGGCTTTAGAATCAACCAGTAGAATATTTGGTGGTCACCCCTCCTTTTTTCCAGTAATAGTCAACCATTGGCCAAATCACCTTGGCTTAAGACACTAAGGTTCCACAAGAAAGGCATTCAAACTTTGCAGCATGTGTTCCACAGACCCATAATGTGCATTATGCCATGGGAAGATTTTTTGTGCTTGTTACAGCCTCCATAACCAAGACTGTGATACTTATGATGGTCTGGTGAATGCTCTTCTTATAGATATGTTGCATAAAGTGAGAATTTATGGTACTAAGCCCTGGTGGAAGGACTGGAAGTGGCACCCAGACACCCCTTTTAGGAATTACAAGCCTAGGCTTGGCTATATGTGACTTTCACCACTGTAGACATCCAAATTTGGACACTTAATTTATCCAAATTTATCACTTTTCATCTAAACATCCTCTTATCTGAGTTAATTAAGTAATATTACTATTATTTAATTAATAACCTTAATTCTGCCAAATTCCTAAGGTATTTAATTAATAATTAAATACTTTACCCTCCTTAATCCTCTTTTCATCAAATGAATTAAATAAATATTACATTTATTTAATGCTCATATGTCATCATTTTAGTAATCCAATCCAAAATTCTGTCATTAATTAATGTGCGAATCCTTGATTGGGATGTGTCTATCCTTAACTTTTGCAGTTATTCTAATCATTAACTAATTATCTCTAATTACTAATTAGTTAAACCTAATTAGTACCTTGGTCAACTCTCCCCATCCTCCAAGGAATTTTTAATTCCTTTTTATTCACCCTAGGTTCCCCTCTTCCCTATGTGAATTTTTAATTCACTTTTATTCCTTCTAGAATCCCCTTTTCCATGCATCTTCTAGAATCTTTGACTTGTCATCAAGTCACATGTGAATAAATTCCACACCTTTTGGGAACCTTGTCTTATCCACTAGATTCTACCAATCATTGTGAATTTAAAATTAACTTTTATTCTCCCAAAGCTTTCCCCTTCCCCATGTGATCATTGAAAGGTCACATTAGAGTACTTGGAAGGTACTTGTCCTTCCTCCACATCATGTACTTCCCTTCCACATCACCTAAACATCATCTTACCTTTATCTACTTCACATTCCACATGTCAAAATGTGAGGGCTTGTGAGTCCTCAACTCACCTTAGCCCTTTATCTTGACCTTGTTGGATGAATCCCAACCATTGAATTCTCTAGAGAATTCAAGTTTCTCTATAAATACCCCCCTCTAAGGAAAAAGAGGGAACTTAGCTATTTTGCAACTAAATGTTGTCATTTTATGCACTCATCTAGTCTTCAATTTCACCCATTTTCATTTGCATCCAAGCATATAGTTAAACCTTGCATTTATCCATATCAAGAGCCATCAAGAAGCATACAAACCAAATCAAAATCAAGCGTCAACCAAGGAGTTTTAGCTGCAAGAGGGAGGTATATCTACTTAGTATCATTTTACACTTTTCCTCTTTGCATTTACAAATTTATTAGGCTAATCTTGAGGTGTTTCCTTATGTTTTTCCATTGCATTTTAATTGATTAGAATAGGTTAAACATTTTGGTATCACAACCATGTTTTCCTATGATTGAAAATCTAAACTAGAGGTGGGTTCTTCAATTCTCTGCTCATGTTTAGAAAAAAAGATTCTCTGCCACTTGGTATGCAAGTGTTGAGCTAAAATTTGCACACTTTGCTTGGTGTATTTTTTTCCAAGGCTTACTTGTGGGGGCTTAGCTTGTTCACTTGGGGGTCTAGGACCCTCAGTGCCCTTTTTTTGGGCAAGCTGAGTCTTTTAAGCATCTCTTTTGGTTTTGCACTAAAGCTCAGCAGTATTGGAATTAGATTCATGACTTCTTTCGATCATTCTGACTGAAGCCCTTCTCTTGGCATATGGTTTTGCTGGGAGATTCTCCCAAGATTCTTGCTAAGTATACCTAGCTTTAGCACACTTTCTAGGTGGAAATCCTCTTCAATAGTTGGAAAGATAGAAATTTCTACATATCTGCTCATACTCAAATAGATAAAAATGTTTCTTTGTATTCTAAAGGTATTATTTTCTCTAACGTTCTTTTATGGATACAGGTTCAAGCTAACAAAGTTGCACTTGAGGTGGCTCACCTTTAGGTGCTTTTGAATCATTGGGGCAATGCCCCATGTACTGTGGCTTAGGTGTCTGCTTCACCTACCTCCTCTCATGGTTGGTCGCCCTCTCGGGGCTAGTATCGGAGTAACTCTGCTCGCCTTCGCTATCAACCTCCTCTTCAACATGGTTCCTGCCCTCCTCGATGGTCTCATTCTCCTCCTCTGTGAGTTGGCTAGGGGTGACCCTCTAGAGGAGTGCAGGGAGTGGCAATGGCAGTTCTGGGTGGCCCTCTGATACTACTCCTGGTACCAACTCTAGTTGGCCAAACTCTAGTAAATACTTTATGCGTTCGGTGCTTGTAATCTCACCCCAACACAAGGAAGATAAAGAGAAGGAAAAATAAGCTAATGATGGCTAGATTCATCCTCTTAACATCACTCCAAACCTCGTTGATGTATGGGGGAAAAAGATGGATGACAAAGACCCTCCTAGCTCTACTTGCATTGCTCTGGCCACTTGATGACCTTTTTATTTTACATGTTTGTAATGTTTATAGATTTTTGGGCTTTGGTTTTTGGTTTTTTGGGCTCTACCCATGTGACTCTTAGGATGTACCTTTTTACCATCCGCCCTTTTTTTGTGAATATGTAACTTTATCTTTATTAATAATATAGATAGCTGCCTATTCATAATATATATATATATATATATATATATATATATATATATATATATATATATATATATATATATATATATATATATATATATATCATAATTTGTTTTCCAAAACATTAAAAACATTAACCTCAATAATATTCATAGATGAGGGAAATTATAATTTTTTTTATTTTGATACAAATTTGATCTTGGATGAATTAATCACATGAGTTTATGATATTTGTGACCAAGAATGATGCAAAAATATCTAAAAAATGTTGGGCCATATTCTAACAAATAAACCAATTGCTTTGGACCAGTTGGGCTTAACCAACACACTCTAAGTAGCTTTGACTACTTAGGTGGTAGATGTGGGCCCATTCTTTCACCAACATCTGTTACTATTCAAACAATTGTCATTAACATTTAAATTGAGTTTGAGTTCCCATGTGCAAGATTGGTGGAACATCATTTATCTTCCTTTCTGTGATGTTGGCAATTGTGTCAAATATACATAGTGAGAGTCATAAGGGACAAGTGTGGAGATGAGATATAAGATTTGGCAAGCAAGTGTGCTCCTATATTGTAGGGAAATGATCCCTCTGCAGTGTGATGTGAGCACTAACGCTATATAAAATGGTATCACCTATATGCAATGAATTCCCTCGAAACTCATAAACTTGATTGAGAAGCTATTGTTCAGCTTGTAAATGAAGGATTTTTCTTATTTTGCATAGTTACCTGTGGACAACGAAGTTTGATTGGGTTGAATTTCAAAATTATAGTTTTTTGTTTATAACAGTCTGTGAAATATTTTGAAGGTGGAATGGTGAGTAATATGGGAGTTTGTCTCGCCGATAGTATGGCTAGAGCAGGGGACGCTAATATCATAAGGGAATCCTGATTCAGTCGTTGTAATCTTTTTGTTACTTTTATTAATAAATTATAATCATTTTACCGACCAAAAAAAAAAAAAAATATGGGAGTTTTTCATTTTATGCTTTTGATATAATTTTCCTACAAGTATACGAGTGAATGAATGAATTATTGCATAGATCAACATAGTAATTGAAATCTTGGTAAATATATCGCATACTTCTTTTTTGTCATCTTTCTTCCATTTCATTTGAGCTTCAAGGAAATAACATATCAATGGTATTTTGTAGCTCTTTGTGTGTTTGAAGCATGCCTACAATATTGGTGTTTTTGAAATGCGTTAAGGTCATTTCCAATTCACATGATTTCTACACATTGTAAATGATGGGGTTCTTCAATATGGTATGGAATGAGTTGTTTAGGTTATCTCCTTCGATAGTTTAGATGGTGAAATATTACTAGTCATCAGTTGTTTGAATAGGTTTTTTTTCACAAATTTGAAGAGAAAATAATGTTATGAATGCACACATTAGTCAAGAATGTATTTTCTTTTTATTTTTTGTGGAGTAGTAGTTGGATTGTATTGTTGAGGGTCTTGTACCTCAAATTGTGTGCCTCCTTCCCATCTCCTTCCTCTCTCTTTTTAGTTGCTCCAAGTCTGCAATCAATCATTTTCTCCTATTTCTCTCTACCATCCTGATGATGGATCATGGAGTGTGATATGAAATGTTGATGAAAATGCTTTAACACAATCAAATCTAGAAATAGATTCATGTAGAAATATCATCTAGTTAAAACTTAATTTTGACTAATATAAATAGGATAAATATTAACTACTTTTGGTGTTGATTAGATGTTAAATTGTTATTGATTGTTTGAATATTGAAACATACATGAATTTTAAATAGAGTGATTGTTGAGTGGACATGAAGGGAAGATGGTGTTTTAAAGTAGGTGCTTGAACAAATATTTTTTGGTTTCATTTCAAAGAGAATTTTAATTCTTTGAAGGCCAACTATTATAACTTTCTTGAAATAATTATTGGAGTCTGTAGACATCCGAATTTGACCACTTCCATATGGTCAAAGTCATCTCTTTAATCATCCCTCTACTCATTCAAATCATCCTCTTTGTCGGTATTAATTAAATCACTCATTTAATTAATATTTCATGTCTTCCACAAGGTTTCCCAAAGTATTTAATTTAATAAATACTTTCCCCCTCTTTCTTCTCTAAATTAAATAAATGCATCACTTTATTTAATTTAGTCATATTGTCTTTTAGAATTTTAAATTTATTCTTTAATTCCTTATTTTCTCTCTCATTGTCACATCCTCCAACTTTTGCAAGTTGGCCTCTAATCCTTCTTAGCAATCTAACCCTCTTTCTTAATCATAATTAATTTATGATCAAGATGTGCACACCCCTAATCATCATTAGGGTCCCATCCTCCATAATTTCCCACTTGCTTCTAAAGTGTCATTAATTAGTCTAATCAAGTACTTGCACAACCTTAATTACTTAATTAGGTCATCCCTAACCCTCATGTCATTTATGGAATGTGTCCTTAGTCAACTTCATTAAATGCGTCCTCCTTTTGAGAAGACACTCCATTCCCCATATGAATCTTTATTTCACATTTAATCCCCCAATGCACCCCTTGGAATTTAAAATTCCTTCTCTCATCCCCATGAGAATATTTGAGAAATTTTTAATTTCCCACATGTCCTCTCACCCATATGGGGATAAAGACCTCATAAAACACTTCATTCCCCATGTGAATCTTTAATTCACATTTAATCCCCCAATGCACCCCTTGGAATTTAAAATTCCTTATTTCATCCAGATGAAAATATTTGAGGAATTTTTAATTCCCCACATGTTTTCTCACCCACATGGGGATAAGGAGGAATCCCAAGGTACTATGTACCACCTCCATGTCATGTACTATCCTTCCACCTCATAAACACATCACCTTTTTTAAGCCATATCATATGCCACATGCTAAGATGTGAGGGCTTGTGGGTTCTCAACTCACCTTAGCCCTACATCTTGATCTTGGTGGCTCAATATCAACCATCCATTTCTTTGGAGAATTTCAAATTCTTTATAAATACCCCCTCTTTTCTCTCATTTTGGGGGGGAGATGATTGATTGTAGCCAAACTCTTGCAAAAAAATTCTAAAAATCATACTTAGCCATTTTTCACACTTACATCCACTTCCACTCATCTTCTCATGCTCATACCACCATCTAGTTTGCATCTATTTCCATCCAAGGAGCATACAACTCCAAAGATCGAAGGGTCAACCAAAGGATCGATTCGAGACAAGGTAAAAGGTTTCATTTTTTATTGAATCCAACTAGGCTAATCTTGAGGTGTAGGTTGTTTTTAGTGTTATTTTACACTCTCTTGTTTACTGCTCATATTCTAGCGCATATATTTGACATATCACATTTTTAGCATGCCTGGTGGGACCCACAAACGGGTCTCTTGCTTTCACATTTGCTATTTTTGACTTTTTGTAGGTACAAGTTACAGACAGGCAGACCCGACCCACATAGGGGCAGATTTGACCTTCCTGGGGCAGACCCGACCTATAGGGGCAGACTTGACATGACAGGCAAGCGAACCCACCCTGCACAGGCAGACTTGACCTTTCCCAGGGGCGGACCTGCCCTCCCCAAACTACATAAATTATTTTTTTGAAATTTTTTTCATGGAGGGGTGGACCTGACCTAACAGACAAGTGGACCTGACCTAACAGATAGGCGGACCTAACTTAATAGACAATCAGATTTTCCCTAGACAGCCATATTTTCCCTCACAGACAGTCGGATTTTCCCTAAAAAACTTTTTCCAAAAGGTAAAATTTTATTTTTTTAGCAATTTTTTGGCTATTTTAAGGGTTCTTAACCCCTAATTAGGAACATAGTTTAATTAAGAGGTGTCAATCAACCTTGTATATTGTGCTTTTGGGTGAACTATTTGATGTATCCAATCCTCTTGCGCCATTCGACGATCCTGGATGACAAGAAATCATAGCTTACCACATCCTTTGAGTCTACCCATTTTATTTTTCTTAGTAAGACCTACTTGGGGATTTCATTACCCTAAGAGACGATTCCAACCACGTGTACCGGTGGGGTATATAAAGGGGGGAGAGTGAAAGTTGTACCTCAATCCAACCACATTCTAATTGGCGAAGCATCAGGATGATGTGAAGAGTTGGTCTGAGCCTTTTAGTTTCCTGACTCACGCTTGTAATGGGTCGGTGTTCACAGTTTGGGCCTCATGTACCAGGTGTATATCGAGGAATCCCTAGTAACCATGTTCATCCTATATTAGAGGACTTTGATGACTATACTCGTCCTACTAGACTTAGGCTTGTGTTGTCTGAATTATCTTTCTTTTGTGTGAAACCAGTGATTGTCTGATTCAACCAAGTCATTTTCTTTTATGATTATTGTGTTTTCAGTCCTTTTCCTTAGTGCTTTTTTTGTCAAAAATCAAGTTAAACCAACAGACAACTGGATTTTCCTTTACAAATAGGTGGATCTGACCTCTGCACAGTGGAAGTTTCCCTCCTATGTCAAATTTTTCTCCTTGGGCGGACTTTCCCTCATTTAGGGGCAGACCTAACCTGCAAACAAGTGCTTTGGATCCTATTTTGGTAGATTTTGACCAACTTTTTTCTCCTTGGGTAGACTTTCCCTCATCTAGGGGTGGACTTGACCTGCAAACAAGTGCTTTTGAGCCTGTTTTGGCAGATTTTGACCAACTTTTTCTCCTTGGGAAGACTTTCCCTCATCCAAGGGTGGACCTAACCTTTAAACAAGTGCTTTTAAGCCTATTTTGGTAGATTTTGACCAAATTTTTCTCCTTGGGTGGACCTGACCCATCCAAGGGTGGATTTGACCAGTTGACCACCCTTATTAGGCCTATTTTTGACCTAGTTTGATCAATTTTTGCTCCTTGGGCAGACCTAACCCATCCAAGGGTGGATTTGACTTGTTGACCACACTTTTTAGGCCTATTTTTGACCTAATTTCATTAGTTTTTGCTCCTTGGGTAGACCTAACCCATCTAGGGGTGGATTTGACCAGTTGACCACCCTTTTCAGGCCTATTTTTGACCTAATTTGATCATTTTTTGCTCCTTGGGTGGACCTGACCATCCAGGGGCAGATTTGACCAGTCGACCATGCTTTTCAGGGCTATTTTTGACCTAATTTGATCAATTTTTGCTCCTTGGGCGGACCTGACCCATCCAAGGGTGGATTTGACAAGTTGACCACTCTTTTCAGGCCTATTTTTGACCTAATTTGATTAGTTTTTGCTCCCTTGGTGGACTTGACCCATCCAGGGGTAGATTTGACAAGTTGCCCACTCTCTTTAGGCCTATTTTTGACCTAATTTGATCATTTTTGCTCCTTGGGCAGACCTGACCCATCCAGGGGCAGATTTGACCTGTTGACCACCTCTTCCAGACCGATTTTCGATCAAATTTGGCCATTTTTTCTTCTTGGGTAGACATTCCTTTCACAGTAGTAGACCTGACCCTTGACTGGTAAACTTTTTCATTTGCTTCACCGGTTGGAACCCTCGTTTCACTATCTTGATCACTCATCTCCCTATTTTGGACATCTATACACCTGTTTTAGGAATCCATTCACCATCCTAAACATTCATCTCCTTGGCTTGTGCATCCGTTCACTCATTTAGAACCCACATTCTGATTATCGTGTCCACATTTTAGACCATCGGTATCCCATTGGAACCTCGTTAGAGCAGTTATCCAAATTGACCTAGGTATTCATCTCTAATCGTCATCCATCAAAACCAACTTTGGATTGTCATCTGTCCTAAGTCGGTCGTCCTTGTCGGCCCAATCAATCCACTTCTATCTCAAGTTGGATTTAGTGCCATTATCATACATCACCCCTTTAATCAATTAAACAACACCTAACGTTACTAATCATCAATATTAAAATTGGTTTCAGATCCTGATCACTATCATTCATCTTAATCAATCATCAATCCAAATTGAATCGTTATATCATCCAACTCGGATTGACTCATTATCTGCCAATGAATCCAATCCACTTTGGTCAAATCGAATCAATCCTATCAAAGCCCCATCCTTGTTGACTAATCGATCATCAAGTCAAATCAATCCTATCAAAGCCTACATCAATCATCAAGTAAAATCAATCCTTTCATCACCAAGGTCATTCTAGCATCCTAGTCCATCATATCACCTTGCATTCCCATTTAGACCCAGTCACAAATAAGGAGAATGGTTGAACAACAATCTCAATCGAACATCCCTCAAGACCTAAACAACACAACTAATGCCTCACAAGACCCTAATAATAGTGCAAACATCCCTTAGGATCCGCACAATGGCACATCATCACAATCCAATGTTGACAGTCAAAACACATCACCTCCTGGGGATGAAAACATGGTCGTTCAACCTGAAATTACATTTGAGGAACACTTTAGTAACTCTATCAATGTGCAAATGACAGATCGCCTTCTTGAAAAACATGGCAAAGAAATCTTGGCTCACTTAATTGACAAGGGTGTAAAATTTCCGTCAAGTATGGTGGCTCCACACCTAACATACCCCAAGGTTCACATAATGTACTAGGTAATTCACACGTCCCCAATGCTCCTCTCGTAGAAGGTTGGCACCAACTTGAATTCAGTAATGCCATTTTGTATCCCATTAGCAACCCCCCACATCCCGTAATCTTAGCCATAGGAGCTCCCCAAGTTACCAATCCCAATGATCCTTTTGCCTTTGGCATGCCACAAATCATCCCACAACTACAACCATTAATGCTAATGACACCATCCCCTTCAAATCCACCTATCGTCAATACTGGGGGTAGCCCTTTTGCTACATCGCCTCCACCTTCTGGGGCCATAAACCAACCGTCACCTTCGTATGCATCCCCACAGCTACCTCAATCTAATCGACCACCTTCGCAAATTCCCTTCGGTACCCAACAACCTCCCTTGCAAAATCCCCTCATGTTATCTTAGCCACCCCAACGACAACAACCATTATATAACCCGCTGATCTCCTCGCAACAACCACCATACCAGCCACAAAACAATTTGTCCTGACCTCCCACTCAAACTATATCCCCATTCCTCGCATCCATCTTATGACCATGAGCTCAAACACAATACAACTTCCTGTCTTAAACCATGCAACATCCCACATCACAACAACAACCCCCACAACATCATTACCAATAGTAGTCCTAGCAGCAACCACTTTATGCGGCCTCACAACAATCACAACAATATCCTCCATACCAACAGGTCAATCTGCAACATCACATCCTAGCTCCTCAGCACCCAACCCCTAATTTTTATCAAACGAATCCGTACTATGCCTCACAACCACAACCCATGGCATACCAACAAGGGGTTTCATCATTCCACTATCATAATCCATACCTCAACAATCCAACACTCTCTCAACAGGATCCTTTATCATCCTACTCTCCATATCCATCCAACCCGCCACCCGTCAACTTAGATCTATTGGAAATCAAGGCTACTCTAAAAGATCTTCAAGCTAGAAATGGCAAACAATCATTCAAATTTTAGGACATATGTCCATATCCCTTTGATCCCTCCATCTCATTGATCCCCTTCCCTAAACATTTTGAAATGCCAAAGTTCAAAAAATACAGGGGGGACAAGGATCCTAAGGCCCACTTGCAGGAGTTTTACTCCCAGTGTCAAGAGGTTATGCACAATGGCAACTATCTCTTGTGTCTGTTCCCATGAATCTTGACAAGCAATGCCCTAGAATGGTTCATGACCCTCAAAAGAGGATCCATAAAATCTTTTGCGGACCTGTGAGAAAAAATTGTATCCTACTTCTCCTTCAATTTCGAGGACACTGACACCTTAGATCTCCTCAAAGAGAAACAACGCGAGGAAGAAACCTTTGCTAGCTACCTTAAAAGGTGGTGTGCATTAGTGAGCCAAATGAAAACCCCTCTAAAGAGAAAGACATGGTCACTCTCTTTGTGGAGAACTCTCATCCCGACATGGCTCATAACTTCAGATTACATTGTGTCACCACTTTCACAGAGATAGTAGAAAAGGGACCTATCCTTGAACGTGCCCTTGTTGCCAAGGGGCACATCAAAATACATAGCCATGACAAAGAAAGGTCATTTGGAGATAAACCACGATTCTAGAACAAGAACAAGAATGCCATGAATGACGGGGTGACTGATACTAAACACGTCCAAGTGGCTAATACATCCCAGAGACAACAACCATTTGTACCCAACACCATATCTGTACCATAGGGGGCACCTCGTCCCCCTCAACAGTCAAATTAGAACAACCAGGGGAATGCTAAATGCCTATATGCTCAACTAGGAGAACCCCTGAGTGTTGTCTTCAATAGGTTGTTACAGATCAACCATCCAATCACGTATCCTATTACCAAGCCCCTGGACAAATCCAAACCTAAGCGTGCATGGTTTAGGGAAAATGAATATTGCGAGTTCCATAAAATCAAAGGACGCTCTCTAAATAAGTGTCAAGGTCTCAAAAACTATGTCCAAGATCTTATTGATTGAGGAGATATCAAAGTCGACACTAGTCCAGCCCCGTCGTCTAATGCTCAGTTATAGATATATCAAAACGCCTTTCCAAACCATAATCAAGGCGCAAGTACCTCCACCGGCAATCCCCAAGGTAGCAGTATGAATAATGTAAGCTACAACAATGTCCCTCTCAATTACAAGGGCATTATTCATTACATTGAGCAAGTAGAACCTCATGTATCTATGATACATGTCAAAGCCAAAGACCCTCAGTGTGTTGTTACTACACGACGAGCCCGCATCACTGTCCCCACAGCCTTCGCATCCGCTTATTCAAGTCTTGTAAACTCGCATTACAACATTTTGGATCACTTAGGGAAGACTCCTACTCAAATCTCAATATTGGATCTGCTTAAGTCTTCTCCTATACATCAAGAAATCCTCAATAGAGCCTTACAGGAAACTCATGTACCTAATGACATCGACCCTACACAATTCCAAGCTTTGGTAGGACATCTAGCTTTATCTTATCAACTACACTTCAGTCAAAATGACATGCCAAATATCGATGCCAATCATAATTGCCCCTTACATATAAAGGTCCTCGTAGCTTTTCATAAAGTAAAAAGGGTCTTGGTAGATAATGGCTCCGCCCTCAATCTATGTACTTTGAAATTCATAAAATAGGTGGGGTACACTCAAGCAGACTTAAGTAATTAGATCATCACGATCAAGGCCTATGATAATGCAGAGAGGAATTCAAAAGGAATTATTAGTCTTCCTATTTAGGTTGGGCATGTGGTTCAGTACACTACCTGTCATGTCCTTGATCTGGATTTACCATATAACCTTCTCCTTGGCCACCCATGGCCCCATGCTATGCAAGCTATCCCCTCCATCTACCATTAGTGCTTTAAATTCCCAGTCAATGGACAAGAGGTCACCATTTATGCTGACCCCCAACCATTCGAGTACTGTCATGCTTTAGAGGCATCCTTTCCCCATTCACATTATTGTCTTGGGGTTGAAATGGGGGCATCTCAATCGTCATCCGCTAATCCATCCTCCACCACTACAACCACTCCATCTTCCACCACCAATCCCACAGTTACCAAAGTCTAGATCATTGATAAGGGGTGTGGTGAATATAAAATGCATACCGCCCTTAACGTAGCAACCATTACCCCATCACCACATGAATATGGTTAACCTTCACATGCTAATCCAAAGGAAGAAAAGACTATCACCTTCAGTGCAAAGAGCATTCCTACTACCACTTTTAGGTCCCCAAGTATCAAAACTGATGCACTAGAAGAGTATATAAGTCAATGGGTGTACCTAGAAGAACCCCAACTAGACCCTCCTCTGAAGGAATATTTCCAGGAAGCATATCCTTGGTCAGCTAAATTTGTAGAAAAATATAACTACCAAGGTAGGGGGATAGGAAAAGAAGAACAAGGGTGGTTACAACCTATCGATACATCAAAGTTACCAAAGAATGTAGGCATTGGATATGACAAAAGGCCGAAATCCCCTGCAACATCATCTAATACCTCCAATAGTGTCACCATGGATGATGGCTCATTGGAAGACATACCCGAGGAAACCATCATACATGCATATGATGACATTGATCACACTGACCTATCATCCATGTTTGAATGCCTATCAGTCTGTACCATCAACCTATCCCTTTGTCACCCTAAGCTCATTGATTGGGACCTACGTGATAGCACGCCAGTCAATATGTCTACAGATACATATGTCAACCTCATGGGATTGGGGGAGGATGAACACTCTAGTCGTAAAAGCAAGAACAAGAAAGATAATAAGCGGTCATCTAGTGAAAACCTCCTTGAGGCACTTCTTGATCTTGAAAAAATAAAAATAAAGGATGCATCTAATGGTGAAAACCTTGAAGAGGCACCGGAGGGTGGAGATGTTCATCTTTCCCTTATGGGAACTCAATTATCCACACGGTCATCCATCCTAATGGAAGAAACTCAAGAAGTTAATTTGGGTATTGCGGACAATGCTAAGATCACCTATGTAACTAAGTCACTCTCAGAACAAGAGTATCCAGTCATCATGCAGCTACTCCAAGAGGGAATCATTAACTTTGCTTGGTCATATTCAGACATGCCAGACTTGGACCCTGCTTTAGTGGTTCATCACCTAGACGTTTGTCCTGATGCAAGGCTTGTTAAACAGAAGCTTCGCAAGATGCATCCACAGGTAGTATTGTTAGTCAAGAGGGAATTGGAGAAATTACTAGATGCAGGTTTTATCAGGCCGATTGACTACTCTGAATGGATCTCCAATATAGTACTAGTTGCCAAACCAAATGGGGATATTCAAATCTGTACAGACTTCAGAGATCTTAACAAGGCCTGCCCGAAAGACAACTTCCCTCTGCCTAACATTGACATGTTGGTCGACCTCACGGTGGGACATGAGATATTGTCCCTTATGGATGGTTTCTCGAGTTATAATCAAATTTGAATTGCACCAGAGGACCAACACAAGACTGCCTTCACAACACCCTGGGGCACTTTCTGTTATAATGTTATACCCTTTGGTCTCAAAAATGTGGGGGCAACATATCAGAGGGCAATGACAATCATCTTCCATGACCTCATCCATATCATCATGGAGGATTATGTTGATGACTTGTTAGGTAAATCCAAAACCCGAGCAAAACATCCTACCCTCTTGAAAAAGATCTTTGAACGCTTGGAACACTACAAGTTGTGACTAAATCCCAAAAAGTGTGTCTTTGGTGTCAGTTCAGGAAAATTATTGGGTTTCATAGTCTCTCGAAGAGGTATTGAAGTAGATCTTGCCAAGGTGAAGGCTATCTTGGATATGCCACCCCCGCGCAATTTGAAACAGCTAAGGAGCCTCCAAGGGAAGATGCAATCCATCCATCGGTTCATAGCCCAACTCGCGGATAAGTGTTAGCCATTTACCCATCTTCTAAAAAAGGACTCCACCTTCTGATGGAACCCACAGTGTCAGGAAAGTTTTGATAAGATCAAGGAATACCTAGCTCATCCACCAATCTTGATGCCACCTATTCCAAGGAAACCCCTCCTCCTTTATATCTCTGCCACTTCAATCGCACTAGGGGTATTGTTGGCACAACATGATGAGTCATCAAAAGAACGAGCGATCTACTACATGAGTCTGACATTGGTTGGATATGAATTAAATTACTCTCCCATGGAAAAGGCCTACCTTGCACTAGTCTTCAACACACAAAAGCTCTGACATAACATGCTCAACCATCCCATCAAATTAATTGCTAAGATTGATCCACTCAAGTACTTGTTATCCATTACCACTCTGACTGGTCGCATGGCCAAATAGGTCATGCTCCTAAGTGAATTTGACATAGAGTATGTGGAGTGTAAATCCATCAAGGGGCAGGTCATAGTTGATAAGTTGGATGAGGCACCATTAGTAGATACTTACCCTCTGGACACTAAATTCCCAGACGAAGAAGTTTACACGGTCGCAGAAGCTCCAGCGTGGACACTGTATTTTGACGGCTCATACACTCATAATGGATCAGGCGCAGGGATTTTATTAGTCACCCCTCAGGGTGACTACATTCCAAAGTCATTCAGGATAGCATTCCCATGTACCAACAACATTGCAGAGTACGAAGCCCTCCTCACCGGCCTCCGAATTGCAAAGCAATGGCATATCACTCACTTGAAAGTCTTTGGTGATTCATTATTAGTTATCAAGCAAGTTAATGATGAATTCCTCACAAAGGATGATAAGCTGCTACCTTATAAATGCATGGTGGATGATTTCAAGAAATATTTCACCTTCATACAATTAGACCAAATTCCTTAGGTACAGAATAAAGCAACAAACGCAATGGCCACTATTGGTTCCCTGATTGACATGCCTAAAGACCAGAAAAAATGTGAGTTCCTTGTCCAACAACTTCTAATCCTAGCATATGATATTCTTGATATTGATATGGTGTGCGATATCGTAGGTCCCACCTCCCCATGGTACCAAGACATATACACCTATCTCCATGATAATCTTTTACCCCCAGATCTTACACACAATCAACACAAATCCTTCATCCATCACTCTTCTTGATACATCATCGTCGGTGATATGCTTTATCATCGTGGGTATGATGGAATCCTCCTCAGATGTCTTAATGAGACGAAAGCCCATACTGCACTAACGGAAGTACACATAGGTGTTTGCGGGGCTCATTCAAATGGTATGTCTTTGTCCAAAAGTATTCTTTGAGCAGGATATTACTGGCCTACCTTAGAGCATGATGCTTGTGAATTTGTGAAGAAATTCCTTCCATGCCAACAACATGCAGACTTGATTCATGCTCCAGCACAGGACCTTCAGCCCCTCCTAGCACCATGGCCCTTCTCTCAATGGGGTTTTGACTTGATTGGCAAGATTTACCCTCCATCATCCGATGGCCACACATTCATAGTCACTGCCACTGAATACTTCACTGAGTGGGTGGAAGCAATGCTACTCTCACAAATCACCGGTATTCAGATCTCAAAGTTCATTCTTTACCATATTCTCTGTAGATATGGTATTCCATCCACCATCCTTTCTGATAATGGAAAACCCTTCAAAAAACAATCCATGAAACACCTTTATGACACCTTTCACATCCAACATCATTGGTCAATGCCTTATTACCCCCAGGGTAATGGTCAAGTAGAAGCAACCAAAAAGACCCTCATCTGTATCCTTAAAAATGTTGTCAACAACACTGATCGAGATTGGCACCTCCATATTCATCCCGCCCTCTGGGCATATCACACCTCCATTCGCACCCCTACAGGCGCCACTCCCTATTCTCTAATCTATGGTGCCAAAACCATCTTGTCAATTGAAGTTGAGATCCCGTCACTAAGAATTTCCTTAAAAAATATTATTAGTGAGGAGGATACTCGTGTAGCACGACTCGCTCAACTAGAGTTGATGAAAGAAGAGTCAAAGCCTATGATCACTTGCAAGCATATCAGAACCGCCTCAAGCGCCACTACAACAAGAAGGTTCACCCTCAATAGTTTCAGGTGGGTGACCTTGTCCTCAAAGAGAACAACGTACTCAGCAAGATCAAGACAAGAAAGGAAAATTTGAGGCAAACTAGTTGGGGCCTTATGTCGTAGCCACCAAATATGGATTTGGGGCATACAAGTTGACTACTCTTGAGGGAGAGCCCCTTGATAAACCCATCAACATCATGCATTTGAAGAAGTTCTACGCCTAAGTCTACTTGGTAACCCCACCTATTAGGAAAACTGAAAAATCAAAAAAATTGAAAATCCAAAAAAAAATTTAAAAAATCCAAAAATAGTAAAGAAAAATAAGTTCATCCTATGGTGAAAACCACTTCTTAGTGGCACCTTGGATAAGTACGGATGGTGAAAACTTGGTCACAGGAATTATCTGTAGAGGGCTTAATCATTATCTACCTGGCATCCTAGTTATTTTATGCTTTCATCCGCAATATCATCCTCACCCATCCCATCCTTGGCTACTTGGTATATTTTGATTGAGCATTTGACGACTAGTCTAGCCTATCCCCCATCCTGAGCTTTTTAGTATCCCACTTTGAGCTTATGTCATTCATCTCCTCATCGTTTGGTCTGTATCATCACATAGGATCATCCATCATGCTAGTCACCATCTAGCTCTCATCCTCTCACGTCACTAGTTGAACTACATTGCCCCTGCACCGTCACATAGGCAAGGCTGATCATTTGATCTACCCCCAGGGTATTATGACCATCACGTGTTGGTTGTCTATCGCTTGTCTTCGCCATCATCTTTATGCTTTATCCATGGTCTTTTCATGAACTACGAGGGCTCTATACTTTCATGTAGGCAAGGATAATCTCTGATTGGCCCCTGAGCCCCTAGGTCTATAGGATGTGTCAGTTTGTGTCCTTGTCTGGCTCGTTATTCTCAATTAAGCAACCCCCTATTATCAAAATATCTAGTTAATAAAAAATATCTAGTGTCACACTAGGTCATTCTAGTTTAGTATCCATCATCGGTCTCAACAGGATGCATCCTTCCTAGCAGACCTCATCAATCCCATCCATCCCCTTGATCCTATGGAAAAGGACATTTTGAAATTTGTTTATCATTTGAGCTCCTTATCATCACTTGCCATGGTCGCCTTGATCCATCATATCATGGTGTGCTTTGACTAGTCAACATAGGGGTTTATCTTAGTCTTTTCTTTATTGTTGTCCTATCGGTTGTCCCACGTAGTACCCACCAAGATCCCTAAGGTCTTGTGTTATGCTAGGGAATCCTTGTGCGTTTGTGGCTATCCCAATGCCTGGCTCAACTAGGGTCATCATGACCTTAGGGTATTAGGGTAGCCTTTTTGTTTGATGTGTTTGTTTCATGCATTGGATGCCAACTCGCCTTGGTCTTACATATCAAGGATCTTATGCTATAACAAAAATTAGTGTTCTGAAGATGGCAAATCTTATTAGGATTTCATTTCATCATTCGTTGCATTGCATTCACCCTATGATTTTGGTTGTGCAAATATTTTATCCCCCTCACCCCCATTCTTCTCAGGATACTAAAGGTTTTTGACAGGTGACAAATTACACCCATTTTTTCACAATCACGACATACCCATCTTCCATTATCATGTTAGTTCTTATTGACGCTTATGACCATGTGTTCTTATAAGAACATTATCACATATTGGGTTCATTTTTTTAACCACACATACATCACCACCTGCATCACAAAGTGCCAGACTCATAATACATCACATCTTGCATATATGAAATATTCATATAGAATCTCTCGTACGCATATACATACATGTCAATAAATCAACTAGGAATCTATACACATAAGTCATCATAGATACATGTGCATACATCATATCACCTTGTGAATATCTACATTAATAAAACCATCCATATTCCACAAATACATAAACCTAATCATCCATTCCCATATCATAAATATGTGCATAAATAAATATACTCATACATCCACATAGGCATGAAGTATCATATCCTCATACATCCACATAAGCATGTAATATCATAAACATGTGCATAAATAAACCAAAGTATCCATCTACATAAGTAGGAAAATATCATATACATGTACATATATAAACTGGAGCACCCATCACAAAAGGAAACATACTGCATAGTGTCAATAAGGATTGTCCCATATCATAATCCAAATAATACAATATATGTCATATGTCCATCATATATCAACATCCATCATGTATCCATCACATAGCCCTCATACAACATCAAATAAGGTACAAAAATCGAAGATGTAGAGCATCTCTGATCTCTGTCAATAAAGTACTACATGCTCTGCTTGGCATTTATAAAAAAAAAACTGATATCCTGTCATCTCCCGAATGAGCTACTTGCATCTGATCTCTATGGTGAATCAGATACCGATCTCCTACCGGTGTGGCACCTGGTGAATCACTATATCCTCGGGTCCATGTCCCTAATGACTGGGATGGCACTGGCATCTATGGTGTCGATCGAACATACTAGAACATCTGATGTGCTGAGTCTGGAACTGTATGGAAATATACGGCCATCCAAAATCCTGCCTCCCTCACATTCTCCTCTTGCTCAGCAACCTGAACCCAAGCGAAATTATGCTTTTGATGATATCTATCTCGATCTCTCATGATCGATCTCCTCTCCTGCTCCTAGGCCTCATGGGATAGTTGTAACTGTGCCATCTCCTTGATAGCCACTGCCCTAGCCATTGTTGCATCCCTCTCTCCCTGTACCCCATGTGTATCTATCCCTATCACACCACCGACCTGCACTGATTTCCACTGAGCCATTGTTGTGTCCAACTCTCCCTGCAACATATGCATCTGTATCTCTGTGGCATCCCTCTCTCTCTGCATGGCCTGTGCTCAAGCCTCTGTTGCATCCCTATCCCTTTGCAATGCCTGAAGTCTCAACTCGGTAGAATCTTGCTCCTGTCACTGCCCTGACACCTGTGACAATATTGCATCCCTCTCTCTCTAGAGAGATCGCACCTTTGACTTAGCCACTAGCCTATCACTTTCAACCACCTGAGCATGTGCTTGTGCCACATCCCTGTCTCTCTCTAAGACCTACACCTGTGCTTGTGCCACATCTCTATCTTACTGTAGCATACGCATCTCTCTCCTCATCCCCTCCTCTCTCTACTGCATCAAACCCATGTCCCCAACAGTTTGCTCTAAACAGTCCACCTTGTCTCTGAGCTCAGTCTGCTCCCACTGCAGGTCTGCTCTCTCCCTCCGTAACTACTCTAGTTGTCCATGTAGACTTGCCATATCTCCAGCAGTCCCTGACAGCTCCTGCCCTGTCCCCCCTCCAACTACATATCGTATCGCTACCTCTGCCACCAAGCGGTCTCATTCCCATCTCACTACATCTCCCTCCTCATGCTCTCTAGCTACCTCTGCTTGCAATCTCTCTATCTCTGCTCATAGGTCCACTGCCTCATCCTGGGCCTCATCTCTTTCTCTCATCAATATCCTCTCCACATCGAGCACTAGTGAGGCCAGGACTTCATAATCTCTCTCACCCTAGGTAAATCGTACCTGTAGCTCACCCAACACTGCCTCTAATCTGACCCACTCTGCCTCTATCTACCGAAATCATTGCTCACTGAGACATAGTCTCCCCAAAGTCTCTTTCAACACCATTGTGGGATCCTTTCCTTTTGGGGGTGTTATCGATAGTGGTCGAAGGTCATACACATCCATGTCAATGTCATCTCCCATGGCTCGTAGTCCTCACTCTCTGTCGACATCTCCATTGCATCCACATCTATCACTGAAGGGGCTCCCTCTCTCCCTGCCATCCCCTCCTGCACTCTACTAGTCTCACCCTCATCCTGTCTCTGTCACTGATGTCCTCCTGGGGCCATGTTTTCCTCTTGTCTCTCTCACGCTTTGTTGATCCCAGCCTCCTCCCCTCTCTCCTATTGCTGACCTCCTGGGGATGCATATGCCTCCTAGCTCCTCTCTCCTTGAATCTCTGACTCCTTGTCCTGCTAGGCTCCAGCCTTGACCTCATCCTCTCCCTCCTTTGCTCCATCCCCTTAGACCCTGCACTATCATCTCTGCCTCCTGACTACCCTCGTTGGCTCCTCGACTGCTCCAACAGCCTCCTCTCCTCCTCCTCCTAATTGCCCTCGTTGGCTCCTCAGCTGCTCTCACCACCTCCTATCCCCCCTGTTGTCCTCCTCTCGCCTAACCTCCTCTCTGTTGTCCTCGAGGTATAGGTCATGCTGCCCTCAATCGTCTCTCATCCTCTAACCCGAACCCTAGTGCTCCCTCAATTGACACTATTGGGGTAATCTGTGGAAGTGGATGTCGCCTGAACCACTGACGATATCGATCTATCACTCCTGCATCCCTTTGCCCCTCCTTCCTGTCTAGGTATGGCGTAAACTATAGTGTCTCCAAATCCTCCCACACTACATCCAAGATCAGTGGAGCCCCCCATGGTCGCTCCCATGATAGTCATTGAAATCTCACCCGCACCACGGGAATATCCTGTCTCACTCCAAACTATTGTGTCATCCAATCAAGCCTATGTAGCTCCACTATAATCAGAATTCTCCCAACAATATAACAGCGGGTGAAGAAGTAACCGTTGTCTGCCTCCTCATCACACCTCTAGCCCCTAAAGGACCGCAGCAAATACGGATGCCACACTATCATCTCTTCCTGCACATCATCTAACCATCTCCTCCACATATCCACATCTCTCAAATATCGATACCACAGTATCGATTCTGCCTCTATCCCCAACCCTAGGCCATGACCTCTCTATCATCCTGCTCTCCTAATCTATGCACAATCGATCTGGTCACCTTGATGTTCTCCCATGCCCAAACTTGTAGTAGTGTGACATGGGCCACACTTAGCACTCTTTGATAGCATACCCGGTGCATATTTCGGTATGGTTGTGCCAACATGCATGTCCCCCACGTGAACTGACCCTCTCGGCCCTTGATGATATGCTGAATCACCTTGAAAAATCTGAGATGTAAGAATTGACTGCTTCGGTCTGGCACCAAGATCCCGCTAATCAGTCCCACTAAGTACAAAGACAAAACCAGTACCCTACAGGACAACATCCTATCCACATCCAACTGCCTCTTCTAAATCGGTAGATCGTCACTGCCAAAAACAACACATACGAACTCATCCAACACCTCACCCTCTGACCAACACTCGCTAACTAGAAGCTCTGCTATAGGAAGCCTCAGGATCCGCCAAATGTCTGCCAAGGTCACCGTCATCTCCCCCGTTGGTAGCTGGAATGTCGATTTCTCTGAGTCCCAGTGCTCTATTAGGGTTGTCAGCATGGCCATGTGGGCCTTAATCATCGGATATGAAAACATGTGCAATAATCTTGCCTCTAACAGTCTCTTGTGCTTCACATCTTCATCTGTGCCATGCATCTTGCAAAAACCTCAGACCGTCTCTCTCGAATCCGCAAACTCTCCACCTTTTGCATCCATCACAATAGTAGCTTGTCAATTTTTTTTCTGTGTTGTCTTGTCTTACAATTTTTAGCCCTTTCCCCGGGTGTCACCCTACTGAGCTTGCAAGTGAGCTCGTCCGCGGCCGGGAGGACCTGCCCAACTCAAGCGAACCCGTCCGAGCCCACCCAGCCTGGGTGGACCCGCTCGAGCTTGCAGGCGGACCTACCCCAGCTCAGGTGAGCCTGCCTAGGCTGCCTGGGCGGACTCGCCTGAGCCTGACTTATGGCACACCTTATGCGACCTCGCCCCCCGCAACCCCCCACGCCCCCTCCTCACCTCCCCCCACCAAAAAAAAAAATCCCACTAACCCATTTTTTCTCCCAAGCCCTCTACCCAAACCCATATTTCTTTTTATGCCAAATATTAAAAACAAATTGACTAAAATCACACAGGAGGGTTTCAGACTCACTTGGCATGGCACAACACACTCACTGAAGAAATGTCATCTCTTGTCCCCCCGATGAATGATGTCTGAATCACGCTTTGGCATCGTGTCTCCTCCCTTCTGCTCTCTCCTCTTCTTCCACCTCTCCTCACTTGATAGTTGTCCAAATGAGGAGAGGTAACTCCCTCATTTACCTTTTATGGCTCTCTTCCCCCCTTTTTTTCACTTTTTAAATGAAAGAAAATTTTTCCTTTTATTTAACCTTTTTTTAGCCTCAACTAATTCCATCCACCCTTATCTTTTTAGAGCTGCCATTTCCACACCGTAAATCCATTTTCCTCCATTCAAGCGCCAATCTTCTTGGTTTTCTGTGCTCTTTCCATCAACATCTATGATTTCATCCTTTTTAGAAGTTTCCCAAGGCCCCTTTTTCTATCCCTATCCCCTTCTTGAGGGTGCATACCCTACCATTCTCTCCCAATCTTCTTTCATAAGCCTTACCTTGCGAGACCGGGGCTTCCCCTTTACCCTACCATTCTCTCCCAATCTTCCGTCATAAGCCTTCCCTTGCAAGACCAGGGTATCCCCTTTAATTCGCCTCTATTAGGGTAGCTCATAATCTCTCCCATGCTAGGGCATCTCTTTTTCCAGTCGCTTCATCCATAGAGTCGTATGCATTTTATTTTTCTTCGAAAGCCTATTATCCTAATAGTGTTTTGAAGAGGGGCAAAATGTAGACATCCAAATTTGACCACTTCCATATGGTCAAAGTCATCTCTTTAATCATCCCTCTTCATTCAAATCATCCCCTTTGCCAGTATTAATTAAATCACTCATTTAATTAATATTTCATATCTTTCACAAGGTTTCCCAAAGTATTTAATTTAATAAATACTTTTCCCCTCTTTCTTCTCTAAATTAAATAAATGCATCACTTTATTTAATTTAGTCATATTGTCTTTTAGAATTTTAAATTTATTTTTTAATTCCTTATTTTCTCTCTCATTGTCACATTCTCCAACTTTTGCAAGTTGGCCTCTAATCCTTCTTAGCAATCTAACCCTCTTTCTTAGTCATAATTAATTTATGATCAAAATGTGCACACCCCTAATCATCATTAGGGTCCCATCCTCCATAATTTCCCACTTGTTTCTAAAGTGTCATTAATTAGTCTAATCAAGTACTTGTACAACCTTAATCATTTAATTAGGTCATCCCTAACCCCCATGTCATTTATGGAATGTGTCCTTAGTCAACTTCATTAAATGCTTCCTCCTTTTGAGAAGACACTTCATTCCCCATGTGAATCTTTAATTCACATTTAATCCCCCAATGCACCCCTTGGAATTTAAAATTCCTTCTCTCATCCCCATGAGAATATTTGAGGAATTTTTAATTCCCCATATGTCCTCTCACCCACATAGGGATAAGGACCTCATAAAACACTCCATTACCCATGTGAATCTTTATTCACATTTAATCCCCCAATGCACCCCTTGGAATTTAAAATTCTTTCTTTCATCCCCATGAAAATATTTGAGGAATTTTTAATTCCCCACATGGGGATAAGGAGGAATCCCAAGGTACTATGTACCACCTCCATGTCATGTACTATCCTTCCACCTCATAAACACATCACTTTTTTTAAGTCATATCATATGCCACATGCCAAGATGTGAGGGCTTGTGGGTTCTCAACTCACCTTAGCCCTACATTATGATCTTGGTGGCTCAATCTCGACCATCCATTTCCTTGGAGAATTTCAAATTCTCTATAAATACCCCCTCTTTTCTCTCATTTTGGGGGGAGATGATTGATTGTAGCCAAACTCTTGCAAAAAAATTCTAGGAGTCATACTTAGCCATTTTTCACACTTGCATCCACTTCCACTCATCTTCTCATGCTCATACCACCATCTAGTTTGCATCTATTGCCATCTAAGGAGCATACAACACCAAAGATCGAAGGGCCAACCAAAGGATTGATTCAAGACAAGGTAAAAGGTTTCATTTTGTATTGAATCCAACTAGGTTAATCTTGAGGTGTAGGTTGTTTTTAGTGTTATTTTGCACTCTCTTGTTTACTACTCATATTCTAGCACATAGATTTGACATATCACATTTTTGGCATGCCCGGTGGGACCCACAAACGGGTCTCTTGCTTTCACATTTGCTATTTTTTGACTTTTTGCAGGTACAGGTTACAGATGGGTAGACCTGACTTGCAAAGGGGCGGACCCAACCCACATAGGGCCGGATTTGACCTTCCTGGGGCGAACCTGACCTAACAAATATTGCATCATTTTTAATTGTAAATATTATTGTCTTTGGATTTTTTTAAAGGTTTGAATTTGTGATATTGCTATTAGGATTCAATCGTGTAGTTTGAGTCAAACTCATTGACCCATGTTTCATGAGTAGTGGTTCACAGGAACCCATCTCTCATGATAATGAATGGTCCACTTAACACTCATTGCATCTAGGTGATGCTCACAGAGGTGAAGAACTGGGTCTTCCTGAGAGGTCACCCATCCCGGTACTACTCCAGCTCAAGCATACTTAACCACAGAGTTTCCCCCAAGGCTAAGCCCACTTAGCTTGCAACCCCATTTGTAAATCCTTCAACAAGTGTTGTGCCTTGTGAACCATTCATTATAGAGCCCCTTTTAGCTCATCAATTGACAACTAGGATGGATTTTCCATAGTGTGTCAAATTGTGATATTGCTATTAGGATTCAATCATGTAGTTTGAGTCAAAATCATTGACCCATTTTTCATGAGTAATGGTTCACAAGAACCCATCTATCATGATAATGAATGGTCCACTTAGCACTCATTGCATCTAGGTGATGCTCATAGAGGTGAAGCACTGGGCTTCCCAGGAGATCACCCATCTTGGTACTACTCCAACTCAAGTGTGCTTAACCACAGAGTTTCCCCCAAGGCTAAGCCCACTTAACTTGCAACCCCATTTACAATACAAAAAATATATGGTTCAATTGACATATCAATTTTGTACTCAAGAACTTGGCATATAATAAATATATGGTTCAATTGACATAGTTTATTTGATATGATGTTATTATATGATTTTTAACTTAATAGAATTCTTAAAGGTGGAATTTTGATTTTGATAGCAAAACAAGGTTTATATGTTGATCTCAAATGGTTGACTTCAAATCATAGAAATTTTTGAATAGTTTCTAATGGTCACATGCAATATCTAGGTTTTGATTAAATTCATTTCTTGGAGTTGATGGTTTTTGGATGGTAGGGTGGAATGAAGGGAATGACACTTCACTAAATTCAAATTTATGGAGTCAATCTCAAAGGTCTGAAAATTCCATCAATTTAAACCAATTTGAGCAACCTTTTAGGGGTTAAAGGGGATTTGCATGTTTAAGAGAAGAGGCAAGTACTTTCACAACTAGCAGTTAAACCCAAATATTACAAGAGGTTTTGCTTGAGGCACTTGAATACTATTACAATGCTTGAGACACTCAAATATGAAATATAATTAACATGGTATCCAATGACACATTTAATCAACTTATTAGGCCCACTACACCTTAACACACACAAAGTAATATGCAAGTTCATGCCCCATGCATAGTTCCATGAATTAAAGTTGTTATTCCTTTCCTTAAGACCTATGTGTGAAGGAAGACATTGCTACTAGTAATATAACTTTTCCCATGCTTAGCAATATTATTGGTCTTGGCATCCTTATTGCACCTACACCTAATATCTTGCTAGATGAACTCTTCACTTCTTTCCTTATTGCCCCTACTTTTGCACAGTTTATAAGGCCTAGCTCTTCAACATCAAAATGTGTGTATTCCTCTTCCACCTACTAGTGTAGTAGAGGACTAAGAACCCACTTAAGGGTAGTCAATTCTTAGCCTTAAACACACAAAAACACAAACTTGCAATTTGTTAAAGCTTAAATATAAAACGCCATAGTTAATTACTTCTTGTAGCTTATTACAACTTGTTACTTAAAACACTATGCTACAAAAACATTTCATATAGCCTACTTCTTTCACTTAAATTACATTTTAAGTACTCTCATTTTGGTACTCTATTATGGAGAGTTACTATCTTTTTCTTTAAATTATTTATCTTATTATGTTAGATAATTTTTCTCATGAACAAAGATTCTATTTTGTGACCTACTCTCTTGAACACATCGAGGAATAATCATTCAATCCCTTCCCTATCTTTTGAATTAGCCTCTATTAGATATTTTTGAACATAAAATAAAATAATCTTTTGATATGTTCTTATGGATCTTGGCCAAGAGACTATCATTGTTCCCCTTGCCACATTTCCAAGAAATCCATTCCCACTTTGTCAAGCCTCTAGTCAAGATTTTTAATCTTGTTGCAAATTAATAAAGGAAAATAAACGTGTGACCAAAATATGGCAATCACTATGAGGATTCAATAATTTGATCAAATAAAACATTTATCATCACCACCAAAGCTTTCCAAATAAAATAGAGATAACAAGCAAGGTAGTTTTTGTATGAGGAAGATTAGTGGCTAGTAAAATGGGCACACCAATCTCCATATCACCTTTCCCAAAATAAATGCCAACAACCTAAGAAAATAATCACAATCGCATGAAATATATGTCATGTCCAAAGAGATAAAAAGCTAGAAATAATATCAATAGGGAAGCCACATGGTCCAACAATTATATGTCTCCATTAGTTTCTTTGATTGACCAAGGATGAGTAACTATTGTGTCAAAACAAAATAAAAATGAAAACTAAAATTCCAAGAACAACCATGCAATCAAAATGATAGTATTGCTCATAAAATAGGAAAGAATTGAACTTCAATAAATCAATTCCCATGTAAGAAAAGGTAACCACAAGAAAATAAAAGATTTTGAAGGTTGAAGACCACACTATGATTAGTAATAAAAATGTAAGGATAAGCTAGCATTTTCAAATCATTAACTCCAAGAGAATAATGGTATGATAGTTGGTAGATGATATAGAAGAATTAAATCATAGCCTTTATCTAATTATATTTCTATGAGAATAATAATTGTTGATCAACCAATACCTTAGGAGACTTAGCTTGAAGAGCTAAATAATCTATTATTTAACCCTTGGCATGATTTAATATCAATATATAAACACTTAAATGCAGACTCATTGAATATGAAATAACATAGCCCTCCTATAGCTAAGTGATATAATTTATTGTAGCAAAATAACACAATTTTCAGGTGGTTCAGAAATTCAATAAATTATCTTGTCATGAAAATGATAAAAAATAACTCAAATATTTTTAATCATAGTTAAAAGTATAATTATCATATGAGACGTTGAAACCTTCCTATAGCACCTCCCAATGTAAGTGAGTTAACATAACAAAACTATAGAGCATAAAAAAGAGCCAAAAATGGAAACAAAACTTGAAATATTTTTATTGATGCAAGATTCATGTGATCTCAAATGATCCTAGGTAAAGCACAATGAGTATGAAGTTTATGAGCATAATTCACATAATGGATTTGAGTGGTTGAATCACCATTCTAAAAATAAATAATCGGTAATACACTCCAATGCTACTATATGTACCTTGCAAATTTTATTTTTGCTCATTTCCCAACATTTAGTCAAAACAAAACTTATCCTTCACCAAATTTATTCACTAATATTTCTTTCACTTGTGGACCTTTGTCTACCATATCTTTGTCTCCTCCTCCAAAATAGTACCCCTTTATTCTTCTTCTTATGGGTTTTAACCCACCACTAATTATCCATCACCACCAAAATATTCTCACTAGCCTTTCTCCTTTTATAGAATTTAATCCATTATTGTCCATCCTTCTCTACCAAATATCTTTTCCTTCTCTTTTCTTGTGGGATTTATCCCACCATTATTTTTCCACCTCCACTAAAATATATTTCTCTATTCCGTTTTCACTACCCTAGTGCACTCTAATCATTACAACAAACTAAGTAAAGTAGACAGCTTGATAACCAACTCCTTTTCCTCTTCACTTACTTCTCTTGCATAGAAATAAAAATTATTTACAATATGGAAATACAAAATTTACATCACTCTTTCCTCATACTCTTTTGGTTCTACTCCCAATTTTACCTGTAAATAAATCAACATTAGTAATTTTAAGGAAATAAAAAATATCTAGCACTACCTCTTTTTCTCTTTCTTCTATACGAACCAATTTTTCCTCATCTTTTCCTTTCTCTTTATCCTCCTCTTTTGTACTCAATTGTATTATATCTATCAATATCATGATGTCCTCCAAAGGACTAATCACAACATAACCACACTCGTTTCCACTTTCTTAACTTATCTCTCTTATTTAACCATTGCCACAACTTTTTTTCTCTTGAATTCTTGTTCACCAACAATTTCATGCCTTCCAAAAGACATGTTTCTATTAGTAATTTCATTTTTCTCTTCATCTTTATCATCTTGCATGAGAAATTAGTCTTCTATACCATTAACATAACAACTTGCTTCATCTTCTTCTCGTGCTCTACCTTTCTTCATACATGCACATAAAACATTACAACTAATATTATGGAAATCCAATGTTTTTTAAAGTTCCTCCTTGTCTACTTCTTTTTGTGCATTAATTTGCACCTCTTCTATCAACCCCTTAGGTCCATCTAATAATTCTCCTTCCAATGACCTATTTATATTCTCATCTCTTGTTCTAATAGAGGATTATTATCATCTTCATCAATTTTCTCATCAAATATGGGCCCCTCAAAGATCACCATTATAACTTCTTCAATCATCTCACTCCCAACAAACAAAACAATTATGCTAGTTAAAATAGGGCCTTCAACATTACCCTTCTTTATTTCCTTTTATCCCACTTTCCCTTCTACAAACTTGTCATTATTTGTTACAAATTTTCTTCCGCTTGAGATCTTCTCAATCTCAATAGATTATTTCAAAATCAATTCCTCTCTTTCTTATTTTCTTTTATCATTTTCTTGATATAACTCAAGCTACTCTCTATATTGCTAAAACTTGTGACTTAATCACTTTCTTTAACTCCACATTCTTCAAATAAAACTCTAAACTCCTCTATCTTAGATTACTCAAAACTATTTTCATCATATCTATGGTCTACAATAACCCTACTTCTTTTTTCATCTCCATAATTTTCTCTTCTTTTACTTCTTTTCTAATTTCATTTACACTTGTGTAGCTTCTACCACATGTTTTTGTCCCCATGAAACCTCTACCAAAATGTTACAATGCTTCTCTCCATCATTTTTCCACTCACTATCCTCTTCCAAGAGTATTTCCCTTCTCTCTAAACCTCTCTATTTCATGGTAGGACTCACTTAAATCTTCCCCTTCTTTTGGGTAGAAATATTCTACCTCTTCATCCCACTCATCTTCTTCATCCTCCACCATGTTGAAAAAATATTAAGGTTTAAATTTTATAATAAAGTCACCTTAATGACTTAGATTTAGATTTAATTAATATCTAGTTGTTCATTAGTAGTTAGTTGGGATTTATTCAGGCATGGTGGTTTGAGAAGTCATTGGGAAGGATTTATAAAAACCCATATTGTAATACTTTGAAAATTAACTCAATATTATGATTTCTCCAACACACCATGCCACTTACATGACATTCCTCATCATATTTAGTTTTATTTACAACTTATCTACATTGCAAGGTCTCCAACACATCTAACCTTGATTGGATTTGTACTGACCCTTCACGAAAACCATCCACATGAATTCTTTAGGGACTGGTAAATTTTGTGTTTATTGAACAATATAATTTATTGGATTTATGAACTATCGCAAAATTTTGTTATTTTTCTACAATAAATTACATTACTTAGAAATATGAGGGCTATTTGATTTTAGATTTATGATGTTTGCATTTAAGTGTTTATATCCTGATATTAAGTCATTGACTAAGTCATATTCAACTCATGAATATCTGCACAATATGTCATGATAGAAGTTGATGTAGATGAGACAAGAGCAATATCCAAAGATGGAAATGATGATGTAACTTCATCAAAGTGAACATCATAGAGGATATGAATATCCTTAATAGTGTCATCCAAATCTACAAGGTGGGATTCTACAAACAAAGATGTGATGTTTGGTGGATATTGTAGTGTAGAAAAGTATAAGCCTTTACATTATCTCACTTGTTTGGGCCCTCCTTATTAAATTGGACTTAATGATGCCTTAATTTAGCATTGTTAAATGCACCCCTTTACATTTACACACTTATTTGGGCCCTCTTAATTAAATTGAGCTTAATTATGCCTTAATTAATTTACAAGACTAATTAAATTACTTTTTTCAAAGAGGAAATCCGACAATAATTAATGCCTAAGCATAACACTTTACATTGAGCAATGTGTGTTCCAAGTATAGGGACCTAGGACCCATTCGCCCATGGGTGAATGGGTCCTCCCTAGACCTTTGGATCTAAATTTAAATTATGTTTTTAGTAGTATTTTAATGTCTCTAAATCTATAATTCAATGTCGGCTTGTGATATTTGAATTTTAAGAAATTAAGGATGCATACCTATAAATACAAGGTTATTTCATTAAGTTTCACCTAGATTTTCATGAGAATTTTCAAGTGAGCAAAAGTATAGAAAAGTTGATGATCAAGAGCATTCAAGAGCAGATATATCAAATATTTATTGGAACATTCAAGATCTATCCATCATGTCAAAGTCTTCTTCCATCATGCATGTTTTTGGAGCTAACATTGTAATGTAGGTTTCATGATCAAGTCAAACATTCAAAGTATCATTTCAAGCAAGATTTGAGTGTCAAGATCCACATCCAATTCAACCATTTCATGTAAGTTGCAGACTTCCTAAGATCTCCATTTCCAAGGTTTCATACAAGTGTTTGTTGAGTGGTGACATAGCTTTGTTCATTCTTCATTCCCTCTTTCATGTCATTATTTCATTTCAAGGTTTGATTACCAAAATAGGGTTTGACCAAGGCAAACCCCTATTCACCCAAAAACAAACATTTTACTCTCTTGTATGTGTGATTGTAGATTTAGGTTGAAGAAGACTTGAAGACCTTTTGAAGAGCAAGATTCACAAAGTTGTCAAAGTTGTTGTCAAATCACAAAATCTAACCTACAAATTGGATTTATTTAGATTTTCACTAGAGGCTCCCAAAAGATTGTTGAAACCCTTGTACTTGGACCCATTCACCCATGGGCGAATGAGTCTTAGATAAGCTTCTAGAAAATACTTTTGGTGACTGGTACACATGTTTATGCCCTTCTCAGATCTACATTATATTTTTTAGTTTTGCAAATATTGAGCTTAATCTTCAAGTTTCAAGTGTTAGATTACATTTTGGAGTTGATCTACTATTTTTTTCTCCCCAAAGTGTTGTTTTACCTTGACCTCTGTCCTTTAGTCATAAGGAAATCTAAATATTCTCAATTTGGGTTGATTCACCTAAAGGTTGATAATCAATTCATTGTGTGGATCTCATTTCCTAATGAAATAAAGGAAAATAGGTCCCCCATATTTTCATCAATCCATTTTAATCCAAACATATTTTTCAATGCTTTAGATATGTATCCTAATATGGTGGATTTGAAACAATGATAACAATGTCCTGATGTAAAGAATCACTAGAACTCATGAATTTGTCAACAGGAGATTTAGATATAACAACACATGTTTTAGGTTTTGCAATCCTAAAAAGGAGTTGGATGAGAGAATGCGAGTTATAAGGAAAAAGCTCATCCCCATGTTGATTACTCTCACAATATGTGTATTTAGTTTGCAATTTTTAGACATGATCTAATTGTTAGAAAAATATAAATGTGAAATGTAAGATTAACCCCCTTGAAAGATTGGTGTTGAAACATAGCCCCCCCAAAACAATGCATAAGGGAATTATAAGTTGTATGAAAATTGGATGCCAAATCAATCATTTATAATGCATGGCAATTTCAACAAAATGGGCCATCCAAATCTTAAAATTACAAGTAATTTTGAATTCCTAGTGCAATTCTAATATGTGTAAAAAAGTGCAAAATTTTGATAATTGAGATGAAAGGTATGTGTCATCTAAATTTGCTTACAATAATGAATTTAGAGGATTATAAATGCATTAAAATAACATCAAATATAAAACACCTCAACATCAAAATATCGATGATGGAACTAGCTTTCTGTCGACTATTCACACTTGAAAATTTGATGTTTCCTTTGCAAGTTATAACAAAACAAAACAAAAACCCCTTACAAGTATTAAAATGAACTAGGTAGTTAACCCAAACCACTAAATTTTAGCATGAAATGTTAAATTTTATGTAAAATACTAGTTGTTAATAAATTACATTAATTAATAATAATACCCAACTTAATGGACCATGTGGTGGTTGACTGCTTCATAGGGCACACAATAGTTGTTGATGTTGCATGATAGGAGAGAATTCATGAGGCCACTTGGGGGGATTGACCAAGTGACTCTTGAGATCAAGAAAACAAATAAACTCTCCAAAAAACATTTCAACAAATGGATGCACAAAGATATTGCAAGACTATGTGAGGTGGCATGGGGCCGAGTCAAAATGAAGAGGTCATGGATGGGAAGACTTGATCACCTCCTTCACCATGAATTGGCCCTACTTGCTTGAGGAATTCAAGGTTGATGTGATTGTTAGAAAAGAGTGCAACACATGCTGCAAATTTGTAGAATACAAAGATCGTTGACGATAAACCCATGTTAGGAATAACCCTCTTTTTAGCAAAAATTAGCACCATTGTGTTTGAGAAGTATTTGTGTAGAAAAGAGGTGCAGAAGATGAAATCATCATGTAAAAAAATGAAGGCTTCATGTAGTTATCTACCACAAGGTTATTAATGGGATCTCTTTGTTAGGTGGTGTAGAGAATACAATGACTACCTATGGTGTAGAAAGTATGCCTCAAGATGAATCCACAATGTAGATATGCGCCACCTCCCTATAGCACATTGGCCTCCTCATCGATTGAAAGTGCCTCTTATTTATGCCCTTGTTGTGCCTCAAGGCCCTTCCTTAATGAGCAGGCTTGAATCTTCCAAGGTAAAAAAGAAACTTTCTCCTTTGTTGTGTAGCCTTTAGGGCTTTCTCAAAGTGAGTATGTTGGAAATTTATGTAGATTTAAAGAGCCTTTGCAAGCTTTGGGGGCGGTTTGCATCCTGTGTATGAGGGAGGTGGAGGTTTGCTTGTATAAAGGAAGAAGAGGCCTTTGAATAGGTAGGTTGGCTTATCGCAATGCCTCTATGCAATGGATTGACAAAGATAAATTGTAGATATAGACATTGATGCCTCTAATTTGGCATTTAAAAGACCTACTAAAATAAAAAAAAACCTTACGAAATAATGACACAAACCTTGAAAGTAGGTCAAATAGGCCATAATTTTTTTAACCCATACAAAGGCATTGACAAGAGGGTAGATGGACGAATAGCTGTCACCTAAAAAAATATGTTTTTACCAAAAATCCTTGTACTTTGGTTACAAGACAAAATTTTGTAAAAAACTTGAAGTAACCATTTTTCACCAAATGAAGGGTATTTCTTCGTTTCTTGGACCTTTCGAGCTCAATTGTAAATACTATTTAACTCTAAGGTGCTTTGATGATAGAGCTATGTGTGGGAGTCACCTAATGTGGGAAGGAATGTGCTCTCATGGATCTGATACTGTGTTGGAGAATGCCAAGATCAAAGAGTTCGAATTGATAACCTTCGACAAGTGAAAATATGAACATAATAGTATGTCTATCAATATGCAAATGAAGAGTGTAAACTACAATGAGAAACCTTGCACATACAAACAAGGTTACAAATGAGGTGGGAAGGGAGGAATGAACAACTAACTAACCCTTCAATGTGCAACACTTGTGAGCTCACTTGACAAGTGTTTGAGCAAGTGGCAATTATGTATGTAATAGGTGTCTCGAGTGATGATGAAGCATGTATCAACCACATGAGGTGAGAAAAATATAGAAGTCCCTAAGTGGAAACTTAAGCAATGCGAATAGGACTCTCTCTTGGTAGGTTGATTACTAACTAGTTTAACAAAGTCACTATTTACATGGACATAACTATCATGCTTAGATGGAATATTATGTTTATATTCTCCAAATTTTGTAGTCAGGTTGAAGATGCTCCCAATGAAATTGACATTGACTAACTATGCCAAGAATAACATGAGTGGATCGATGCTCTTGAATAATTTTCCACTTTTTAGTTAAATTTATCCCTTTTCTCATTGCAATAACACTTGATTGTGTTTTTATCTCAATTCATTTAACTTCAATAAGAACTAATGTATTTTTAGTGCTCCGAAAAAACTCTACTTCTTGGTTGGGGGAGATATGTATAAGACTATTTTTTACAACTTCTACTTCTTTGCCTTGAATTTCCTCTTCAGTTATTGAGGATTCTTCAATTTGTGATCTAAATTTTTTGTAATGGTTGATTTCTTGAACATTATTGTACTTTTCTAAAATGACCACTTCTTTATTGTTCACTTGTATGTACTTGGAATAAACTTTGGGTAGTAGTTCAAATTTCCAACCATGCCATCTTCTAAGAGCATTGAAGTAATGTATGAAACCATGCCAAGGAATTAAGAGATACATGATTTTATCCATAAAAATATATAATTTGTTGGTACATACATTAAACAACAAAATTGACAATATTGAACTAGTTACAAGTAATATATATAATATATTGAAAGATGTTCTTATCGAGGTGCCTATTGCACTTATATGTGAGAAATTGAATGATGCCTTGAGAAGGTTATCTCTCGACATATTTTATATAAATTTTTAAAATCTATATATATGCTAGTAGCATCTCTAGTTGCAACATGTAAGACATTGATTTAATTCCCATTATAACTATAAGATAAGCAAAATTTATTATTTTAAGATAATTAAAATATGGTGTATGTGATGAAAACATAAGCCTACAATGTAAGTAATATATACATAGTAATAATAATGCTATATAGGTTGAATAAGCACCTATTTTATTATTTTTTTCTAATTATTGCTTTATTTATATATTAAATTATAACCATGTTATGTTGCGTGTTTTATAATTTACATTACAATGCACATATAATTTTTAATTTTCTTAATTTTGTGTTTAAAAATTTATTTTTAGTTATCATAAAAATTAGAATGAGGGTTTTATTAATAAAATATATTTAATATAACATTAAAATAAGTTATAAATATTTAATCATAAAAATATTTCAAATTTATTGATAAAGGCAACACTAAACCTAATTTTTAATTACATTATCTTTTTAAACTTAAGCTTATAATTAATATTGTATAAATTTAATTTAAATAAAACAACCTTACAATAATAATAATTAGCAATTATGTCTATTGTTATTTTATTATTAGCATTTAGTGTTAGGGTTATAATTAGAGTTAGAATTAGGGTTAGGTTAGGGTTAGTATTAAAGTTATCATTAAAATTATAATTGGCATTAAGGTTAGAATTAACATTAGAGTTAGAATTAGGGTTAAGGTTAGGGTTAGGGTTACAATTAGAATTAGAGTTAGGATGAAGGTTATAATTAGGGTTGAATTAAGATTATGATAAATCTTAGAGTTAGAACTAGATTTATTGTTAGGCCTAGTAGTAGAGTTAGACTTACAAATATGGATAGGTTTGGAATTAGGGTTATGAGTAGGCTTATAATTAAAGTTATATTTAGAATTAGGGTTACAAATAGAATTATGGTTGGGGTTGGAATTATGGTTAGGATTAAGACTAGAATTAGGGAAATTGATAGGGTTAGAATTATTTAGGATAAAGGTTAGGGTTAGGGTTAAAGGTAGGGTTAGGATTAAAGGTAGGATCAGGGTTAGAATTTGATTTTTAGTTTAAGTTAGAATTTGGGATAGATTTAGGGTTATAATTAGGGAAAACTTAGGGTTAGAACATAATTAGGCTTATAATTAGGGCTACAAGGAGAAAACCAAACATGGAGGGAAACACATGTTGAGGATGATAAGTTTGACATACATGTTAGGATGATAAAGTTTGAGACTCCAAAAAGGGCTAAGAGGGGAAATGTATAATTTTGAGAAAGACATTGTAGAGATGAAATTTTTGATAGGGCTACCGAGATGAGAAAATTTGAAACTTTAAAAATAGCTTAGAGTGAAAAAGAGGACTTGAAGTGAAAGGCATGCTAGGGATGGCAAGTTGGACATGCATATCATCACGAGAAACTTTAAAACTTTGAAAGGAGGCTTAGAGGGGAAGACGTAACTTGAAGGGAAATTGTAATACCCCTCGTGTTGTTGATACTCTTTGATACTCTTATGTGTTGGTTTTGTACATGGTTTGTGATGGTGATTAGTTCACCAGATTGGTTGTGTGTGGATTCATAGTTTGGTTGGTTTGTTACACTTGATATTACTTATGATGTTTGATGATACATTATGTGGTGATTACATTATTTGGTTATGCTATGGTTTTCTTTTATAATATATATGGTGATGATGTGATTCTCTACTGCTATGGTATTTGATGTGTTTGCTAGTAAGTCTTGGTGAAAGGACAGAGTGGCATCACTCGCTTGCAAGTGCCTTGCTACCTTGTGATTACCTTTCACGGTGTGTCTGCAATGGAGATTTACATGCTACTTGACATTTTTTTCTATGCAGGATGCAGGTACAAGACACCGACTCCACCTATTTGATAGGTCTGAGCATGTCCCATAAACCCAATGGGTATGATGTTGAAAAGGGAGTTGATAAGGAAGTGTCCCCATCCCAAGTCCGTCACCTCATTGTGAGTCTTACGGTGTCATGGTTTTGACCTTGTTCTTATTTCATTATTGATTGTTGTTGGTTATTTATTTTGTTTGTGGATGGTTGTTATTTAATTTATCTTTATTTTTATATGGGATTAATTAATGTTATTTTTTTGATATGATTAATTGTAGGTAATTGTAATTTAGTTAAATGTTGGATTTAAATATTGTAAATTAAAAGGTATAAATTAATTAATTTAAATAAATAATGTTTTATGATAATTGTAAATTATCTTTTTCAAAATATTAATATTATAAAATCTAATGATAATATCATGTGAGGATAAATGTGAAAATAATGAATTTTTAATTAAATTTGTGAGATAAGTGTGAGCTTTTAAAGTAAGAAAAAGGAACCAATGCATGTTGTGGATTTTTGAAAAAAGAAGAAGAGAGCTTTATTTGTTTTTCATTATTTTATTGTGATAGGAAGAATTTTCTCTACACACAGGAATGGTTTTTGGTTTTGTCTGGGAAAGAAGAAGTAAGAAGGGTTGAAGAAAATATATGTGTGTGCTTCTCTATTAAAAATTGTTCTTTGTAAGGAAAAATATAATATTGATCCAGAAGTTAGCTGAAAGAAGGAATTGGAGAAGGAACTATAGAGGAAGTCTATTTTCGAAAGAGGAAGAAGGGCTATCATGTATGGATTTGACATCAAATGAAGGACTCTAGGTTCTTTCGATTCAGTAATTCTTTTTTTTTTGATAGTTCTGTAAGGGAAATGAAAATCATGTCTGCCATACTCAAAATTAATATCTATGTTTTGAAAGAAGGTTTTGTTGTTGAAAATTTGGTTGTGTCAAACTTTTATAATCTTTTGTTGAAATCTATTGAGAAACTCTCTGATCTTTCTTCATTATGAAATTCTTGATTTGAAAAGAAAACAAATTGATTATGGGGATTATAATTGCATGCCCAGATTTACAATTTGTCTGAAAGGAAATCAGATTTATATACATATTTTAAATTCTTTAATATATACTTTTGCATATATATATATGTATGTATATATAATATGTATATATATATGTATGTATATATGTATATATGTATATATATATGTATATATGTCTATATGTGTATATATATGTATATATGTATATATGTATTTATATACATCAGTTTGCCAAAAACATATATATGTATTCATACTATTCTCTTTTATAAAAAGTTTTTGTGTTAATATATATATACATATCCAGGTATGAGTTTTGGTGTTTCTATTTTTTTAAAAAAAATTATTAAAAAAAATTAAAAATAAAATAAAATATAGTAACAAAAATAATATATTTATATTTTGGGGGGGAGTGGTCAGCTACCACTAAACCACCTCGACCCCTGTGGTGGACTGTGTGCAGCCATGTGGGTCTACGGCCTCCCCATAGGGAGGTACGCAGCACCTTGTAGGCTGTGTGTTTTTTCTTAATTAAAAGTTTTTTTTTAAATTCAATTTTTATTTATTTTGTTTTTTATATAATATATATATATATATTATTTATGAATATATATGTATATATATATATTAATATATACATATATATATATATATATTAATATATGTGTGTGTATATATATATATAGTTGTATACTACAACAAATTATATGGGTAATTTTGTAATGTGATTTAATTGCATGATTTTAATGTATGTTTTATTTATATATACATATATATATATATATATGTATATACGTGTAAAAGCATATATATATATAGGTGGTTATTTATGTTGAAATCATGGAACAATTAGATAATGTTAAAATTTGCAATGTTCGATATTTTAGTGTGATTGATTAAATTAGAAATAAACTTTGTGGTTTAAATTAAGTTGAATGTTCTCAAGTGAATTAATTTATTTACTTCTTAGTGAAATTATTTTGTAATGAGATATGTTATATGGTGTTGCTTGAATTTTAGCTTATTTGTGTATGTAATTGTTTACTCTTGAAATTTTCATTGAGTCAATTATGGTTTTCTCTTAATTGGGATTATGTCTTGTGGGAAAAACCCTTAAGTCAGTTATGCTTCTATAGGAGCTTAAGTTGCTTAGGGACTTCTAGAGGTATGGGGAAATGATGTGTATTTATGATCTTTTAATTTGATATTTGTCCCTACTTTAGACTATAGTTGTGATCTTGTGTTTACATTTGGGGTTGTACCGTTTTATGGGTGTTTATTCATATGATTTTTGGTGAGATGGTTTTTCCTCATGGTTGTTCTATTTTGTGGTTTAGTATTCTTGTTGGTACAACTCTTTGGTATTGGATTTTATATTTTGGGTTTCTAGGGAGAGTGGCTCTACATGGGCACCGACGCACAAAGGGGCTATCAGGATAACCCACATTAGAGTTAGAGTAAAAAGTGATAACCTAATTAATTAATTAGGGGATGGGTACTAAAACATTAATAAGATAATTATGAATGCCTCGTCCACCTATTAGGGATTTCATAGACTAAACGTGGGTCAAGAAGGCCGTGGTTGGCAAGATCGTTGCCTCGTCTCCACGAGAGGTTAACGGTTCCACATGAGTCACCCTATGGGGCTGGCGCCTAGAGAGGTTGTCAGGATAACCATAGATGGGGGGGGTGGGCGCCTAGAGAAAGGCAGTCAGGATAACCCATGTAGGACTGTGCGATGACACTCTCCTCTAGCATCCCCTTGAGTTGTTTTTATTGCTAACCTCCGAAAGTGGTCTATTGATATGTTTTGTTGATTTATTGTTGTTATGTTTTGGGTGTGGTATTTTGATGTTATCTTTCCTTGTGTGTTTTCTTACTTTTCATGTTTGGAGTTTAGTCTTGTGTTTTTTGTTTGGATGTGCTTGGTCGGGGATCCTTCCTTATTTACTCCTAGCACGAGGGTGGTCAGGTGGAACGTGCTACGCACCTCATTGGGTCCCCTGTGATGCAGTTGTACCATTAAGTGCAGAGTTTGCAGATGTAATTTGATCCAAGGTTCATATGTTACCGGATGTATATTTGTACTCCATATGTATTTTATGTATTGATGTACCATTCCCACATGTGTTGGGAAGACTTTTGATTTAATTTTTGTATATGTGTCATTGAGATGTACTAGCAGATTGATGTAATGTATTATCACACCGTGTAAATTATTCTAGAACTACAATTTGTAAATACTTTAATGTTATGTTGTATTTGTGGAAATATGTACTTTATATTTCCATGTTTAATTTATTGTAATTTGCATGTATGGTTTTATATGGATTATTCTTATCATTTTGGTTATCGTTAATGAATGTTTAAATGAAGATATGTGAATGAACGAATTACGTTATTGGAAATTGAATGTTACATTAGTTAACTTTGTTACAGGATAGTTTAGGTAATGTCACCTCATGTACCCCAAGGGACTTAGGTGTTTAATTTGTAATCATTAGCTATGTTAATTGCATTAGTAAACTTAGTGTTTATTCTTTATGTTTTTTTTAAAAAAAATTGTTGTGTTTTTAGTTGTTCTTTTAGGGTTTGTGCAATGAGGCGTTACGAAAATGCATGCTATAATGAGAAACTCTTAAACATAAAAAATGGCCTTAGAGGGGAAAAGTAAATTTTTAGTGAAAGACATGCTAATTTTATTCCCAATGCTAATTCTAATCATAATCCTAATTATTGTAACCTAAACCCAACCTTAATTACAATTGTAAATCTAACCCCAACCCAATTTATAATATGACTATAATTATAATACTAACCACTATTAGTATAATTAATTAATTAATTGTAATAGTAATTGTAAGCATCATTGTAACTGTAACCATATGTATAATTGTAACCATAATGATAATACTCTTTGAACATGGATATTTAAAGTAATTTTATATGAAGTATTTGACTATGTAAAAAATATGTATTTTGTTTACAATAGCATCATATAGATTATGTGTAGATACTTAAATAAACAAATAATTAATATAATTACTTAACTACAAAAATATTGGATTGAAAAATCCACCACCAGTATTGATCACCAACTATTTATTATATTTAGAAACAAATGAGAAATATACAACGCATATTATGCTCTATTATGTTCAATATATTTTGTTTTTCTATAGTTTCTTTGTTTTACTTTGGTTTGCATGCTATAGTCTACTCATTATGTCTTAATGTGCTTTATATACTATGTAGTAGAAGAATTTATAATGTATAATATTCTTAATAGGATTTTATATATATTATATTACAAAATTTGATAATCATTGAAGCAAATTTCAATAAAGTATGTTACATTAATTATCTTTTAAAAATTTTGGTATGTTTTCTTTAGCTTTCTACTTGGCAAGTTGTCTTCCCTTTTTCTATTTTTATAATGGTCATATGTGAATGGTGACATTATTCTTAGGCCTTCTAAAGAATTTACATGAGATATATCCAAAAATTTCAATCATGTTTTTTTTTTGTCGATCCTATATCAATAGTGGCTTTTGACATAGTCAAATCCAATGATTTGTGTATTGTTAATATTCAAACCAATCTTTATGGTATTTGGATCAAGCAGTCATTTTGTATTGTTGTAATTAGAATCGTATGTGGATTGTGATCTTAAAATGGTATTCCCAAGTAACTATCAAAATCAAGCAATACACATGTTGGTAATTTTTATGACACACTTCCAAGTTTGTATATAATTTGTTAAATATATCTTGGAGCTCCATTTTTAAGACCTAATTGTATACAAATATTTGAAGTTGACACTACCCATACATTCTTTTTTTTTTTGTTTTGGTCGGTAACACAGGATTTTTGTATTGCTTGAAAATGAAAATTACATCAGCTATTCAATTCAATACCCACCAAAAACAATTTTGTAATAAAAGACCAGAAGCACCTTAACGTGCAAAGTAAACCACCTCAAGCCCCTATTCCTAGCTACTACAAAACCATTATGCCATAATTCTATCCCTAAAAACCTACAACCATTAACATCTGCCCATGTCATAACCAAAAAATTACCTAGCATTATAATGAACAATCTTTAGCCACCATTAATTACAGTAACAAAAAATAACTTCAGAAACAAAACAAAAAACCAACAAAGGACCCTTCTTTAACCCGCACTATCTGGCCCAAACAAACCCTCACCTACCTCTTCCAAAGGTCTCTTCTTCTGGCGTTTCACCTTAGATTGCTTTTGGCACTTTGCTTCCACCTCTAAGCCCTGCATTTTTGCCTTAGCCATTGCCTTTGCCTACTCAATGTACTCTTTGACCTCCATTAACTCAATGAAAAGCTGGAGTGCTTGCCACCCTAAACGAGCTTCTTCTCGACACCGTGCTTTAAATTTTCCTTCTAGCTAGCAGATGAAGGGATTGAGCCCCGAAAACCCATACAACTCCTTCATTCCTTCAACTATAATTCCCTTTGAAATGTCTAGCCCAACAACCAAAACCATCCATTCAAAAATTGACTCCATGTCCACCAGAAAATCATCATGGATGATTTTTTTATCACCTTCTTTACTGTTTCAACTGATTCTCCTAAATCTAAGCCCCAAGCTACAATCATGGAATAAACATCCATATTTGTTCTATAATGGTGTCTCAAAATGCCAAAATCTTTACCTATAATCATCCTTGCACACTGCGCAAGTCTCTCATCATCAATGAAAAATAAACCCATAAGCCTCTTTCTAGACGCATCTCCATAAAAAGGGCTTAGTTGTCATCATGAAAGAAAAGTAAACTTAGCTTCCATTAGAATCCTGCAACAATAGTGCCGTCACCATTGAGAATTGCTGCCAGACTTTCTTTAACTCTTTAAAGTGTAAATGAAATGTAACACCCAAGGGCCATAAAATGAAAATCATCTTGAATTTCTCACTCCAAAATAAATGCAATCTGTACTGCATGGCCACTGATCGACTTCCTCACCCTTCACTTGTCTTGTCAAAACTACCACACAATGGTTGCCACCCTAGCATTCAATGTGTTGTACTCTCCTGCATGATCAAGGAACTCCGCTAAACTTACTCCTCTAAAATCTTCTAATTTAAAATCCCCAACTTCATCAAAGGTTAGTGCCCATTTAGATAACACATCTGCTTCCACATTGCCAACTTTTCTAATGTGGCTCAACGAAAAACTTTCAAGAGAGGCTAATTCATCTCTGATTTGCTCAACCACATTTTGGAGGTGCCAAGTGTTAATTGTCCCTTTCATTACTGCTTGGACTATTATCAATGAATCCCCTTCTAAATGAATCTTTGTTCCACCAAGACTTTTACCGCATTTCATTGCCAACAACGTTGCTAATGATTTTGCTACGTTATTCATTGCATCCATCAACTTCTTTGCTCCTATTGCCAACACATCTCCATTCCAATCCCGAATTATAAATCTAGCCCTAGAGGGACCATGATTTCCTTTTGAAGGCCCGTCGAAATTTATTTTCCACCAGCCTTTTGGTAGTTTTTCCCAATAAACCTCCTTACAATCCTTCACAGTTGGATTCACCCAACCCAACCCCTTAATAGGCCAACACTACCCACACATTCTTATTAATTAATAATTCCACACAAATTTTATTGTTTGTACCTCCTTCCATTGCATCAATACTTACCACTTTTGTTGCAATGCTACATTCAACACGATGTTTCAATGAGTTTAATTTTTTTTTATGATTGTGAACATATTTTTTGTGGAAAAAATGAATATTATTGTAAAATCTTTATTGCTCATTGCATTGATGCTAACATTGGTTCTTGTCATAAGCAACTTCTATTCATCAATTCTTGTATTTGCATCTCTTATATTTGTGAGAACTTCATGAAATATTTCTTACTAGATGTTTTCTCCATCTTGTTCAAATATTTTATCTAAAGTACCAAACTTTTTGAATTATTCACATAGTAACTTAGTCCATACGTCATTGTCACATGCTAGTGTATAATTAATTATGAGCATTTGGCCCAAATCTCTAACCAAAATCATAGATATACCTGAATAATAGTAGATAATGATTGACTTCAATACTGTGTACTATAAGTATAGAAAGTTAATACTTGTGAATTACATGTATTATAATATGAAATAGTTAGTTTCATTTATCAAAATCATAGATATACCTACAATGTTCATTTTTTCACTTTGTGGAAATGCTTGATAGAGTTGAGAGTCTATGTTCTCCAACAAATTTTATCCAATGAAACTCATTTCATCAATACATATGTATTTGATATGTGTTATTTATTCTCATAAACTTGTTATTCTTGTTCCTTCTAGTTGAGCAAAATATGTTATTAGAAATTTGAGTTTGAAATGAACTACCAATGCTCCTATGTTGAATGTTGCAACTCTAACTGGTGCAAGTAATAAAAGGGGAGAATAACTTGGAATTGTTACATTTTCAAAAGCTTGAATGATGACACCAATTAGATACAATTTTCCTATTCTTATTGTTCCTTGAATTATCAATTCTAATGCCTATGATAGTACACACCATAATTACATTGATTTATTTCTTTATTTATCACTAATAGTTGTGTAGTTGATATAATGTGTTATATCATCATGTATGAGACACCCATTATCTTTCATGTTGCATGTAAAATTGGTTGCTTGACTTGTGTAGTCTTCACCTTGATATGTGTCAACCAAATTACTTGTCTATCTATATCTCTTATGTTCAACATATGTATGTCAACAATTCTTTCATATCCTACCCTTGATGTAATTTAGATATAATATCCCACTCATACTCTATTGTAGTTCCTTGAACAACTTCACTATCTTTAATTTTATAATCACTAATATTTTTAACATTTTTTGTAGTATTTGTTCCTTCCACGTGCTAATGATTATAATTAAATGACTTCCAATTTGATATTATGGATTTCTTATTATGATCAATATCTCTTTCTATGCCATGGAATGGTTTGTAAAGTAATAATTTTGACAAACAAAAATTAAATCAATACAAACCTAAAAAATACTCTCACAACAACATCCATTTCTCTTGCCTCCCATGCATTATCTCTTCTTCATCTAGGATTATATATCCATGATCTAGCTACATCCATAAGTGAGATGCCTTCCATACAAAAGGTCTGCTTTTATATCCATTCATGAAATATTTTATATGTTCTTCATTATTCTCTTCATCACTTACAACTATATGTTTGAATACCTCATGTGATACATTTATATTGAAAGTATTTTACTAGTCTATAATGGAAGTTCTAATGACATGTGACATGTTTATTGAGTTCCAATGTCTCTTTCTATAATTGTCTTAATCAAAAACATCCTATATTCTCTTGTGGATATATCATCAAGGTTTTCTATGTTCGCAAGATGCATCATTTATTTTGTTGCATACTCTACAATATATTTAATTACATGTTTAGAAAAAATAGGTTGTCAATCTATATTTACTCTCTATAATTATAAAATGTAGTGATTGTGTGAGTTCACTATGTCATCATTTCTTGTTGACTCAAAATTTTTCACCTATTTTATATCTTCAAATAATTTGGATCCCTCAAAATTTAATGGCCATGGATCATTATACTTGTAATTAATACTAGTAATATATCTATATTTTATTGCTTTGTACTTATATTATATTTTATTTTTGTATTATTATTCTACTTATTAAAATATTTACTTGCAAACCATTTTTCCTCTTTTTGGTTAGCATGTGCCCTCCCTACAAATTGTATATTTTTCTTCTATAATTTGTTCTTATAAAAAGAGGGGTAATTTTTTTATTGAGCTAGAAAATTAGTACAAGGAAAAGGAGCACAACAGGCCCACCAAGGTTTAAAGGCCCAAAACAAAGACATCAAGAAACCCCCAAGAAACATCTCATATCCTCCATAATAAGATCCTACAACAACTAGGAAAGATCCACCAAAAGGCTTCCCCAATCTTCCACACTCAAAATCCCCATCTTCTCAGAAGCCCATTTAGCCAAGCAATATACACCTTATTCCATTCCTAAGGGATATGACAAATGATGACATAATCCAACACCTCACCCAAAAAAATATTTGCTTGACCACCAAGGCCAGTTGCCAATTCACGCCATCCACTATTGCTTATTCAACATATCAATCACAATCTATGAATTTGACTCACATATGATCCTCTCCATCTAAGGGAATGGGCTCGTTTCAAGGCCAAAAGAATAGACAAAAGCCTCCATAAATTTGTTGGTTTGTTGACTTCTATACGCCAAAAGAAGAACACAACCACCCCTGAACTATCTCTTCTAATACCACCAATCCCAACATGCCCAAGATTTCCTCTAAAAGACCCATCAGTGTTGATTTTCAACACCCCATGAGGAGGGGGCATCCAACAACCAATTCTTTGAATCTTCCCTTTGGAAAATCGCTCTAGTCTAGGTTGAGGGGCACTCCTACCACAATAAAAAAGACCCAAAGTCTAAACCACACCCACATCTCCAAGATCCATAGGGACAAAAAAAATCACACTTAGTTGCTAAAGTCTCATGAAGAACACCCAAATTCCTCAACCATAGCTAATATACCTAAATCTTCTTGTCTTAAAAAGTTTTACGATTTCTATAATATATATTATTTAATAAGTAATACAATCTTAATATTATTATGTGCCAATTATTTTTACTTGTAGTATTTTTACTAATAGTAAAATAGCTTTACAATGTTTCATTGTTGAGGTCTATTATTCTCACAAATTTGTTCTTTATGTTCATTTATATTTTGTTTTGATTATTTTAAATCTAATTTTAAAAAAATCATAGGTAAGGGAAAATAAATCCTTGTATTCTCCTACACTCTAAATGCCATCTCTAATTGTGGTATGCAAATGATTCAAATTAGTTGAAAATCAAGTAACAATAATAGGCATATTAAAAAAAGTATGCTAGCGTAGACAACTAAAAATTGACCATACCTAGCCACACTTGACTTTACCCTACACTACCTTTTAATTGAATAAATGCCAATTAAGTAATTAATTAATTTATCCTTCACTTTTCTCCCTCGCTTTAATTGAGTAAATATTTATTATTTATTTAATTAATTTATACTTCACATTTATCCCCCACTTTAATTAAATAAATAATTATTATTTATTTAATTAATTTATCCTTCACTTTTATCCCTCGCTTTAAATAAATGTTTATTATTTATCTAATTTATTTATTTTTCACCTTTATCTCCCACTTTAATCAAATAAATACTTATTATTTATTTAATTTATTTATCCTTCCACATCACCCATCTCCAATAATTAATTAAATAATTTAATTATTATTTAATTAATTGTTGAGAGTCATGTGACTAACTAAGACCTTGTTTAGATTCATTGAACCCTAATACTTACCACAAAAGTCAAACTAACTTTGCATCTCATCCATCCATTTCATACTACTCCTCTAAATCTCAACCATTCACATAAGGATGTTACTGTAATCAAATCCTAAACCTAGCCCTTATCTATCATGTGACATTTGTCATATGACTAGAACTTTGACCAAACCCTAATGCTTAATAAATCCTAGCTATTCATCAACCAATGCATCTTGGCCCTCGATTTCTCACATGGAAATTTTGTAAATGAGAGGCCTCTCATCCCATTTGAGCATCTCTTCTTATGCTACTATTATGTTGCTACATTTTGTATCCACCTCTTCCATAGCTTAGCTAATCTTCCATCTTCATAACCTTATGTTGCCCAAATTTTTCATGAATCTTCTATCATCATACCCTTATATACTACTATATTTTCTATTTGACCTATAGATTCATTATATCCTTGCTATCCACTTAATCTATTATCATATCAATCTTATCATCATGTTGTTGGTTTCATAAGCAACCACATTCCTCCATCAACACATCAAAAGACCAAATCAAGTGGAGATAGGGTGCAGTCTACTTCAACTCTATTTGAGAATAAAGAATTAGAGTGGTTTTAGGTGAAGGTATTGTATGTGCATTCCATTATCTTCTATGTTATTTACCTTTAATCTTTTCTTGTTTTTAGCTAGGTAAGATTTTTTGATGAGTTAATAAAATTAGTTTTATGACTTCAATATTATGATATTTTATCCCATTTGATATTGTTGTTTGTTGTGGCATATAGACCATTTGTGAAAGTAGAAAATTTGTCATGTAAATCTATATACACCAATCAATTGATCTACTTCCTTGGCTAAATAGTAGGTTTGGATAATTTTTTTGTTTTGTTGGGCCAATAAAAAACACCATTTTAAGCCATGTTAAGCCACTTTCTATTGTGGGTTTTCTTTTTTGGATTTCATTATATCATTCTCTTAGTCTTATTTTAAATTTTATGCATATTGCTTTGCCAAAATTCTATAAAAAGAAATACCTTAACAACTTAATCAAATACTTTAGATTTTTACCCTAAGATCATGAGGTGCATTTTAAATTTTAGTAGGTTGCAAAAACTAATCATTTTCTCTACTTAAATACTATCTAGATGCACAACTGTAGTTCTATTTCAAGTAAAACATCACAAAAGCTCAACCTTGTATTCTTGTTTTTAGTTCAAGGTATTTTTGTATTATATGGGATTTGTAAGTGATGACTGATGTAATGTTATAGTGATGGATGCCCTACAAACCTTTAAAAATTATTTTATTTTTCATAATACAAAAATCCCATTGTAGAGCTATCCACCATAGTAAGCACTTAAAAATTGTAGGCATCACATAGAGAATAATTGCAAGGTAGAAATAACCATACATAATGACAACAAAAATATTGGCAATATCAAAACATGAAAGGAGGAAGATCTTAAGATGTGAACCCAAATACTAGAATCCCAAAGCTTATCTCTAGATTGACAAAGATTTTAGTATGTGCAATGCCAAAAAATAGCACCTTCTAGGGACTAGTATTATTTACATGACACATTTATAAAGGTTTTGAACTAACCCCCAAATCTTGGTAGGGAGGTCAAAACCAAGGAGTGAGAAAAATGAAGAATGGGTAAGTAGAAATAAATTCACCTATGGATGCTCACATAGGCCAATTTGCATCTCTTGACAATATCAAGACCTAAAAAAATCTTTAAAATTTAGAAGAATAGTGTGAAATGATTTTTTTCAAGAATTCTTAAAATTGGGGAATATACACTACAAGGTACGACATAAAATTTCCTACTATAGAAAAAAAAACCTTCAAAAGAACAAAATATTTAACATACCCACCAAGTATAAGCCCTACAAATTCCTTAGCCACACACTTCTAATGTTTGAACCTGATTCATGTGGTGAACCTTTAAAACTTGTCCTAGTTATGAGATATTTTTTATTTTTAGTTTGCTCCAAGTTTCTTTAAGTGCACAATAGGTAAATACCATCGTTGTTAACTATGGAGTATAATTTCCAACGATGAACAAGATCTACCAAGATCAATACTCTACATTTACTTCAACAATTTTTGATTTTAAACGAACATATCAACTTTGCCTTTGATCACTCATGGAATTTATCCCACAATAAATACGTTGTTACATTGTTCACTAAATGAGCTCGATGGTGCATGGGGGATGTTGCTTACTAGTATCTCAAACATATTTTGTGATGAAGTTATGTAGTTTTCTAAAATGAGATAATTTTGATTGGCTAGAAGCTACCACAATATATATCCTAGATTGACTAATAAATTAAGTTTAGAATACGCAATCTTGTTAGACCATCTCCTCTATACCAACAATTTCCTATCTCCCCTCCTTTACTTCAAATACTTGCCACTCTCTTATAAAATAAAGATGAAATAAAAACTAGGCACCTAGGAAGTAATGGATGTCAATCAACAAAATCCACCAATTAGAGTATGGGTACCATCAACACTAACTTCCATGACTAAAATAGGATAAATGTACAATAGAATTAGAATACTACCAAATGCACCAAGTTTGATCCATTTTTAGGGGAAAGAGACATGACCATTGCTAAATTAGTGGAGCATTGATAAGAAACAACCGCGATAATAACTAATTTGTAATTGCTCAACTAGGAATTGCCAAGGGCCAATAACAGAGTATGTGACCTTAAATCCCATGATTTAAGTGGTATCCTTTAGTGGCCCAGCCTAAGGTGAACACTGCATCCATGAATAATATTAACAGTTCAAAAACTAAGACAACCTAATTCAAAAATTGAATAAATGATGAAACCCAAGTGATTGGAGGAGAAGAAATAATTGAAAAAAACCCTTAGTATGGCAACATAGAATTATATTCTAGACAAATAACTTATTGAAGTATGATAACGCATTGAAAATCAAGGTTTTAAAATCCATACGGGTCATGGAAAGTGCATAGTTGAAGTAAATTTAATTGTTCATGGATAACCTTTCAGACATTAGCAAATGACATTGCCTCCATTTCCACATAGTCACTCACAATTTTTATATTGTTTTCAAAATGAGGATGAGGAATAATAGTATTGATTGATTAACGTGAGCTTTGCTTTGATGACATTCTATTTCTTGGATGTTACACATCACTTTCAATGTTACTATCATGTAAACCACGATCCTTGAACCAAGCACTGGGGGGGTGTTATATAAATGACTACTTCAAAGTGGTGCACTATTCCACTAAACTCTCATGAATTTTAAAAAATAGATAAAACCATAACTAGACTTACAAAAAATAATAATTAAAAATTAAAGTGAGAATTATAATAGTATAAAACATTAAGAATCTAACTCATCTTTAGTGACAAATTCAAAAGTAAAAATTACTTAACACATTGAAAATCTTATTCTAAACTTTATTCACAAAATAGTGAAAAAGAAAAGAAATCTAAAGGATAAGATGAAAAGAAAGGTGGAAATATCTTTTATGTCAATGAGTTCAAAATTAAATAAATAAAAAGCCTTAAAATACTTATTTAAAATACTTATTGCAATTCTTAACATTTCCCCTATCTTTTCCTATTGGTTCTCCACCCTATATAATTGGTAGGGAAGAAGATATGGTAGGGTGGTAGGCAAGGCATTTGTATTAGTGCTCTTATGGAAAGACAAACACAAATTTAACCCTCATTATAGGGGACCAGGGAAGGTATGGATGCACTCTTGCTGTGTTGCAAACCATCTTCTTGCTCTAGTAAAAAAAGAATTGACTCAATGGGAGTAGAGGCTTCCCCTCAACAGTCTATTCGCCAAGAACTCATGTTTTGTCTCACCTTGTCTAGTAAGCTCATTTTTATCAAGTGAGCTACTAGACTTTGACCACAAATTCTCTCATTTCCATGCTTTCTAAGGGGTGTTGAAATGTCATAACCAAAGATGAACAATCTTAAAATTATTGTGAATGTCATGAAATCCTATCAAATCCTATCCCCAAGCCATGCTAAAGCTCAAAATTAGAAGCAAAGAAGCAATACTAGGAATACGAGAAAATAAAATAAGCAATGCTAATTTTATAATTAGTTGTATTGCACCCAACATCTAGGCAAACATATCAAAACAATGAACTACCAAGGGAATTAAAAAAAAACAAAAGCCCAAAAGCACTCAATTGTTTTTGAATTGTTTACCTCAGATAAGAAAGCAATGAGACTAGATATAAAACATGTAGAGCAAAATATTTGAACTTATAAAGCCATTCAACTCAACCAATTATTAAATATAGGTGATCCATTGAAAATTTTTGGACTTGATTGCTTTAATTGTTATTGCATGTTCAAAGGGCATGCATTTATAAGGATTATTAATGAAGTTGAAAAAATAACTCAACATTATTATTATTGATAGATTTGGATCTCCACTTTATTGCAAAGTCAAGAAGCATGCATTATAAGAATTATTAATAGAGTTGAAAAAATAACCAAATATTATTATTGAGAGGATTGAATCTCCACTTTACTATGAACTTAATTACATACATTTATAAGAATTATTAATTAAAAAAAAACAAGAAATAAATAAAAAAAACAAAAAAAACAAACATTATTAATAAAGTTGCATTTTCACTTTAAAATGCTAAAGAAAAGAAGAAAGAATTTCATTAGAATAATGATCATAAATCCATACACTAATTTCAAATTATTATGAGATAAAAAAAAATTAACTATAAATAACATTTCTGCTCTTTCTAGATGATTAAGAAATTGTAATAAAATGATTTTTATATCATCCTAATTTATTTCCTCGCAACTATAACATGATAGGTGCGTGCCTTCCAAACTAACTAATAAAAAAAAACAGCAACAAATTGTATAAAAAATGGAAAAAGAATCTTAAGATATGGGTAGCTCCATACGAACCCTAAAATTCTTGAACCCTAACCAAGGAAACCCTGAAACTGTCAAACCCTAACTAGGAATGGCAAACGCTACTACTTATACAAATCCAACGCCGATGCATCCACATTATTACTCATTTCCTCATCGCGGAGCATGATCGGAGTTATAAGCATAACTTCTTCCTATGCATTTTGGGTATGCCGAGGTTTTTATACTTCTCGTTTCATTTTTATTTATTCTTCCTGTATAGCTTCATTAGGGTTTGTGTGGCTGATGATGATATATAATCTTAGCGGATTTCTCTGAGACTCTTGATGTTGTAATTGTTACACACACTGAAGCCACATAGCTATGCCTGAATGTTTTTCTATCCTTTTTTATTATCATCTATTTTCAGTTAGAAACGCTATGATGAGGTTTAACCCTATGCGGGTTTGGGCAGTGGTGGGGTTTCCTGCCGTGAGCTTCTTTGAAAACGACTTCTTCTTCCACTGAGCGTTTTTCTATATTTTTTCAGGTTTTTTCATGTCTTATGTATAGCTTTAATGTTCGTCTGGGATGTCTAGAATTGAAAAAAGTAGACCTCTTCTCGTCATGCTTTATCGCTATTGAAATTACGTAGTTTAGCCCTGTGAAGAAGATTTGGTTTTTATTATTGAATGTTGAATTTCCGTTTCAAAAATTGAAGTGACCTAGATTGGACAAAGTTCGGCTGTAAACGTTAGTTTAGCAACCTTCATCTGATTGAAACTTAGAAATGTATATTGATTTTCTTGGCGGTGGATTCAAGATGATTAGAGGCATGCTCGGGTTTTAAATATGGGCCTTTAGCTAGATATTCAGTGAAGTATTCAGTTATTTTTAGGGTTTGGTGTTAGATGCCTGGGTAGGCGATTATATATATATTTTTGGGTTCAGATTTAAGTGTGTATATAGAATTGACAAAAGGGTGCTGAATCTGGTGATTTGTACGTTATTATCGTTTCTGAAATTCTTTCTTTGAATGTATGGACGTCTTCGTGGCGGATTCAAGTTAATTTCGAAACAGGATTTCGTCTAACCACTCTAGGTTGTGAATTATAGCTGTTTTGTGGGGTTATTGCTGTTTGACATCTGGTTGGTCGAATAAAGGTGGATTTATTATAGGATTAGGTGTCTACATGTCTGGGTACTGGGGTGATGGTGGTTTTAAGGGTTTGCGGTAAGATGTTATTCATTTTAAATTGGATACTTTGTGATCAGCTCAAGTATAGGCTGTAGACTGCGCTCTCTTGATTTTGCCCCGAAGTTATCGATTCAATCTATTTTGCTTTAGGTCTGAATTTGGTTATAGCTGGGTGTTGATTTAACGCTCGATTTTGGGTTGGATCTTTGTTTTGCATTTGGTGACAGCTGGGTGGTAGAGGTGTTTTCTATTTATTATACATTATATTGATTTGGATGCAAGTGATGAAGAAAAGAATAGGGACATCAGAACTCTATGCGAGAATGCTGACTTATTCTTGGGAATCTCTCTGATGCACCAATATTGTTATTAGAGTGCCGTTTCTAATACAATGTAAAGCCATGCAGTACTGTTCTTTGTCTTGTTTCGCATTTTGGTTTGTCAAATAATGTCTCCGTTTTCAGTAGTCCAACAAGAAGTATTTTGGCAGTCTTAATGTTGCATCTATGATCCTAAGAGAACTGTATTGTGCACCATGTTCTCTAGTCTGTGTAAATTTAGTTGGCAGTGAGTCTGTAAATACTAAATATCTGAAAATATAAATTTAGGATTGATGGCTGATGATGATAAATCTTATCTTAGCGGATTTCTTTGAGATCATTCTTGTAATGATCAGAGATGAATTAATTGTTACACACGCTGAAGCCATACGGATGTAGGATAATGTGATTCAGACAGCATACTAATATCTCTCTTGCAACGAGTGTTGATCTATCTAGGGACGTCAATTGCCAAAATATTGTTTTCAACTGGTTAATATTTTTTCTCTTCTGATTTCTGAAATGCATACATGTTTAATCTTTGTAGCTTGCAGTTTCTTCTGTGAGTATGGGGCTTGAGTATTAGGCTATGTTTTTTGGGATCCTCTGTCCCTTTGAGAACCAAGGGAATGACCTTATTTTCCGCGATGCATTGACAATTCTATTCTTAAAAATCAAGTTTAAAAGCAACCAAAAAATATTTGTTTAGGAATTAACCAAAATTGGGTTAATTGTCCACTGTGTGTTTGTCTTCCATGTAAGTAGGAACCATCAAAAAATATTTGTTTAGGAATTAACCAAAATTGGGTTAATTGTCCAGTGTTTGTTTGCCTTCCATGTAAGTAGGAACCATCGAAAATTCGGTTGATTGTCTGGTTCCGAGTCTTTCACACATGAGCGAGTTTGGTTATGACTAACACAGTCAAATACATCTTTAAATGGAATGTTCACGAGCATTTGTTCGTTGTATATAGAATGGTTGATATTGACATTTCTAAGAGAAGGTAAAAGCAACCAAAAAATATTTGTTTAGGAATTAACCAAAATTGGGTTAATTGTCCAGTGTTTGTTTGTCTCCCATTTAAGTAGAAACCATCGAAAATTCGGTTGATTGTCTGGTTCCGAGTTTTTCACACATGAGCGAATTGGTTTGCTACGTAACATAGTCAAATACATCTCTAAATGGAATGTTCGCTAGCATTTGTTCATTGTATATAGAATGGTTGATATTGACATTTCTAAGAGAAGGTCGTTGGCACTGCAATGGTTGAGATTGGTATTTATAGGAGAAGACTGCTCACTTTAATGGTTGAGGATGGCCTTTTAAAGAGATTTGTCACTGCAATGGTCGAGATTTGACACTTTTACACTTTTCAGGAGTGTATGCAGGGGATATGGATTAAAAAAGGAGGCTAGGTTTAAAGAGGTGAAATAAGGGATGTAATGAGAGATGGAAATAGATGTATTTTAGTGTGTGCATAGGGAGGGAAAACGGAATGGAACGAAAAGGGCCATGGTGCAATGAGATAGCAAGAGAAAGCATGTTTGCTGTGGGTGGAAATGAGATGGTGACCTAGAATTAGGTGAGTCATAATAGGGAATTAAATTAGTGGGAAGTTGGGAGAAAGATGCATGAGATGTGGCAATGATAAGGAGGTAGGATTGTGGATGGATAAGCAATGGTAAATGTACCAAGTCGAACAGCTAGGGAGAGGAAGGGGGGAGTTGGTAAATGTACAAGTCGAAGATCTAGGGAGAGCAAGGGGGAAGTTGGGAGAAAGACAACATGAGATGTGGCAATGATAGAAAGAGGTAGGACTGTGGGTGGAGAAGCAACGGTAAATGTATAAGTCAAATTGCTAGGGAGAGCGACTTTGACACCAGTGGCTCTTTAGATTTCTAACTAAAATGTTATAATTCTCGAATTCCTGTTTGGAGACACAGGATGGAGAGGCAATGGTAAATGTACAAGTCGGAGAGCTAGGGAGAGAAACCTTGACATCAATGGCTCCTTGGATTTCTAACTAAATATGTTGTGAATTGTGCAATTTTGTACAAGTCGGAGAGCTAGGGTGAATTGTGCAATTTTGGAGAGCTAGGGAGTTGGACCTTGAGATCAATGGCTCCTTGGATTTCTAACTTAGTATGTTATGAATTGTGCAATTTTGTTTGGAGACACATGTTGCTTATGATCATAATTGCCATTTTTATACTCAAACCATAGGAACATGATTAAACACACCATTTAAGTGAATCGAGACAGCAAAAACCCTAGAGAAGGAGCAACAAGAAAGTATGCAAAAAAAATAAAAAATAAAATCTAATAAGATTTTTGAAAAAGAAGATTTTTGAAAAGAACATCTGAAAATAAAATACAGAGAAATTTTAAAACCAAATTATAGGAGGAAACATCTTATGACAAAATCATAAGTGCAGGGTAAAATAAGGAATATATTACATCAAGAAATTATTAAAATTTATAGAGAAATTTTGAAAACCAAATTGTAGAAGGATGTAAAAAGAAAAGTCTGATTAGATCTTGAATTTTTTTATTAAAATAAAATACAGGAGATTTTGACAACCAAATTATGGGGAGGCAACAGCTGAATACAACCAAATTATAGGAGGACAAAAAATAATTAAAATCTGATAGGATTTTGAAAAGAAGTTTGAAAAAATTGCAGGAAATTCAGAGAAATATTGAGAAATATTGAGAAAAAAAAGGAGGAAACATCTAAATAATTAAAGATTAAGATTTTGAAAAAAATATAAAATTGAAACATCTAAATAATTAAAGATCTAATAAGAATTTGAAAAAAAATAAATTGATATGTTATTAGATTAGATATTTAAAAAAATGATTTGGAAACAAATTACATAGAAAACTTGTAAACTTAAGTGGAAACACCTTAAAGACAAAATCAGAATATTAGATCTTTAAAAAATGATTAACATCTAATAAGATTGTGAAAAAATTTGATTTGTTATTAGATCTTTAAAAATGATCTGGAAAGCTTGTAAACTAAAGAGGAAACACCTTAAAGACAAGATCAGAAGAATAGGAGAAATAAGGCTTATCCAAGTATTAATTAAATATACATTGAGATAAATATTGAGTTTGAAGTAGATATAATAATTAAATAGGAGGAATACATTTATTCTTATTGGAATTGAGAATGGAAAAAATAAAAGATGTTGAATTAGATTTGTACAAAAATTTATATATACAATGTTAGAATTAGCTTGAACTTAGAAAACTCTATGGTTCAAATTTGAGAGTTTTGAGGTTATGTCCAAAAATGTAAATATGATTCAATGTGTGAGAATTACAAGAGATATATTGCAAATGTAACAACTTGATAATCAATTGGATCAGCTACAACAACAATAGAATTAAGAGAGATCAATCAATCTAAATATACACTTGAAATATTATTTACATGTAGGAGTATAGAATATAGAATTAAGAGGGATCAATCAATTTAAATATACACTTAAATTTTATTTACATGTAGGAGTGAACTTGTCAAGATGGTGTCTAACTACATTGCTGGGGAGATTGTGAATTTGATAAGAGGTTTTCTTTGAATTTGATAAGAGGTTTTCTTTAAATTGATATTGCCTTGCATCTAAAATTAATCACACTCATAATGACTAACAAAACAAAAAGAGTAGATAATTTTGAATTTTAATTTAATAATTTGAGTGTTGGGTTCATTCATGTAAATTTTGGGATCTAACCAAGTAGGTCATGTGCAACTTGTAAATGAATCTTATGGTAAAATCACTATTTTGAGGTAGGTCATGTGCAAGTTGTAAATGAATCTTATGGTAAAATCACTATTTTGAGGTAGGAGTGAAGTATGAAAGTGCAAATGATTGAGGATGAGCAAATGTCAAACATAGAGGAAATGGTGGAAATGAATGTGAATTGGAATTATTGATCCATGAGTGATTCTTAAAATAAGAATACACTACTTGCTATTACGTCGTTAAATTAAATAAAAAATGGCATTAGTATTGCTAATTTCACCATTACAAGATTGTTAGTTGATATTGTTAAGTAATTTTGAAATACATTATAGATTGTATTAGTGTGTTCCTATATATATATATATTTATTTTACAATATTTTGATCAATACAAAAAAAACTATTTTGATCAAAAAATATATAAATATACATATATATATTATGATCAAAATAGTTTTTTTTTTGTATTGATGAAAAAATATATAAATATACATATATATATTTTGATCAAAATAGTTTTTTTTTGTATTGATCAAAATATTGTAAATCCCATTTGTAGAATGCACCACGTCATTCTGAAATAAGCTATCATGCTTCATACAGTTGAGATTTGTTAAAAAAAATACAATGATCAATCCTTGATTATGCTCTAGAAACAATTACAAGTACAAGAAGTTTGATTTCAAGCTCCAAATGTACAAAGACAACAATTCACCATCAAAGTCCTAGCTCTCATCTCTCAAAAACTCTCACCATTCCCCATTTCCTAGAATGATTCTCACATCACAAAGCATAAAATGAGTTGTGAATTCTCCATGAACACACTTGCACTTTCACCCCCCTTTTATACAAAAAAATTGGCCCTTTTGGTTAAAACCATAAAATTTGTATTTCCCCCCTCTTTTACATTAAAAATAGTAATATCAACCATTACACCCTTAAAAAAAACAAATTCTTTGTCTTTAAGCCCTTATTACCTTCCATTTGGGTTCCATATTGTTTATTTGTTTTTGTCTTACTCATAAAAAAGCCTTTAATTAATCATTTAGAGGTTTTAAATTTAAAAATATTAGTTTTAACAATTATAATAAAACCAAACTGTCTTCCTTATAATCATGACCTTCATAATTTCGGGCTATAAAAATCATAAGGGGTTAAATTTGTTTCAAATTTGGAGGTTAACTTTAATTTTTTATGCTTATTTAAAATTTATATATACGGAGGGGCTCCCCTTATATCTTGGGCAATGGTCAAGGTAAGAGGATTTTAAGGCATGGGTTAAGGAATCAAATACCACCAAATTCTCTATTTTTTTAAATTTTTAGATCAAATATTTTTAATTTTATAAATATGGTTTAATCCATATTTTATCACTTAATTGGTCAATGTCAATGCCAACTCACTACTCTCGCCATGCAATCTGCCACGTGTCTTGCCAAGTGTCAAGCTTTGGTGATGCAATGTTGCCACTTTGACCAAGTTTGACCACAACTTTGACTGGTCATAACTTTGTCCTACGAGCTCTGTTTTTGACGAAACGAATGACATTGGACTCGTGGCAATGAGTTCTTTATCATGACGCCAACTTTGACTAATTTGGAGATGATTTTTTTGGTCTTTTTAATAGGCCTCTGTACCTGGTTTGACACTAATTTTGACTGAGCATAACTTAAGCAAATGAGCTTCTTTTTGCTCGCTCAAGTTGTGTTGGATTCAATTTTCTGAGCTCTTCAAGATGACATTGAAATTTGGAGTATAGGAGACTTCAATTTTTGACATTAAGTATCCCCTTGGATCAGTCTCCCCATTGAAGAAAACTTTTGGACCTCCAAAAGTTGCATTTATTCAAAAATTAAGTGAAGGCATGGCTTCCCCACTTGTCCTGTATCCTCTGTCCATCTGAACACCTAGCTCATTACCACAATCAAGACTACAATAATGTTGTTAAACATATGCATCATTCCATCACTTCCATAACCATCTACATCAACTGTTACAACCATTAACCAATAACCATTGACTAATATCAAGCTGAATAACAATGCGGATACAAAAGCGAATGAAGCAACATGTCTATCTTTCACAATAGGAACATTTTTACGCAAGGGACCATCAATGCTTTCATTTACTGCTTCCTCATGTCGTATTGTCAGTGTATCCTACAACATTTGATTAGCCTTGATTACCTCAAGTTCATGTTTATAATCATTTGACTTGACAAACATGAGATAGAAGTCTTTACTTGCATTAATCACCCTTTTCAACTGCCCTGTGTTTGCAAAAGATCTACCAGTCTTGATCCTATGAACCAGTCTTGATCCTATGAGAATATACAATATACCTAATGCCATCTTTAAACATATGATAATGATTAAGTTCCCCATAGAAAATAGCCTTTCTATCATACAAATACGGTCTTCCCAACACTATCCCACAGACATCTAGTGGAACCACATCAAAATTGCACCTCATCAACATTCTTGCTTGTGACTGCAAATCTTAAAGGACATTGCCTTGTTACTTGCAATTCATTGTTTTTGCAAACCCAACCTAGTGGATAAGGTTTCTGATATAGTGTAGTCCTCAATCCCAAATTCCCTACAACCTCTTCTGAGATTAGGTTAATTTGAGATCCACTATCTATGAGAGTATCAATTTTAGTGTGCTTAGCAACCACCCTTATGTGAACTAACTCATTTCTTTTCTTATCTTCAGGACCATCATAAACTTCGGTAGTAAAATTCTTACCTTTCAATCCCATTGTTGTTATCTTAGTTTCATCTTCAGACTCGAACCAAGATCCATAATAACATTTGCGGTCTCCTTCTTTCCTTTTAGTTTACGAGCCCATTTTGGCTTCAATTCTGGATGCAACTTCTAGTAGTGATCTACATTATGACCTTCCCTATCACAATGAGAACATGTGAGCTTATCATCCTTCTTCTTAATGGTAGTTGTCTTCTTCCCCTTTTTTGTATTTTTCAGATTTACTTTCAGGCTTAGTGTAGAAACCCTAGTTTCCCCGTTTCCTGAATCTGACTGATTTTGTGTTTTTGCGTTTTTTGATTGTTTTTGATTTTTTTGCATAACAATGAAAGAATGCAATTTTGCTAGAAATTGGAAATAAATTCAAATAAAATATTTCAACTCCGTAACTTATGAAATCTATTGAGAACAATGTTGCCAAATAATTTATTAATCCTGTGAGAGCATTACAATGAAGATTTGCTAACATGCAACAATGAATCAACAATTATTAAACATAAAGAACCTGGTATTTTTGCAGCAGCTGAAAGTACAAATCTGGTACGGCTGCATGAAATATTCCTTCCTCCCTTTGTTCTATGGTTGCAAACTGCTCCAGACTCCTAGGCGCCAACTTAGATGAAGACTGCAAGCCCAAAAGAGAGGCGTCTTAACCCTGATGAGAAACACGCCCTTTTGATGCAAGTATGGCCTGACAGAAGGTACGGCTGCAGTAGCAATAAATGCAAAAAGTACGGCCTCCTCTGAAATCAATATCCAGACTCTAAGATATGATGCGCCTTGATTGATAAATGTTCTCTAGATGCAAACACTGATAGAAACTCTGAAGATAATTAATTCTCTGAAGCTCTGTGATTTCCCCTGAATGAAGAAATCTCTTTCTGGCAATAAATCAGGTGATATCTCACACCCTCTGAACTGCTTTCAATGGAGATGGCTCGTTCCCCAATGAATTCGAGACTGAAACCCTAAAGCTTCTTGCTCAGACCAAACTTGATCAATTTCAATTATCAATAATCACATAATGGCTCGATTCCCAAGGCAAATAGCTTATACACTTGAAAAGTGCGATTTCCACAAAAATAGGGAATCATTAAAATTCGAACTTTTAATTCTTTTAATATTTCATTAAAATTCAAACTTTTAATTCTTTTAATATTTCCATAGTCTCAGAACAAATATTAAATTATAAATTAAATTGCCAAATGGCCCCTTTCTGATGATGGGCGACCCCCTCAATCCAAATCACTTAAGTTATAATGAATTATTATAACTTTATATTATAACTCTAAATAATTAATATTTAATTAATTCAATTAAATATTAATATCTCCTTCATTATTCATCCGATGCCTGATCCGTCTGAAGCTGACAAACACTAAAGTGATTCTGAACACCAACAATCCATATTGCTAAAAATAGCAGGGGTCCCACGCTGACTACCAAGAACTGCTAAAAATAGCAACTTCTGCAAGAAATGTCCGAATGAGTCCGAACGAAAGCCAAATGATCAAACTCTGCCAACTGAAGCTGAGCCAAGCTCCAACGTGATCCTCTATCCAGTCTATCAGCCTACGAGGGTCGTATGATAGGCTAATCCTGTGCTCCGAGAGATGTCACTGAGAAGGGGACATGACACTTAGATTGCTTCTTGTCAGGCTTCTCCATAAAAGTACCCTTACCTCTTGACTCCAAGTGTGTGTCCTAAACACATACTTCATCCAGATTACTAGGATGCAAGACCAAAATAGAATGTTGTAGATAGGAGTGAAGGCCACCTATGAACCTAAGCAATGTATCTTAGGTATACAATGGAACATTCAATGCAATAGCCCTCTTCTTGATTTCATGGGTGTACTCTTGGATAGTTTGTGTTATGAAATAACTTGCACAATAGAAGAATATGATATGAAATATATTGCAAATACTTGATAATAACTGAGAATAACAAGCCACTTCGAGGGGGAAAACCTCCAAATATCTCTAGTGAGAACACACTTCACAACTTCATGATGAAAGAAGACTCACAACCTCCTATATATACCTATTTATGCCTAGGATATCACCTAGGCCGACTTAGACACACCTATATAAGTCTTAGGCCGGCCTAAACAACTAAATAATAATATACTAATGATAATATGACTTAATAGAGAGTTAAGATAGCCACAGGCTGACTATTCATAACCTGATGTACACTAATATTAAGGGCGTAACAATTTGACCTTTCCCTTGCGTAAACATTTGCCAGTCCATCATTAATTGTTGCATATGGCCTAAGGGATAAAATTGCTTCTCAAGAGCATTAACAAATTTTGCCCAAGTTAAACTAACTCTACCATGGTGTGAAATTTCTGCCTGAGTTCTACTCTTCCACTAGGTGAGAGCTATTCCTCCCAACTGAATAGTAGCTAACTAAATCCTAGAAGCATCATCAAAGAGATTTTGGACTCTACAATACACCTCTGCAAACACTAGTCACAACAAAGCTTTGATACCACTTGATCTGATGTTAGGATCTAGGATTGTTGCAAATGAATAATAATTTAAACCATGATTAAACTAAAGATCTTGAAACCATAATTAAACTGCTTAAATAACATAACCAAATTAAAATGAATTGACACAAGAGAGAAAAGAGAGAAGTCAACACAAGTTGATAACAGAGTTTGCCAAGATGGCTACGTCTCCGGGTCCTCTCCAATAGAGCGACCAATCCTTGATTATGCTTTAGAAACAATTACAAGGCTTCAACTGTTACAAAGTCTCCTCATAGCTCTTTGACGATAATGAATTACAAAGTCCTTCCTCACAAGTACAAGAAGCTTGATTTCAAGCTCCAAATGTACAAAGATGACAATTCACCATCAAAGTCCTAGCTCTCATCTCTCAAAAACTCTCACCATTCTCCATTTCCTAGAATGATTCTCACATCACAAAGCATAAAATGAATTCTGAATTCTCCATGAACGCACTTGCTCTCTCACCACCCTTTTATACAAAAAAATTGCCACTTATGGTTAAAACCATAAAATTTGTATTTTCCCCTTCTTTTACATAAAAAAACAATAATGTCAACCATTACCCCCTTAAAAAAACAAATTCTGTCTTTAAGCCCTTATTACCTTCCATTTGGGTCCATATTGTTTATTTGTTTTTGTTTTTTCTCGTAGGAAAGCCTTTTATTAACCATTTAGAGGTTGATTAGTTTTAATTTAAGAATATTAGTTTTAACAACTATAATTAAACCAAACTGTCTCCCTTATATTCATGACCCTCATAATTTCGGGCTATAAAAATCATAAGGGATTAAATTTGTTTTAAGTTTGGAGGTTAACTTTAATTTTAGTTTTAGGGGGTTAATCTTTTAAAATCTTATTTAAATTATTATTGTTCCCCCCTTATTTCTCTCCTTATTTTATGGTTTACATAAAATAAAACAATTCTTATGCTTATTTAAAATATATATAGAGAGAGGGGCTCTCCTTATATCTTGGGCAATGGTCAAGGCAAGAGGATTTTAAGGCATGGGTTAAGGGATCAAATCCCACCAAATCCTCTTTTTTTTAAATTTTTTTTAGACCAAATATTTTTAATTTTATAAATATGGTTTAATCCATATTTTATCACTTAATTGATCCATGTCAATGTCAAATCACTACTCCCACCATGTCATCTGCCATGTGTCCTGCCAAGTGTCAAGTGTTGGTGATGCCATGTCACCACTTTGACCAAGTTTGACCACAACTTTGACTGGTCATAACTTTGTCCTACAAGCTCTATTTCGACAAAATGAATGACGTTGGACTTATGGCAGCGAGCTCTTCATCATGATGCCAACTTTGAATAATTTGGAGATGATGAATTTTTTGCCTTTTTGATAGGCCTCTGTACTCGGTTTGACACCAACTTTGACCGAGCATAACTTGAGTGTATGGACTCCTTTTTCTCCCGTTCAAGTTGCGTTTGACTCAATTTTCTGAGCTCTTCAAGATGACACTAAAATATAGAGCATAGGAGACACTTCAATTTTTGACGTCGAGTACCCTCTTGGATCATTGGTATTGCTAATTTCACCATTACAAGATTGTAGAATGCAATTTTTGGTTTTGACTTTGTAGAAAAAATGGTGGAAGTGAATGTGAATCATAATTGATCCATGATTGAAGCTTAAAATAAGAATACACTACTTGCCATTTTGTCATTAAATTAAATAAAAAAATGGCATTGGTATTTGCTAATTTCACCATTACAAGATTGTAGTATGCAAATTTTGGTTTTGACTGTGTAATTTTTTTGGATCAAACTACATGATCCATCATCAGGAAGATAGAAGATAAGAGAGTAGAATTGTAAAAATGTTAGTAGAGCAAGCTAGATAAAAAGGGAGGAAGGAAGAGGGGAGGGGAGGCAAGAACGAGAATCAAGAAGGCAGTGGGAGCAAAAAAATATAATAATAAAATAAGAAAATACAATAACAAAATAAGAGTTTCCAATATTTCTTGATGCAAATGTACACACGAAGCCTTGCTTATATGGGTAAGGAGTGAGATAGGATTAGACAAGATCATGACAAGTGTCTTAATCCTATCACATGTGACAACTAACTAACTACTTAGGAAATGATGCATATATAAGATAAGACTTCTAGAAAAGCCAACTGAGACTTCTAGAAGGAATCTTATATCTTAAGTAAACTTAACATGTGAATATGTTCCCTAATTACCTACTGATTGAATTAACTAGGTATAAGACATTTATTCACACCAACACGAATATGAATCAATAGAGAAGGTCTACCCTATTTTTGGGATCTATTATTTTATTTCTAGTGCTTTGGCCAAAGCCATGTATTCATTGAAATAGATGAATGTTACCTATAAAATTACATTGATATGTTTCTTTGCTATATCTTGATAGTAGGACATTGCATGTTCATGACATAAATGCATGTAGATATATCAGGTTACATTGGGATTTCCTCCTATTTGTTTTGAGGTTGCTAGGTACTTTGTTCAGGGTTGGGTATTCTTTGATTAGGAAGAATTTTGGAGAAGCGTAAGCTTTGTGGTGGGGTGAAAAAGCGCTTGAGCCATGTTCTTGTCTCTTGACTTGCAGATGGATGTGAGGGTTTGTGGTTGTTGGAGACTATATTGTTTATATCCTCACATCATTCTTATATCATTGATTGTATTTGTACTTCCAAATTGTATATTTAGATGACTATATGGCTTGAGAGCTTGAGTTGTAATTTTGTATATTATATATCATGTGGTTGCTTCTGGATTATGCACTACACATGTGAGGATGTGTTATGACATTTATTTATCTAATAAAGTTGTTACATTTAAATTGTATGCTTATGATATATGTAGTTTCTTTTTCTTTTCATGAGTGTTTTGGGTCACTATCCTTACAAAAACTATGACAACACAAGCATCATCAAATGCAACAAAAGACAAAGAAGATGAAATGTAAGGCTCAATAATGGTATCACATTGAAAAAACCCAAGTTCAAGTAGCCAAAAGTCTCTTCAAAATCATGGTCCACACTAGAAGTGTGATCAATAGCCAAATGATCAAAGCCATCATTAGAGACAAAATTTGCAAAAGTGTATAACCGAGATTAATGATCAACCATCCCAGTAGCAATAATATCTCTATTATTCAAGTCTCTAATGATAATTGAATCAAGAGTGAATTTCACAGTTGTCCCCACTCCACCATGGGTAATTTGATAGAGGAAAAGAATATTGTTTAAAAAATGAAGTACACATAAAAAATCATTGAAAGTGGCATATACCCAATATCAATATATTTCTTTCCAATTACATTCATGTATGCATTGTTTCTCATAAAAATAGCCAAAATGACACATGGCTCAAAAGAAGAAAAAAACTATGAATATGTCATATGGTGAGGTGCTTCTAAATCTAGAAGTCATCTCCTTGATCCAAGACCTATAGAAGCACAAAGAGCTTGTCTCTTTCTATCTAATTTAGTAACTATACCATCATTTCCTTTTTCCTTATAAGACCATTTTGAAGAAGAATAAGTTGATTTAGACATTCTAGAAGGTAGATTAATGTGATTATTTTTAATAAGATATTTCAATTCATCAATATCCTTCTTATAAAAAGAATGTTCATCATGTCCAAGCTTCTTACAATATGAACAATTAGGCTTCTCCTTCTTGGATGATTTCTCTTTGGAAGTGGATTTATTCTATTCTTGATTTGAATATGGATTGTTCTTTGATTTCTTCTATTTTTTATCAAAATGTTTCGACACTTTCACTTGACTAACCAACAATGTCTGAGATATAGGTGACTTTATGAGACCCATTGAAAGAAGATTTTTTCATTTATTGACATCTCAAAAAAGTTGCAAATGAAGGTGTAGTATATGTAGACCCCATAGCTAACCTATGAGTATGAAAGCTAGAAACAAAATTTGCATAATTAAGACCAAATTTGTTCAATGCATTATAGACTAATTGAATGTCCTTTTTATCAATTCCACATGTTTTACATTGCTTTCTGAAACCATTCACCTTAGTGATGTAATCCTAGATGTTGTCAAAGTTTTTAGGATCAAGGCTCATCAACTCATTATTAATTTAATATCCTTTCACTTCGTCTATAGTTCCATATAATATTTTTAATTTTCTCCTAGCCTCATGGGAATCCTTACATGATTCAATTTGAAATAATAGATTTTGATAAATTAATCTACAAAGACATCCAAGAGCTTTAATATGTTCAATCATCCATTTAATCTTTTTCTCATCATTTGTAGTTTTAAGTACCTTATTTTTAACATATAGAGAGTAACCTTGATTCATTAGAGCACTTAATGCATGTTGATGTCAAGTTTTATAGTTGTATGGTGTTAGTAAAGGAATATTAGAATGATCCATGGAAAATTAGAGCACAAGAAAAGAGATAAAATGAATGTACCAAGAGGATGCCCCCCCCCACCCCTCCCAAATCACTTAATCAAGAAACCCTCCCCCCCAATAGTATGATTTGGAAATTTATATGTAGAGCCATTACAATGCTAGAATTGCTTTCTAGAGTTTACAATGCCAAGATGGACCAAAGATGGAAAAATACAATATATCTAGTATTGAAATCCTCAAATTAAAAGTGCACTTTCCCAATATGATCTAGATTAAAAATGAAGCCTTCCCAGAAAGGAAAATATTCTCTAGGTGTCAGTATGTCCAAGTGATCAACTAAAATGCAAGTACACAAAAATATGAATAAAATATACGTAGGGTTTAATCTAGAAAAAGTGTAAAGCTAGAAATTTAGAGCTCCTAATACCTTTCTAATGCCACAAAATCATGAAAATTGGATAAACTAGAAACAAGTTATGAGATCAGACGTCCAAAAAGGAAAATATGACTTCAATCAATAATAAATTCACCTAATGAAAAAATGAAAAAAATGGCTTGCATCATTGTGAAGTGATCGAAACCAAATTTTCATTGATATCTCATTTGCAAAATTTTGACACCCTATCAGAAAGTTATGACATTTTGAAAAACATGCCCCATTAGGAATTGGTGGGCATAAAAAGGAATTTGAGCATTGAAGTAAGGGTCACTCAAGTGATCGCAATTCTAACAAAGTTTGTAGGCAATGGCAGTGTCTCTTAGCAAGAAATTGCCTTGGGTGGAGCCTTGGTGGTGGGGTGGCAGTTCTCGTGCCCCTCACAACTCTTAGGCCTAGTAGCTCCCATGAGACCCTTCTATTGGGATTTCAGTGCTAGGCACCAATGGATTTTAAAATTGGTGGAGGTTTGAAAAAATAAAATTTTGATAATAAACTTGCAAACCATACCTTCAAACATGACTGGGTGATGTACACCGACACAAACTAATGCAAAAAATCATATGCTAACAAAATATGCCATTTTGTAGAGAATACCTCATAGAAAACACATTTGAGACTTGTCCATGCCAATGATGGTATGGACCATATGAATTCCATACAATGTACATAAGGTATGGATGATTTTCTAGTGACCCTTGCCAATACTCTAAAAAATGGCCATATTTTTGACCCAAAAGTAAGTGTTTTATATGAAAATATAAGTTTTTGGGTCTTCTGGGCTCAATGGCAAGGTCTATTTTTCCACTATGTGCACTCGACAAAATATCAAGCCCAAATCACTCTTAGATCTAAGGAGTTTTGTAGATCTGAAGCTCTAATACCATGTTAGAGTCACTCAAGGACTCAAGCTTCTAGAATCACCTACAAAACAAAAAACAACATTTTATAAGAGAGAAACAAGAGCATAATTTTACAATAATGGATGCAAGATAATATTAGATCAAATATGATCAATATACATTGCACAAGATTGCAATGAAATTGAATGGAATGATTTAAAAATGAGAATCTCTTGGTTATATAGCCAAGGTGAGACATGATTATATAGGACCGTGACAAGTGTTTTAATCTTATGTCATGAGACAACTAACTCATAAAATATTGAATGACCTAGGAAACAATTATTAAATGACATGATAAGATAAGATAATACCACATGATACCTAAGACTTCTAGAAATATTCTTATGACCTATGCAAACTTATTATATAAATATTACCTATAAATGAACTAGATAGGGAAATACTTATTTACTTCAACACTAATCAAAGATATGCTATAAGAATGAGAATTGGTTGTCAAAATTGTGAGCCACATCCAATTTTTTTTTTGGATGGTCAATTATTCTACAAGAACTTATGCTTGGATGGTATGTGTGGATATTGTGGTGGCTTGCAACATTTTCTAATTTTTATACATATGGAAAATACACATAATAAAAAATGAGTAATTTTTTGAAAAATGTAAGATAGTTGCATATAGTCTAAAAGATAGTAAAGTAGAAAAAAGGTATGAATTGGTGAGTGAAAAGATATCAGTGTATTAGTTTATGTCTATTTTTCAAGAGAACATAGTGTATGAGTGTAAAAGGTATACCCATAGAGTTTGATGGTTGGATTTGCAATTCAAGTTATGCAAGGACACATTTTCACTTGGTACCATCATTTCAGTTGTTGAATTTGTAGACAACTACACACTATAGTCTCAAAATGAAGTACAATCATAGTATTACAACTCCACACAAGTTGCTATATTTGTGCATATAGTGTTCATTCATGCATGTGACAATATAGAGAAATATAGGAATATCTTGAGGGGGTATCATTTTATATTAGTGATGATCACACACATTCTACAAAGTTTTTGCAAGGTTACTTTTAGATGTCCTTCCATAAATTGGTTAGCAAGAACATATCATTTGGTCAATATATCATATGGTCAAATAATTGTGCATCACAATTCAAGAACTCATGGATGTTCTATTGGTTGAGTAGGATGCATAAGATCATTGGTGTTTAATGTAAGAATTGGGTATGAAGGTAGCCACCCAAGATCTAGAGGCCTAATAGAAAGCACAAGCATAAGAGAGATAGAAACAATATGACAAGAATAGACTGTATTCTTATCAATGAATGCAATTATGATGAGCAAAAGTACATAGGAGACCCCTTGGTTATATAGCCAAGCTGAGAACATAGAAGGTCATAATCTTATGATGTGAGACAACTATGAAAAGCTATCACTCCGCCTAAAGTGGAAAAGTGATAATGTGATAATCACCACTAAAGGTTAATCACCCACAAAAGGTGGAGAGATAATCACATGATGTGTCCATAAAAGGTGGAAGTGATAAAGTAATGACATGTCAAGACCACCAAAAGTGACAATTCTCCAACTACCTTCTATGTGGTCCCTAAGTAAACTTAACTAAGGTGTAATCATGACCTAGGAAAAGGTACAACACTTTTAATTACACCAATATTTAACATGTGTGAAATTTCTTAGAGTGTGGAAAGGGAAAGGGGGAGCATGACGATGCAAGAGAATGTATGAAAAGCCTTAGCACGAGAATACTTGAAGTACAAAGACAATGCAAATTCAAATGTTTAATAATTTAGATTTACACGGATTGCTTTAACATGTATTATTTAGATTTGTGTATCTATGGAATATTAGTTTTTATATTGTAATTCCCAAATATTATTCATGTATGAAGATACCTTTAGAATGCATGCATGATTTAAAGTATGATAGAGGTTTGTATGATATATGAAAAGGAATTGAGAGTGTACATTATGTATGATATTATAGATGAAGATAAATTGAGGAATGGTTTGGATGGTAAATACATTTTTTTGGTACTTTGTTGATTGATAAACTATGAGTCTTAGGTTTTGTACAAAATTTTAGGAAATCCAATTGGCACTTAGAGATGTGAAGGATTAATACAAACCTAATGCACTTGGTTAGAGGTATTGAAACTAAATATTAACTTAGAAGTCAATTTTTTAACCTTTATTGTCCATATAAAACCCTACCTAGGGTTTAAAGAGGAAATTTAGAGTTTGTGGGGTTTTAATGCTTACCTAACTAATGAAATTGGGTTTTTAGGTATTTTTCAACCTAATTCACTTGTTGAAGTATGTTTTGTACCATTTGGGCACATGTGAGGGTGTTATCTCTCAAAAAATCAATTTTGGAGACTTAGAGAGCTAAGTAGGGGGTATGTGCAGGATTATCATGGAAAAAACAGGCCCTTAAGTGGCAATGAAAATTTAGAAAAATCAGAGTTAGGCAACTTGACATAAAAATTTGAATAAGTTATCTATATTATTTCAAAAATATGTAAGAATAGAATCTGTGGAAAATTGAATTTAGTTTCTAAACTACTAAGTTTATTTTATTTTTTAAAAGTCTATTTGGTGAAAATTGAAATTTCAATGCATCAGATACTTAAATTTAGGAAGAAAAATAAGAAGTAGGTGTCTATCGACCACCCTAACCACATAAAGTGATAATATTTTTTATAATATTTTAGATATAAGTAGAGGACTCATGTCAGGATGTGGCGCCTATTTTTTTGTAATTTTTTTCCAAGTAAATAATTAATTATGAATTTTTTATTACAACTTTTAAAAATATAAAAACTTGTATGCGACCACCTTAACTTGGTCAAAACTTCATAAAATTCATTTTTTTTTTAATCCTATAGTATGTGAAACATAGAATGTGACACATATTTTGGATTCAAAAAATATGATACCCTTTGAAAGTTATAGATGTTTTTCAATCAGCCTATCAATCAACACTTTAGTCATAATTCTAATAGAAAATGAATAATAATTATTTATTAAATTCAAAGTAAAGAATAATTTATATTGGTGGGAATCTAAGAGTCTCCTCTACAAACCTTTCGTTTCATCAATTTTGGCTAAAAATAAAGTCGTCAGCCACATGGACGAAGTCTAGAAAACCAAGGTGAGTTGTCAAACACGTTTTTTGCATTGACTTCTTAGGATTGGCATGTCCAAGCCAAATACCAAAGCAAGCCCAAGGCTAATCCCAAGGCAATAAATTCTTTG
>VDFB02271358.1:831620172-831729280 GCA_007258455.2 Sequoia sempervirens | reverse complement strand
GAGATGTTAGAGGCAAGAATTATCAGGTATAGCTAAAGTACTCCTCGCTCGTGGTGATGGTGTGGAAGAAGGATGTAATTTGGAGTATGTGCCCAAACTATAGAGTTCTCAACATGTACACCATCAAAGATAAATTTCCTATTCCAACCATTGATGATTTGCTAGATGAACTGAATGGAGCTATGCATTTTACAGAGTTAGATCTTAGATTTGCTATCACCAAATCTGCATTAAGGAGGAAGATATTTTAGGCGACAGTGTTTCTGACCATGAAGGCTGGTCATTATGAATTTTGGTGATACCATTTGGTCTGTTCTCAATGCACCATCTACATTCCAAAGTTTGATGAATCAATGGAAGTTCTTGGAGAGTTTGTGTTAGTATTCTTTGATGATATATTGATTTTATAGCAAGATCTTAAAGAACATTTAAATATGTGGATCAAGCATTATAAATACTGAAGATCGGTACCACTAGTGCCAAGCCATCCAAGTGCTTGGTCTTGGCTAGGAGGTGGAGTATTTGGGACACAAGCCACATGAAGAAGTGGACTTAACAAATTAAGGCTTAATGGGTGGAATGGCCTATTCCAAATCCATTAAGAAACCAAGGGTTTCTAGGGATTGACAGTACTATAGAAGACGGTGAAGAATTATGGGTCACACAGAAGCACCTCCTCAACAATTTCCATTGAAGAAGGATTCTTTTCATTGAAATCCTAGTCCCAATACAACACATTTGAGAGATTGAAGGAGGTCAGGTACAATCAAAGGTTTGCCACTCCGACTTCACAAGGAATTCATTATGGAATGTGATGCTTTCGCTGGAAAATGGATAGATGCTGCCTATGCAAGAAGGTCAACCAACTGCTTCTTTGAGAGTCAGCCAATTAAAGGTAAGAATCAACTAAAATCCTATTTATGAGAAGGAAATGCTAGCAATCCTCCAGCTAAAACAATGGAGACCTTTATCTATTGCAGATACTGCTAAGATGCATCATGATAGCCTAAAATATTTTGGAACAAAGACTATCTCCTAAGAGCAACAAAAAATCCAGGATAAGCACTTTGAGATTGTATATATAGGAAAGGAAAAAAAATATTGTAGCAGATGCACTTTCAAGGAAGGATGAGAAAGATGAAGCCTTATTGTGTGCCCTTTCAATATTACAAGAAAATTGGGTGGAGAGAGCCAAAGCAGAGTGGCAAAATGATGTTGAGACAAGTAATCTCATCGAACAATTAAAAAGTGATCGTAGTATTTCAGATAAGTTTTGTTGGAAGGGAGATACTCTTTGGTATAAAGAGAATTTGTATCTCTGCAATAATTCCACTCTTAAACACAATATTCTCACAAGAGTTGCATGAGTCTCTAGTGTAAGGATCATTTAGGATTTTAAGACATCATCAGTCAAGCAAGATTTTTGGGAAGGGCTAAAAGGTGATGTTCGAAAATTTGTGGCTAAATGTTTGGTTTGTCAAAGGAATAAAGGGGAGACAATTAAGACACCAGGTCTCTTGCAACCCTTATCTATTCCTAGCTAACATTGGGAAGAGGTATCCGTGGACTTCATCACAGGGCTTCCCAAATCTAAAGGTCATAATGTCATCATGGTAGTAGTTGATCGCCTCACTAAATATGCACATTTCATTGCATTATTACATCCTTTTACAACAAGTACAGTGGAAAAAGCTTTTTTGGAGAATATCCAAAAGCTACATGGTACACCTAAGGTTATTTTCAGTGATCGTGATCCTATCTTCACTAGTCACTTTTGGAAAGATTTATTCTCATGTTTGGGTACTCAATTGGCTCATAGCTCTTCATAACACCCTCAATCAGATGGGAAAACTGAGGTTGTTAATAAGTTTTTGGAAGGATATCTATGTTGTTTCACTTTAGAGAAACAATCTCAATGGGTAGATTGGCTACCACTTGCAGAATGGTGGTATAACACTTATTTTCATAGCTCATCAAAAATGTCTCCATTTTTGGCACTTTATAGCTATCATCCTCCTTCCATCACATCATCAATAAAGGTGTCACCAAGAGTTCAGGCAGTAGAAGACCACTTGCTTCATCAACAACAAGTACTTTCAAGACTCAAGGAGAATTTAGCCATGGCACAAAATTGAATGAAACAACAGGCAGACCAACATCGTAGTGAAAGAAGTTTTGAAGTTGGGGATTGGGTCTTCTTGAGATTGCAACCTTATAAGAAAATCTCACTAAAGCAACAAAAAAAGAATAATAAGTTGTCTCCAAGGTATTATGGTCCATACCAAATTATGCAAAAGATCGATAGTGTTGCCTACAAGCTAGAATTGCCACCAACAACAAAGATACATCCAGTTTTTCATGTTTCATGTTTGAAGAAGGTAATTGGGCATAATATTCTCACTCAAACAACACTACCAGAGCTCGATGAAGAAGGAAGAATCATGTTGGAACCAGAGTGCATTCGTCAAACACACACAAAGAAGCTGAGGAGTAGAACTCTCACTAAGTATCTCACCCAATGGAAGAATTTACCAGTTGAAGATGCCACATGGGAGGATGAGAAGTTCATTCAAAAGAATCCAAACTTGATTAGCATTGAGGACAATGCTTCTTTGAAGAAGGGGGGCATGCTACGCCCTTAATATTAGTGTACATCGAGTTATGAATAGTCGGCTTGTGGCTATCTTAACTCTTTATTAAGTCATATTATCATTAGTGTATTATTATTTAGTTGTTTAGGTCGGCCTAAGACTTATATAGGTGTGTCTAAGTCAGCCTAGGTGATATCCTAGGCATAAATAGGTATATATAGGAGGTTGTGAGTCTTGTTTCACCATTAAGTTGTGAAGTGTGTTCTCATTAGAGATATTTGGAGGTTTTCCCCCTCGAAGTGGCTTGTTATTCTCAGTTATTATCAAATATTTGCAGCATATTTCATATCATATTCTTCTATTGTGCAAGTTATTTCATAACACAAATTGTCCAAGAGTACACCCATGAATTCAAGAAGAGGGCTATTGCATTGAATGTTCCATTGTACACCCAAGATACATTGCTTAAGTTCATAGGTGGTCTTCACTCTTATCTATGACATACTATTTTGGTCTTGCATCCTAGTAATCTGGATGAAGTATGTGTTCAGGACACACACTTAGAGTCAAGAGGTAAGGGTACTTTTATGGAGAAGCCTGACAAGAAGCAATCTAAGCCTGAAGGTAAATCTGAAGATAACAAAAAGGGGGAAGAAGACAACTACCATTAAGAAGAAGGATGATAGGCTCACATGCTCTCATTGTGATAGGGAAGGTCATGATGTAGATCACTGCTAGAAGTTGCATCTAGAATTGAAGCTGAAATGGGCTCGTAAACAAAAAGGAAAGAAGGAGACCGCAAATGTTGTTATGGATCTTGGTTCAGAGTCTGAAGATGAAACTAAGATAACAACAAAGGGATTGAAAGTTAAGAATTTTACTACCAAAGTTTATGTTGTTAATTGTGCCAAAGTTTATGTTGTTAATTGTGCTTCTTCTTCTCAAGTTTATGATGCTCCTCAAGATAAGAAAAGAAATGAGTTAGTTCACATAAGGGTGGTTGCTAAGCACACTAAAATTGATACTCTCATAGATAGTGGATCTCAAATTAACCTAATCTCAGAAGAGGTTGTAAGGAATTTGGGATTGAGGACTACACTGTATCAGAGACCTTATCCACTAGGTTGGGTTTGCAAAAATAATGAATTGCAAGTAACAAGGCAATGTACTTTAAGATTTGCAATCACAAGCAAGAATGTTGATGAGGTGCAGTTTGATGTAGTTCCACTAGATGTCTATAGGATAGTGTTGGCAAGACCATATTTGTATGATAGAAAGGCTATTTTCTACAGGGAACTTAATCATTATCATTTGTTTAAAGATGGCATCAGGTATATTGTACATTCTCACAGGATCAAGACTGGTAGATCTTTTGCAAACACAGGCAGTTGAAAAGGGTGATTAATGCAAGTAAAGACTTACCTCTCATGTTTGTCAAGTCAAGTGATTATAGACATGAACTTGAGGTAATCAAGGCTAATCAAATGTTGCAGGATACACTGACAATACGACATGAGGAAGCAGTAAATGAAAGCATTGATGGTCCCTTGCATAAAAATGTTCCTATTGTGAAAGATAGACATGTTGCTTCATTCGCTTTTGTATCTACATTGTTATTCAGCTTGATATTAGTCAGTGGTTATTGGTTAATGGTTGTAACAGTTGATGTAGATGCTTATGGAAGTGATGGAATGATGCATATGTTTAACAACATTATTGCAGTCTTGATTGTGGTAATGAGCCAAGTGTTCAGATGGACAAAGGATACAAGACAAGTGGGGAGGCCATGCCCTCACTTAATTTCTGAATAAATGCAAATGGGGAGACCGTTCCAGGGGGATACTTGATGTCAAAAATTGAAGTGTCTCATATACTCCAGATTTCAGCGTCATCTTGAAGAGCTCGCAAAATTGAATCCAACACAACTTGAGCGAGCAAAAAAGGAGCTCATTTGCTTAAGTTATGCTCGGTCAAAGTTGGTGTCAAACCGAGTACAAAGGACTATTTAAAAAAATCATCTCCAAATTAGTCAAAGTTGGTGTCATGACGAAGAGCCTGTTGCCACGAGTCCAATGTTGTTCGTTTCGTCAAAAACGAAGCTCATAGGACAAAGTTATGACCAGTCAAAGTTGTGGTCAAACTTGGTCAAAGTGGCGACGTGGCATCACCAAAGCTTGACACTTGGCAGGACATGTGGCAGATGACATGGTGAGAGTAGTGAGTTGGCATTGACATGGACCAATTAAGTGATAAAATATGGATTAAACCATATTTATAAAATTAAAAAAATTTGATCTAAAAATTAAAATATACAGAGGATTTGGTGGGATTTGATCCCTTAACCCATGCCTTAAAAGCCTCTAACCTTGATCATTGCCCAAGATATAAAGGGAGCCCCTTCGTATATATAAATTTTAAATAAGCATAAGAAATTAAAATTAACCTCCAAATTTAAAAACAAATTACCCTTATGATTTTTATAGCCCGATATTATGAGGGTCATGATTTTAAGGGAGATAGTTTGGTTTTATTATAATTGTTAAAACTAATATTCTTAAATTAAAATTAATCAACCTCTAAATGGTTAATAAAAGGCTTTTCAATGAGTAAAGACAAAAACAAAAGTTTGGTTTTATTATAATTGTTAAAACTAATATTCTTAAATTAAAATTAATCAACCTCTAAATGGTTAATAAAAGGCTTTCCTATGAGTAAAGACAAAAACAAATAAACAATATGGAACCCAAATGGAAAGTAATAAGGGCTTAAAGATAAAGAATTTGTTTTTTTCTAGGGGGTAATGGTTGATGTTACTATTTTTAATGTAAAAGAGGGGGAAAATACAAATTTTATGGTTTTAACCATAAGGGCCAATTTTTTTGTATAAAAGGGGGGTGAAAGTGCAAGTGTGTTCATGGAGAATTCATAACTCATTTTATGCTTTGTGATGTGAGAATCATTCTAGGAAATGGATAATGGTGAGAGTTTTTGAAAGATGAGAGCTAGGACTTTGATGGTGAATTGTTGTCTTTGTACATTTGGAGCTTGAAATCAAGCTTGTTGTACTTGTGAGGGAGGACTTTGTAATTCATTATCATATGAGAGCTATGAGGAGACTTTGTAACAGTTGAAGCCTTGTAATTATTTCTAGAGCATAATCAAGGATTGATCACTCTGTTGGAGAGGACTCGAAGACGTAGCCATCTTGACGAGTTATCAACTTGTGTCGTCTTTTCTCTCTTTTCTCTCTTTTCTCTCTTCTATCAATTACTACATTTTAATTTGGTTATGTTATTTAAGCATTTTAATTATGGTTTCAAGATCTTCAATTTAATCATGGTTTAAGTTATTATTCACATGCAACAGTCTTAGATCCTAACATCAAATCAACCAATGCTACTTTTTTTTAATTTAATGCCAAAATGGCAAGTAGTGTATTCTTATTTTAAGCTTCAATCATGGATCAATTCCAATTCACATTCATTTCCACCATTTTCTCTACATTTGTCGTTTGCTCATGATCAATCATTTGCACTTGCTACATTTATCGTTTAGGCATAAGTTGTCATGCTTCATACAACCACATGAGATTTGTTAAAAAGATACTTCCATACTTCCTATCTAGCAACATAAGGCATTCATTGTATTTTTTTAACAAATCTCAACTGTATGAAGCATGATAGCTTATGTCTGATAAGCAAGGAAAAGAATGATGTGGTGCATTCTACAAAAGGGATTTTGATCAATACAAACAAAAAAACTATTTTGATCAATATATATATATATATATATATATATAGGAACACACTAATACAATCTATAATGTATGTCGAAATTACTTAACAATATCAACTAACAATCTTGTAATGGTGAAATTAGCAATACTAATGCCATTTTTTATTTTATTTAATGACATAATAACAAGTAGTGTATTCTTATTTTAAGCTTCACTCATGGATCAATTCCAATTCACATTAATTTCCACCATTTCCTCTACATTTGACATTTGCTCATCCTCAATCATTTGCACTTCCATACTTCACTCCTACCTCAAAATAGTGATTTTACCATAAGATTCATTTACAAGTTGCACATGAACTACTTGGTTAGATCCCACAATTTACATGAATGAACCCAACACTCAAATTATTAAATTAAAATTCAAAATTATTTTTTGTTAGTCATTATGAGTGTGATTAATTTTACATGCAAGGCAATATCAATTCAAAGAAAACCTCTTATCAAACGAACAATCTCCCCAGCAATGTAGTTAGACACCATCTTGACAAGTTCACTCCTACATATAAATAAAATTTAAGTGTATATTTAGATTGATTAATCCCTCTTAATTCTATATTCTACATGTAAATAATATTTCAAGTGTATATTTAGATTGATTGATCCCTCTTAATTCTATTGTTGTTGTAGCTGATCCAATTGAATTTCAAGTTGTTACATTTTCAATATATCCCTTCTAGTTCTATATTTAATTAATACTTGGATAAGCCTCATTTCTCCTATTCTTTGGATAAGCCTCATTTCTCCTATTCTTCTGATTTTGTCTTTAAGGTGTTTCCTCTTTAGTTTACAAGTTTTCCATGTAAATTATTTCAAGATCATTTTTAAAGATCTAATATTCTGATTTTGTCTTTAAGGTGTTTCCTCTTTAAGTTTACAAGTTTTCCATGTAATTTATTTCCAAATCATTTTTTTTTTTTCAAAATCTTATTAGATCTTAATTATTTAGGTGTTTCCTCCTGCAATTTTTTCAATATTTCTCTGAATTGTATTTTCGAACTTCTTTTCAAAATCCTATCAGATTTTAATTTTTTTTATCTTCCTATAATTTGTTTTTTTTTTCAAAATCTTATTAGATCTTTAATTATTTAGGTGTTTCCTCCTGCAATTTTTTCAATATTTTTCTGAATTTTATTTTCGAACTTCTTTTCAAAATCCTATCAGATTTTAATTTTTTTTATCCTCCTATAATTTGCTTGTATTCAGCTGTTCCCTCTCATAATTTGGTTGTCAAAAGTTCTGTATTTTTACTTTCCAAAAAAATTCAAGATCTTATCAGATTTTTCTTTTTGCAGCCTTCAAGATCTTATCAGATTTTTCTTTTTTCATCTTCATAATCTTATCAGATTTTATTCTTCTTTTTGCATCCTTCAAGATCTTCTTATCAGAATTTTCTTTTTTCATCTTCATGATTTTATCAGATTTTTCTTTTTGCACCCTTCTACAATTTCATTTTCAAAATTTCATAATAAATTTTAATAATTTCTTGATATAATATATTCCTTATTTTACCCTGCACTTGTGATTTTATGATTTGTCATAAAATGTTTCCTCCTATAGTTTGGTTTTAAAATTTCTGTATTTTATTTTCAAATTTTTCTTTTTGCATCCTTCTACAATTTCATTTTCAAAATTTCATAATAAATTTTAATAATTTCTTGATATAATATATTCCTTATTTTTCCAAAAAAATTCAAGATCTTATCAGATTTTTCTTTTTTCATCTTCATAATCTTATCAGATTTTATTTTTCTTTTTGCATCCTTCATGATCTTCTTATCAGATTTTTCTTTTTTCATCTTCATGATTTTATCAGATTTTTCTTTTTGCATCCTTCTACAATTTCATTTTCAAAATTTCATAATAAATTTTAATAATTTATTGATATAATATATTCCTTATTTTACCCTGCACTTGTGATTTTGTCATAAAATGTTTCCTCCTATAGTTTGGTTTTAAAATTTCTCTGTATTTTATTTTCAAATTTTTCTTTTTGCATCCTTCTACAATTTCATAATAAATTTTAATAATTTCTTGATATAATATATTCCTTATTTTTCCAAAAAAATTCAAGATCTTATCAGATTTTTCTTTTTTCATCTTCATGATTTTATCAGATTTTTCTTTTTGCATCCTTCTACAATTTCATTTTCAAAATTTCATAATAAATTTTAATAATTTATTGATATAATATATTCCTTATTTTACCCTGCACTTGTGATTTTGTCATAAAATGTTTCCTCCTATAATTTGGTTTTAAAATTTCTCTGTATTTTATTTTCAAATTTTTCTTTTTGCATCCTTCTACAATTTCATTTTCAAAATTTCATAATAAATTTTAATAATTTCTTGATATAATATATTCCTTATTTTACCCTGCACTTGTGATTTTGTCATAAAATGTTTCCTCCTATAATTTGGTTTTAAAATTTCTCTATATTTTATTTTCAAATTTTCTTTTTCAAAAATCTTATTAGATTTTTAGGTTTTTTTTTTTTTGCATACTCCCTTGTTACTACTTCTTAGGGTTTTCAATTTCTTTTCAAAAATCTTAATAATTTTAGGTTTTTTTGCATACCCTTTTGTTGCTACTTCTCTAGGGTTTTTGCTGTTTCAATTCACTTAAATGGTATGTTTAATCATGTTCCTATGGTTTGAGTATAATACTCCCTTGTTGCTACTTCTCTAGGGTTTTTGCTGTTTCAATTCACTTAAATGGTATGTTTAATCGTGTTCCTATGGTTTGAGTATAAAAATCCCTTGTTGCTACTTCTCTAGGGTTTTTGCTGTCTCAATTCACTTACATGGTATGTTTAATCATGTTCCTATGGTTTGAGTATAAAAATGGCAATTATGATCATAAGGAACATGTGTCTCCAAACAAAAATTGCACAATTCATAACATTTTTAGTTAGAAATCCAAGGTGCCATTGATCTCAAGGCTCCTCTCCCTAGCTCTCAGACTTGTACAAAATTGCACAATTCATGACATATTTAGTTAGAAATCCAAGATAACATATTTAGTTAGAAATCGATTCACTTAAATGGTATGTTTAACCATGTTCCTATGGTTTGAGTATAAAAATGGCAATTATGATCATAAGGAACATGTGTCTCCAAACAAAAATTGCACAATTCATAACATATTTAGTTAGAAATCCAAGGTGCCATTGATCTCAAGGCTCCTCTCCCTAGCTCTCAGACTTGTACAAAATTGCACAATTCATGACATATTTAGTTAGAAATCCAAGATAACATATTTAGTTAGAAATCCAAGGTGCCATTGATCTCAAGGTTCCTCTCCCTAGCTCTCGGACTTTACAAAATTGCACAATTCATAACATATTAAGTTAGAAATCCAAGAAGCCATTGATCTCAAGGTTCCTCTCCCTAGCTCTCCGACTTGAATATTTACCATTGCCTCTCCATTCCCTAGCTCTCCGACTTGTATATTTACCATTGCCTCTCCATCCTGTGTCTCCAAACAGGAATTGGAGAATTATAACATTTTAGTTAGAAATCTAAGGAGCCACTGTTGTCAAGGTCGCTCTCCCTAGCAAATTAACTTGTACATTTACCGATGCTTCTCCACCCACAATCCTACCTTCTTTCTATCATTGCCACATCTAATGTTATCTTTCTCCCAACTTCCCCCATGCTCTCCCTAGCTCTTCGACTTACATTTACCAACTTCCCCCTTGCTCTCCCTAGCTCTTCGACTTGGTATATTTACCATTGCTTATCCATCCACAATCCTACCTCCTTATCAATTGCCACATCTCATGTATCTTTCTCCCAACTTCCCACTAATTTAATTCCCTATTATGGCTTACCTAATTTTACTCCCACTAGGTCACCATCTCATTTCCACCCACAGCAACCATGATTTCTCTTGCCATCCATTCCATTTTCCCTCCCTATGCACACTTGAATACATTTCTTCATCTATTTCCATCTCTCATTACATCCCTTATTTCACCTCTCTTTAAACCTAGCCTCCTTTTTTAATCCACATCCCCAGCAGCATACACTCCTGAAAAGTGTAAAAGTGTATATCCCAACCATTGAAAAGTGTAAAAGTGTATATCCCAACCATTGCAGTGACAAAAATCGCTTAAAAAGGCCATTCTCAACCATTAAAGTGACCAGTCTTCTCTTACAAATATCAATCTAAACCATTGCAGTGCCAACGACCTTCTCTTAGAAATGTCAATAGCAACCATTCTATATACAATGAACAAATGCTCTTGAACAAATGTCAATACCAACCATTCTATATACAATGAACAAATGCTCTTGAACATTACATTTAAAGATGATGCATTTGACTATGTTATGTAGAGAACCAAACTCGCTTATGTATGAAAGACTCGGAACCAGACAATCAGCCGAATTTTCGATGGTTCCTACTTAAATGGAAGACAAACAAACACTGGACAATTAACACAATTTTGGTTAATTCCTAAACAAATATTTTTTGATCGCTTTTAAACTTGATTTTTAAGAATAGAATGTCAATGCATCGCGGAAAATTAGGTCATTCCCTTGGCTCTCAAATAAACAGAGGGTCCCGAAGATCATAGCCTAATACTCACAGCCCCATACTCACAGAAAAAACTGCAAGCTACAAAGATTAAACATGTATGCATTTCAAAAATCAGAAGAGAAAAAATATTAACCAGTTGAAAACAACATTTTGGCAATTTGAGGTCCCTAGATAGATCAACACTCGTTGCAAGAAAGAGATATTAGTATGCTGGCTGAATCACATTATCCTACATCCGTATGGCTTCAGCGTGTGTAACAAATAATTCACCTCTGATCATTACAAGAATGATCTCAGAGAAATCCGCTAAGATAAGATTTATCATCATCAGCCATCAACCCTAAATTTATAATTTCAGATATTTAGTAATTACAGACTCACTGCCAACTAAATTTACAGACTAGTGAACATAGTGCACAATACAGTTCTCTTAGGATCATAGATGCAATATTAAGACTGCAAAAATACTTCTTGTTGGACTACTGAAAATGGAGACATTATTTGACAAACCAAAATGCGAAACAAGACAAACAACAGTACTGCATGACTTTACATTGTATTCGACACGGCACTCTAATAACAATATTGGTGCATCAGAGAGATTCCCAAGAATAAGTCAGCATTCTCGCATGGAGTTCTGATGTCCCTATTCTTTTCTTCATCACTTGCATCCAAATCAATATAATGTATAATAAATAGAATACGCATTACTACATTTCTATACAGAGTTTTTCTTATAATTGAGCTATAATTAGAAAACACCTTTACCACCCAGCTGTCACCAAATGCAAAACAAAAGATCCAACCCAAAATCGAGCGTTAAATCAACACCCAGCTATAACCAAATTCAAAGACCTAAAGCAAAATAGATTGAATCGATAACTTAGGGGCAAAATATCTACAGCCTATACTTAAGCTGATCACAAAGTATCCAATTTAAATTGAAAAACTTCTTACCACAAACCCTGAAAGCCACCAACACCCCAGTACCCAGACATGTACACACCTAACCCTATAATAAATTCACCTTTATTCGACCAACCAGATATCAAACACCAATAACCCCAAAAAAACAGCCATAATTCACAACCTAGAGTGGTTACACCAAATCCTGTTTCGAAATGAACTTGAATCCGCCACGAAGACGTCTATACATTCAAAGAATGAATTTCAGAAACGATAATAACGTACAAATCACCCGATTCAGCACCCTTTTGCCAATCCTATATACACACTTAAATCTGAACCCAGAAATACAGATATAATCGCCCACCCAGGCAGCTAACACCAAACCCTAAAAATAACTGAATATTTCACTGAATATCTAGCTACAGGCCCATATTTAAAACCAGAGCATGCCTCTAATCATCTTTAATCCACCGCCAAGAAATCAATACACATTTCTAAGTTTCAATCACATGAAGATTTGCTAAACTAACAGTTACAGCTAAACTTTGTCCAATCTAGGTCACTTCAATTTTTTGAAACGGAAATTTAACATTTAACAACAAAAAGCGAATTTTCTTCACAGGGCTAAACTACGTAATTTCAATAGCGATAAAGCATGACGAGAAGAGGTCTACTTTTTTTCAATTCTAGATATCCCAGACGAACATTAAGGCTATACATAAGACATGAAAAAACATGAAAAAAAATAGAAAAACGCTCAGTGGAAGAAGAAGTCGTTTTCAAAGAAGCTCACGGCAGGAAACCCCACCACTGCCCAAACCCCCATAGGGTTAAACCTCATCATAGCGTTTCTAACTGAAAAGAGATGATAATGAAAAAGGATAGAAAAATGTTCAGGCATAGCTATGTGGCTTCAGTGTGTGTAACAATTACAACATCAAGAGTCTCAGAGAAATCCGCTAAGATTATATATCATCATCAGCCACACAAACCCTGATGAAGCTATACAGGAAGAATAAATAAATAAAAATGAAACGAGAAGTATAAAAACCTCGGCATACCCAAAATCCATAGGAAGAAGTTATGCTAATAACTCCGATCATGCTCCGCAATGAGGAAATGAGTAATAGTGTGGATGCATCGGCGTTGGATTTGTATAAGTAGTAGCGTTTGCCATTCCTAGTTAGGGTTTGACAGTTTCAGGGTTTCCTTGGTTAGGGTTCAGGAATTTTAGGGTTTGTATGGAGCTACCCATATCTTAAGATTTTTTTCCATTTTTTAGACAATTTGTTGCTATTTTTTTTTATTAGTTAGTTTGGAAATTGGAAGGCACGCACCTATCATGTTACGGTTGCGAGGAAATAAATTAGGATGATATAAAAATCATTTTATTACAATTTCTTAATCATATAGAAAGAGCAGAAATGTTATTTATAGTTAATTTTTTTATCTCATAATAATTTGAATTAGTTTATGGATTTATGATCATTATTCTAATGAAATTCTTTCTTCCTTTCTTTAGCATTTTAAAGTGAAAATGCAACTTTATTAATAATGTTTGTTTTTTTTTTTTTTTTCTATTCTATTAATAATTCTTATAAATGCATGTAATTGAGTTCATAGTAAAGTGGAGTTTCAATCCTATCAATAATAATATTTGGTTTTTTTTCAACTCTATTAATAATTCTTATAATGCATGCCCTTTGACCTTGCAATAAAGTGGAGATCCAAATCTATCAATAATAATAATGTTCGGTTATTTTTTCAACTTCATTAATAATCCTTATAAATGCATGCCCCTTAAACATGCAATAACAATTAAAGCAATCAAGTCCACAAATTTCCAATGGATTACCTATATTTAATAATTGGTTGAGTTGAATGGCTTTATAAGTTCAAATATTTTGCTCTACATGTTTTATATCTAGTCTCGTTGCTTTCTTATTTGAGGTAAACAATTCAAAACAGTTGAGTGCTTTTGGGCTTCTGTTTTTTTAATTCCCTTGGTAGTTCATTGTTTTGATATGTTTGCCTAGATGTTGGGTGGCATACAATTGATTATAAAATTAGCATTGCTTCTTCTTTTTTTCTCTCATATTCTTAGTATTGCTTCTTTGCTTCTAATTTTGAGCTTTAGCATGGCTTGGGGATAGGATTTGATAGGATTTGATAGGATTTCATGACATTCACAATAATTTTAAGATTTTTCATCTTTGGTTATGACATTTCAGCACCCCTTAGAAAATATGGAAATGAGAGAATTTGTGGTCAAAATCTAGTAGCTCACTTGATAAAAATGAGCTTACTAGATAAGGTGAGACAAAACATGAGTTCTTGGCAAACAGACTGTTGAGGGGAAGCCTCTACTCCCACAAAGTCAATTATTTTTTTACTAGAGCAAGAAGATGGTCTGCAACACAGCAAGAGTGCATCCATACCTTCTCTAGTCCCCTATAATGAGGGTTAAATTTGTGTTTGTCTTTCCATAAGAGCACTAATACAAATGCCTTGCCTACCACCCTACCATATCTTCTTCCCTACCAATTATATAGGGTGGAGACCCAATAGGAAAAGATAGGGGAAATGTTAAGATTTTAAGGCTTTTTATTTATTTAATTTTGAACTTAGTGGCATAAAAGATATTTCCACCTTTCTTTTCATCTCATCCTTCACTTTTCTTTTCTTTTTCACTATTTTGTGAATAAAGTTTAGAATAAGATTTTCAATGTGTTAAGTAATTTTTACTTTTGAATTTGTTACTAAAGATGAGTTAGATTCTTAATGTTTTATACTATTATAATTCTAACTTTAATTTTTAATTTTTTGTTTTTGTAAGTCTAGTTATGATTTTATCTATTTTTTTAAATTCATGAGAATTTAGTGGAATAGTGCACCACTTTGAAGTAGTCATTTATATAACACCCCCCTCAATGCTTGGTTCAAGGATCATGGTTTACGTGATAGTGACAATGAAAGTGAAATGTAACATCCAAGAAATAGAATGTCATCAAAGCAAAGCTCATGTTAATCAATCCATACTATTATTCCTCATCCCCATTTTGAAAACAATATAAAAATTGTGAGTGACTATGTGGAAATGGAGGCAATGTCATTTGCTAATGTCCAAAAGGTTATCCATGAACAATTAATTCTACTTCAACTATGCACTTTCCATGACCCTTATGGATTTTAAAACCTTGATTTTCAATGGGTTATCATACTTCAATAAGTTATTTGTCTAGAATATAATTCTATGTTGTCATACTAAGGGTTTTTTTCAATTATTTCTTCTCCTCCAATCACTTGGGTTTCATCATTTCTTCAATTTTTGAATTAGGTTGTCTTAGTTTTTCAACTGTTAATATTATTCATGGATGCAGTGTTCACCTTAGGTTGGGCCACTAAAGGATACCACTTAAATCATGAGATTTAAGATCACATACTCTACTTGTTATTGGCCCTTGGCAATTCCTAGTCAAGCAATTACAATTTAGTTATTATCGTGGTTGTTTCTTATCAACGCTCCACTAATTTAGCAATGGTCATGTCTCTTTTCCCTATAAATGGATCAAACTTGGTGCATTTGGTAGTATTCCAATTCTATTGTACATTTATCATATTTTTAGTTGTGGAAGTTAGTGTTGATGGTACCCATACTCTAATTGGTGGATTTTGTTGATTGACATCCATTACTTCCTAGGTGCCTAGTTTTTATTTCATCTTTCTTTTATAAGAGAGTGGCAAGTATTTGAAGTAAAGGAGGGGAGATAGGAAATTGTTGGTATAAAGGAGATGGTCTAACAAGATTGTGTATTCTAAACTTAATTTATTAGTCAATCTATGATATATATTGTGGTAGCTTCTAGCCAATCTAAATTATCTCATTTTAGAAAACTATATAACTTCATCACAAAATATGTTTGAAATACTAGTAAACAACATCCCCCATGCACCATCGAGCTCATTTAGTGAACAGTGTAACAAAGTATTTATTGTGGGATAAATTCCATGAGTGATCAAAGGTAAAGTTGATATGTTCATTTAAAATCAAATATTGTTGAAGTAAATGTAGAGTATCGATCTTGGTAGATCTTGTTCATCGTTGGAAATTGTACTCTATAGTTAACAATGATGGTATTTACCTATTGTGCACTTAAAGAAACTTGGAGCAAACTAAAAATAAAAAATATATCATAACTAGAACAAGTTTTAAAGGTTTGCCACATGAATTAGGTTAAAATATTAGAAGTGTGTGGCTAAGGAATTTGTAGGGCTTATACTTGGTGGGTATGTTGAATATTTTGTTCTTTTAAGGGTTTTTTTCTATAGTAGGAAATTTTATGTTGTACCTTGTAGTGTATATTCCCCAATTTTAAGAATTCTCGAAAAAAATCATTTCACACTATTCTTTTAAATTTTAAAGATTTTTTTAGGTCTTGATATTGTAAAGAGATGCAAGTTGGCCTATGTGAGCATCCATAGGTGAATTTATTTCTACTTGCCCATTCTTCATTTTTCTCACTCCTTGGTTTTGACCTCCCTACCAAGATTTGGGGGTTAGTTTGACACCTTTATAAATGTGTCATGTAAATAATACTAGTCCCTAGAAGGTGCTATTTTTTGGCATTGCACATACTAAAATCTTTGTCAATCTAGAGGTAAGCTTTGGGATTCTACTATATGGGTTGACATGTTGAGATCTTCCTCCTTTCATGTTTTGATATTTCTAATATTTTTGTTGTCATTATGTATGGTTATTTCTACCTTGGAACTGTTCTCTATGTGATGCCTACAATTTTTAAGTGCTTACTATGGTGGATAGCTCTTCAATGGGATTTTTGTATTATGAAAAATAAAATAATTTGTAAAGGTTTGTAGGGCATCTATCACTATGACATTACATCAATTATCACCTACAAATCCCATATAATACAAAAATACCTTGAACTAGAAATAAGAATACAAGGTTGAGCTTTTGTGATGTTTTAGTTGAAATAAAACTACAGTTGTGCATCTAGATAGTATTTGAGTAGAGAAAATTATTAGTTTTCACAACCTACTAAAATTTAAAATGCACCTCATGATCTTAGGGTAAAAATATAAAGTATTTGATTAAGTTGTTAAGGTATTTCTTTTTATAGAATTTTGGCAAAGCAATATTCATAAAATTTAAAATAAGACAGAGAATGATATAATGAAATCCAAAAAAGAAAACCCACAATAGAAAGTGGCTTAACATGGCTTAAAATGGTGTTTTTTCTTGGCCCAACAAAACAAAAAAATTATCCAAACCTACTATTTAGCCAAGGAAGTAGATCAATTGATTGGTGTATATAGATTTATATGACAACTTTTTTACTTTCACAAATGGTCTATATGCCACAACAAACAACAATATCAAATGGGATAAAAAAACATAATATTGAAGTCATAAAACTAATTTTATTAACTCTTAAAAAAATCTTACCTAGCTAAAAACAAGAAAAGATTAAAGGTAAATAACATAGAAGATAATGTAATGCACACACAATATCTTCACCTAAAACCCTTCTAATTATTTATCCTCATATAGAGTTGAAGTAGAGTGCACCCTATCTCCACTTGATTTGGTATTTTCATGTGTTGATGGAGGAACGTGGTTGCTTATGAAACCAACAACATGATGATAAGATTGATATGATAATAGATTAAATGGATAGCACAAGGATATAATGAATCTATAGGTCAAATAGAAAATATTGTAGTATATAATGGATGCTCAAATGGGATGAGAGGCCTCTCATTTACAAAATTTCCATGTGGAAATTGAGGGCCAAGATGCATTGGTTGATGGATGACTAGGATTTATTAAGCATTAGGGTTTGGTCAAAGTTCTAGTCATATGACAAATGTTGCATGATAGATAAGGGCTAGGTTTAGGATTTGATTACAGTAACATCCTTATGTGAATGGTTGAGATTTAGAGGAGTAGTATGAAATGGATGGATAAGATGCAAAGTTAGTTTGACTTTTGTGGTAAGTATTAGGGTTCAATGAATCTAAACAAGGTCTTAGTTAGTCACGTGACTCTCAACAATTAATTAAATAATAATTAAATTATTTAATTAATTATTGGAGAAGGGTGACGTGGAAAGATAAATAAATAATAAATATTTATTTGATTAAAGTGGGAGATAAAGGTGAAAAATAAATTAATTAGATAAATAATAAACATTTATTTAAAGTGAGGGATAAAGGTGAAGGATAAATTAATTAAATAAATAATAAATACTTATTTAATTAAAGTGGGGGATAAATGTGAAGTATAAATTAATTAAATGAATAATAAATATTTACTCAATTAAAGTGAGGGAAAAAGTGAAGGATGAATTAATTAATTAATTAATTAATTGACATTTATTCAATTAAAGGGTAGTGTAGGGTAAAGTCAAGTGTGGCTAGGTATGGTCAATTTTCAAGTGTCTACACTAGCATACTTTTTTTAATATGCCTATTATTGTTACTTGATTTTCAACTATTTTGAATCATCTGCATACCACAATTACAGATGGCATTTAGAGTGAAGGAGAATAGAAGGATGTATTTTCCCTTACCTATGAATTTTTTAAATATAAATATAAATGAACATAAAGAACAAATTTGTGAGAATAATAGTCCTCAACAATGAAACATTGTAAAGCTATTTTACTATTAGTAAAAGTACTACAAGTAAAATTAATTGGCACATAATAATATTAAGATTGTATTACTTATTAAATAATATGTATTATAGAAATCGTAGAACTTTTTAAGACAAGAAGATTTAGGTATAGTAGTTATGGGTAAGGAATTTGGGTGTTCTTCGTGAGACTTTAGTGGCTAAGTGTGATTTTTTTGTCCCTATGGATCTTGGAGATGTGGGTGTGGTTTAGACTTTGGATCTTTTTTATTGTGGTAGGACTACCCCTCAACCTAGACTAGAGCCATTTTCCAAAGGGAAGATTCAAAGAATTGGTTGTTGGATGCCCCCTCCTCATTGGGTGTTGAAAATCAACACTGATGGGTCTTCTAGAGGAAATCTTGGGCATGTTGGGATTGGTGGCATTAGAAGAGATAGTTTGGGGGTGGTTGTGTTCTTCTTTTTGGTGTATAGAAGTCAACAAACCAACAAATTTATGGAGGCTTTTGTCTATTCTTTTGGCCTTGAAACGGGCTCATTCCCTTAGATGGAGAGGATCATATGTGAGTCAAATTCATAGATTGTGATTGATATGTTGAATAAGTGACAATGGATGGCACGAATTGGCAACTGGCCTTGGTGGTCAAGCAAATATTTTTTTGGGTGAGGTGTTGGATTATGTCATCATTTGTCATATCCCTCATGAATGGAATAAGGTGTATATTGCTTAGCTAAATGGGCTTCTAAGAAGATGAGGATTTGGAGTGTGGAAGACTGGGGAAGCCTTTTGGTGGATCTTTCCCAGTTGTTGTAGGATCTTATTATGGAGGATATGAGATGTTTCTTGGGGGTATATTGATGTCTTTGTTTTGGGCCTTTGATCCTTGGTGGGCCTATTGCGCTCCTTTTCCTTGTACTAAATTTTTAGCTCAATAAAAAATTTACCCCTCTTTTTATTAAAAAAAAATTATAGAAGAAAAATATACAATGTGTAGGGAGGGCACATGCCAACAAAAAAGAGGAAAAATGGTTTGCAAGTAAATATTTTAATAAGTAAAATAATAATACGAAAATCAAATATAATATAACTACAAAGCAATAAAATATAGATATATTACTAGTATTAATTACAAGTATAATGATCCATGGCTATTAAATTTTGAGGGATCCAAATTATTTGAAGATATAAAATAGGTTAAAACATTTGAGTCAACAAGAAATGATGACATAGTGAACTCACACAATCACTACATTTTATAATTATAGAGAGTAAATATAGATTGACAACCTATTTTTTCTAAACATGTAATCAAATATATTGCAGAGTATGCAGTAAAATAAATGATGCATCTTGCAAACATAGAAAACCTTAATGATATATCCACAAGAGAATATAGGATGTTTTTGATTAAGACAATTATAGAAAGAGACATTGGAGCTCAATAAACATGTCACATGTCATTGGAACTTCCATTATAGACTAGTAAAATACTTTTTAATATAAATGTATCACGAGGTATTCAAACATATAGTTGTAAGTGATGAAGAGAATAATGAAGAACATATAAAATATTTCATTAATGGATATAAAAGCAAACCTTTTGTATGGAAGGTGTCTCACTTATGGATGTAGCTAGATCATGGATATATAATCCCAAATGAAGAAGAGATAACACATGTGAGGCAAGGGAAATGGATGTTGTTGTGAAAGTATTTTTTAGGTTTGTATTGATTTACTTTTTGTTTATTAAAATTATTACTTTACAAACCATTCCATGGCATAGAAAGAGATATTGATCATAATAAGAAATCCATAATATCAAATTGGAAGTCATTCAATTATAATCATTAGCATGTGGAAGGAACAAATACTACAAAAAATATTAAAAATATTAGTCATTATAAAATTAAAGATAGTGAAGTTGTTCAAGGAACTACAATAGAGTATGAGTGGGATATTACATCTAAATTACATGAAGGGTAGAATATGAAAGAACTGTTGACATACATATGTTGAACATAAGAGATATAGATAGACAAATAACTTGGTTGACACATATCAAGGTGAAGACTACACAAGTCAAGCAACCAATTTTACATGCAACATGAAAGATAATGGGTGTCTCATACATGATGATATAACACATTATATCAACTACACAACGATTAGTGATAAATAAATAAATAAATCAATGTAATTATGGTGTGTACTATCATAGGAATTAGAATTGATAATTCAAGGAACAATAAGAATAGGAAAATTATATCTAATTTGTGTCATCATTCAAGCTTTTGAAAATGTAACAATTCCAAGTTATTCTCCCCTTTTATTACTTGCACCAATTAGAGTTGCAACATTCAACATAGGAGCATTGGTAGTTAATTTCAAACTCAAAATTCTAATAAAATATTTTGCTCAACTAGAAGGAACAAGAATAACAAGTTTATGAGAATAAATAACACATATCAAATACATATGTATTGATGAAATGAGTTTCATTGGATAAAATTTGTTGGAGAACATAGACTCTCAACTCTATCAAGCATTTACACAAAGTGAAAACATGAACATTGTAGGTATATCTATGATTTTGATAAATGAAACTAACTATTTCATATTATAATACATGTAATTCACAAGTATTAACTTTCTATACTTATAGTACATAGTATTGAAGTCAATCATTATCTACTATTATTCGGGTATATCTATGATTTTGGTTAGAGATTTGGGCCAAATGCCCCTAATTAATTATACACTGGCATGTGACAACGATGTATAGACTAAGTTACTATGTGAATAATTCAAAAAATTTGGTACTTTAGATAAAATATTTGAACAAGATGGAGAAAACATCTAGCAAGAAATATTTCATCAAGTTCTCACAAATATAAGAGATGCAAATCCAAGAATTAATGAATAGAAGTTGCTTATGACAAGAACCAATCTTAGCATGAATGCAATGAGCAATAAAGATTTTACAATAGTATTCATTTTTTCCACAAATAATAATGTTCACAATCATAACAAAAAAATAAACTCATTGAAACACCGTGTTGAATGTAGCATTGCAAAAACAGTGGGAAGTGTTGATGCAATGGAAGGAAGTACAAACAATGAAATTTATGTGGAATTATTAATTAATAAGAATGTATGGGTAGTGTTGGCTTGTTAAGGGGTCGGGTTGGGTGAATCCAACTGTGAAGGATCGTAAGGAGGTTTATTGGGAAAAACCACTAGAAGGTTGGTGGAAAATAAATTTTGATGGGGCTTCAAAAGGAAATCCTAGTCCCTCTAGGGCTAGATTTATAATTCAGGATTGGAATGGAGATGTGTTGGAAATATGAGCAAAGAAGTTGATGGATGGAATGAATAATGCAACAAAAGCATTAGTAGCGTTGTTGACAATGAAATGTGGTAAAAATCTTGGTGAAGCAAAGATTCATTTAAAAGGAGATTCGTTGATAATAGTCCAAGCAATAATGAAAGGGATAATTAACACTTGGCACCTCCAAAATGTGGTTGAGCAAATCATAGATGAATTAGCCTCTCTTGAAAGTTTTTCGTTGAGCCACATTAGAAGAGTTGGCAATGTGGAAGCAGATGTGTTATCTAAATGGCCACTAACCTTTGATGAAGTTGGGGATTTTAAATTAGAAGATTTTAGATGAGTAAGTTTAGCAAAGTTCCTCGATAATGCAGGAGAGTACAACATATTGAATGCATAGGGTGGCAGCCATTCTATGGTAGTTTTGACAAGACAAGTGAAGGGCAAGGAAGTCGAGCAATGGCCATGCAGTATAGATTGCATTTATTTTGGAGTGAGAAATTCAAGATGGTTTTCATTTTATGGCCCTTGGTTGTTACATTTCATTTACACTTCGAAGAGTTAAAGAAAGTCTAGCAGCAATTCTTTGGTGGTGACGATGCTGGTGTTGTAGGATTCTAATGGAAGCCAATTTTACCTTTCTTTCAAGATGACAACTAAGTCTTTTTTATGGAGATGCATCTAGAAATAGGCTTATGGGTTTATTTCTCATTGATGATGAGAGACTTGCGCAATGTGCAAGGATGATTATAGGTAAGGATTTTGGCATTCTAAGACACCGTTATAGAACAAATATGGATGTTTATTCCATGATTGTAGCTTTGGGCTTGGATTTAGGAGAATCAATTGAAACGGTAAAGAAGGTGATGAAAAAAATTATCCATGACAATTTTTTGGTGGACATGGAGTCAATTTTTGAATCGGCAGTTTTGGGTGTTTAGATAGACATTTCAAAGGGAATTATAGATGAAGAAATGGAGGAGTTGTATGGGTTGTCAAGGCTCAAGCCCTTCATTCATTGGCCAAAAGGAAAATTTAAAGCACAGTGTCGAGAAGAAGCTTGTTTGGGTTGGAAAGTACTCAAACTTTTCATTGACTTAATGGAGGTCGAAGAGTACATTGAGTAGGCAAAGGCAGTGGCTAAGGCAAAAATGCAGGGCTTAGAGGTGGAAGCAAAGCGCCAAAAGCAATCAAAGGTGAAGCACCAGAAGAAGAGACCTTTGGAAGAGGTAGGTGAGGGTTCGTTGGGGCTAGATAGTGCGGGTTAAAGAAGGGTCCTTTGTTGGTTTTTTGTTTTGTTTCTGAAGTTATTTTTTTGTTACTATAATTAATGGTGGCTAAAGATTGTTCATTGTAATGTTAGGTAATTTTTTGGTTATGACATGGGTGAATGTTAATGGTTGTAGGTTTTTAGGGATAGAACTATGGAATAATGGTTTTTTAGTAGCTGGGAACAGGGGCTTGAGGTGGTTTACTTTGCACGTTAAGGTGCTTTTGGTCTTTTATTTGCAAAATTATTTTTGGTGGGTATTGAATTGAATGGCTGATGTAATTTTCATTTTCAAGCAATAAAAAATCTCGTGTTACAGACCCAAAAAAAAAGAATGTATGGGTAGTGTTAACTTAAAATATTTGTATACAATTAGGTCTTAAAAATGGAGCTCCAAGATATATTTAACAAATTATATACAAACTTGGAAGCGTGTCATAAAAATTACCAACATGTGTATTGCTTGATTTTGATAGTTACTTGGGAATACCATTTTAAGATCACAATCCACATACAATTCTAATTACAACAATACAAAGTGACTGCATGATCCAAATACCATAAAGATTGGCTTGAATATTAACAATACACAAATATTGGATTTGACTATGTCAAAAGCCACTATTGATATAGGATCAACAAAAAAAGCATGATTGACATTTGTGGATATATCTCATGTAAATTCTTTAGAAGGCCTAAGAATAATGTCACCATTCACATATGACCATTACAAAAATAGAAAAACGGAAGATAACTTGCCAAGTAGAAAGCTAAAGAAAACATACCAAAATTTTTAAAAGATAATTGATGTAACATACTTTATTGAAATTTGCTTCAATGATTATCAAATTTTGTAATATAATATATAGAAAATCATATTAAGAATATTATACATTATAAATTCTTCTACTACATAGTATATAAAGCACATTAATACATTATGAGTGGACTATAGCATGCAAACCAAAGTAGAACAAAGAAACTATAGAAAAAATATATATATTGAACATAATAGAGCATAATATGCACTGTATATTTCTCATTTGTTTCTAAATATAATAAATAGTTGGTGATCAATATTGGTGATGGATTTTTCAATCCAATATTTTTGTAGTTAAGTAATTATATTAATTATTTGTTTATTTAAGTATCTACACATAATCTATATGATGCTATTGTAAACAAAATACATATTTTTTACATATTCAAATACTTCATATAAAATTACTTTAAATATCCATGTTCAAAGAGTATTATCATTATGTTTACAATTATACATATGGTTACAGTTACAGTGATGCTTACAATTACTATTACAATTAATTAATTAGTTATAATAATAGTGGTTAGTATTATAATTATAGTCAAATTATAAATTGGGTTGGGGTTAGATTTACAATTGTAATTAAGGTTGGGTTCAGGTTACAATAATTAGGATTATTATTATAATTAGCATTGGGAATAAAATTAGCATGTCTTTCACTACAAATTCATTTTTCCCCTCGAAGGTCATTTTTAATGTTTAAGAGTTTCTCATTATAGCATGCATTTCCCTTCAAGTTATGTCTTCCCCTCTAAGCCTCCTTTCGAAGTTTTAAAGTTTCTCGTGATGATATGCATGTCCAACTTGCCATCCCTAGCATGCCTTTCACTTCAAGTCCTCTTTTTCACTCTAAGCTATTTTTAAAGTTTCAAATTTTCTCATCTTGGTAGCCCTATCAAAAAATTAATCTCCACCATGTCTTTCTAAAAATTATACATTTCCCCTCTTATCCCTTTTTGGAGTCTCAAACTTTATCAGCCTAACATGTATGTCAAACTTATCACCCTCAACATGTGTTTCCCTCCATGTTTGGTTTTCTCCTTGTAGCCTTGATTATAAGCCTAATTATGTTTGAACCCTAATTTTTTTGTAATTATAACCCTAAATCTATCCGAAATTCTAACTTTAACTAAAAATCAAATTCTAACCCTAATCCTACCTTTAATCGTAACCCTACCTTTAACCCTAACCCTAACCTTTATCCTAAATAATTCTAACCCTATCAATTTCCCTAATTCTAATCTTAATCCTAACCATAATTCCAACCCCAACCATAATTCTATTTGTAACCCTAATTCTAAATATAACTCTAATTATAAGCCTACTCGTAACCCTAATTCCAAACCTATCCATATTTGTAAGTCTAACTCTACTACTAGGCCTAACAATAAATCTAGTTCTAACTCTAAGATTTATCACAATCTTAATTCAACCCTAATGATAACCTTCATCCTAACTCTAATTGTAATTGTAACCCTAACCCTAACATTAACCCAATTCTAACCCTAATGTTAATTCTAACCTTAATGCCAATTATAATTTTAATGATAACTTTAATACTAACCCTAATTCTAACTCTAATTATAACCCTGACATTGAATGTTAATAATAGAATAACAATAGACATAATTGTTAATTATTATTATTATTGTAAGATTGTTTTATTTAAATTAAATTTATACAATATTAATTATAACCTTAAGTTTAAAAAGATAATGTAATTAAAAATTAGGTTTAGTGTTGCCTTTATCAATAAATTTGAAATATTTTTATGATTAAATATTTATAACTTATTTTAATGTTTTATTAAATATATTTTATTTAATAAAACCCTCATTCTATTTTTTTTTATAACTAAAAATAAATTTGTAAACACAAAATTAAGAAAATTAAAAATTATATGTACATTGTAATGTAAAATATAAAACATGCAACATAACATGGTTATAATTTAATGTATAAATAAAGCAATAATTAGAAAAAAATTGTAAAATAGGTGCTTATTCAACCTATATAGCATTATTATTACTATGTATATATTACTTGCATTGTAGGCTTATGTTTTCATCACATAAATCATATTTTAATTATCTTAAAATAATAAATTTTGCTTATCTTATAGTTATAATGGGAATTCAATCAATGTCTTACATGTTGCAACTAGAGATGCTACTAGCATATAAATAGATTTTAAAAATTTATATTAAATATGTTGAGAGACAATCTTCTCAAGGCATCATTCAATTTCTCACATATAAGTGCAATAGGCACCTCAATAAGAATATCTTTCAATATACTATATATTACTTGTAACTAGTTCAATATTGTCAATTTTGTTGTTTAATGTATGTACCAACAAGTTATATATTTTTATGGATAAAATCATGTATCTCTTAATTCCTTAGCATGGTTTCATACATTACTTCAATGCTCTTAGAATCTATGGCATGGTTGGAACTTTGAACTACTACCCAAAGTTTATTCCAAGTACATACAAGTGAACAATAAAGAAGTGATCATTTTAGAAAAGTACAATAATGTTCAAGAAATCAACCATTACAAAAAAATTAGATCACAAATTGAAGAATCCTCACTAACTGAAAAGGAAATTCAAGGCAAAGAAGTAGAAGTTGTAAAAAATAGTCTTATACATATCTCCCCCAACCAAGAAGTAGAGTTTTTCAGAGAACTAAAAATACATTAGTGCTTATTGAAGTTAAATGAACTGAGATAAAAACACAATCAAGTGTTATTGCAATCAGAAAAGGGATAAATTTCACTAAAAAGTGGAAAATTATTCAAGAGCATCAATCCACTCATGTTATTCTTGGAATAGTTAGTCAATGTCAATTTCATTGGGAGCATCTTCAACTTGACTACAAAATTTGGAGAATATAGACATAATATTCCATCTAAGCATGATAGTTATGTCCATGTAAATAGTGACTTTGTTAAACTAGTTAGTAATTAACCTACCAAGAGAGAGTCATATTCGCATTGCTTAAGTCTCCACTTAGGGACTTCTATACTTTTCTCACCTCATGTGGTTGATACATGCTTCATCATCACTCGAGACACCTATTACATACATACTTGCCACTTGTTCAAACACTTGTCAAGTGAGCTCACAAGTGTTGTATGTATTGAAGGGTTAGTCAGTTGTTCATCCCTCCCTTCCCACCTCATTTGTAACCTTGTTTGTATGTGCAAGGTTTCTCATTGTAGTTTACACTCTTCATTTGCATATTGATAGACATACTATTGTGCTCATATTTTCACTTTTCGAAGGTTATCAATTCAAACTCTTTGATCTTGGCATTCTCCAACACGATATCAGATCCATGAGAGCACATTCCTTCCCACATTAGGTGTCTCCCACACATAGCTCTATCATCAAAGCACCTTAGAGTTAAATAGTATTCACAATTGAGCTCAAAAGGTCCAAGAAATGAAGAAATACCCTTCGTTAGGTGAAAATGGTTACTTCAATTTTTTTACAAAATTTTGTCTTGTATCCAAAGTATAAGGATTTTTGGTAAAAACATATTTTCTTAGGTGAAAGCTATTCATCCATCTACCCTCTTGTCAACGCCTTTGTATGGGTTAAAAAATTATGGCCTATCTGACCTACTTACAAGGTTTGTGGTATTATTTTGTAAGGTTTTTTTATTTTAGTAGATCTTTTAAAGACCAAATTGGAGGCATCGATGTCTATATCTACAATTTATCTTTGTCAATCCATTACATAAAGGCATTGCGATAAGCCAACCTGCCTATTCAAAGGCCTCTTCTTCCTTTATACAAGCAAACCTCCACCTCCCTCATACATAAGATGCAAACCGCCCCCAAGGATTGCAAAGGCTCTTTAAATCTACATCAATTTCCAACATACTCACTTTGAGAAAGCCCTAAAGGTTACACAACAAAGGAGAAAGTTTTTTTTTTACCTTGGAAGATTCAAGCATGCTCATTAAGGAAGGACCTTGACGCACAACAAGGACATAAATAAGAGGAACTTTCAATTGATGAGGAAGTCAATGTGATATAGGGAGGTGGCGCATATCTACATTGTGGATTCATCTTGAGGCGTACTTTCTACACCATAGGTAGTCATTGTATTCTCTACGCCACCTAACAAAGAGATCCCATTAATAACCTTGTGGTAGATAATTACATGAAGCCTTCATTTTTTTACATGATGATTTCATCTTTTGCACCTCTTTTCTACACAAATACTTCTCAAACACAGTAGTGTTAATTTTTGCAAAAAAGAGGGTTATGCCTAATGTGGGTTTATTGTCAACAATCTCTATATTCTACAAATTTGTAGCATGTGTTGCACTCTTTTCTAACAATCACATCAGCCTTGAATTCCTCAAGCAATCAGGGCCAATTCATGGCGAAGCAGGTGATCAAGTCTTCCCATCCATGATCTCTTCATTTTGACTCAGCCTTGTGCCACCCACATAGTCTTGCAATATCTTTATGCATCCATTTGTTGAAATGTTTTTTGGAGAGTTTATTTGTTTTCTTGATCTCAAGAGTCACTTGGTGATCAATCCCCCCAGTGGTCTCATGAAGTATCTCATATCATGCAACATCAACAACTATTGTGTGCCCTATGAAGTAGTCAACCACCACATGGTCCATTAAGTTGGGTATTATTATTAATTAATGTAATTTATTAACAACTAGTATTTTACATAAAATTTAGCATTTCATGCTAAAATTTAGTGGTTTGGGTTAACTACCTAGTTCATTTTAATACTTGTAAGGGGTTTTTGTTTTGTTTTTTTATAACTTGCAAAGGAAACATCAAATTTTCAAGTGTGAATAGTCGACATGAAGCTAGGTCCATCATCGATATTTTGATGTTGAGGTGTTTGATATTTTATGCTATTTTAATGCATTTATAATCCTCTAAAGTCATTATTGTAAGAAAATTTAGATGACACATAACTTTCACCTCAATTATCAAAATTTTGCACTTTTTTACACATATTAGAATTTCACAAGGAATTCAAAACTACTTGTAATTTTAAAATTTGGATAGCCCATTTTGTTGAAATCGCCATGCATTATAAATGATAGATTTGGCATCCAATTTTCATACAACTTATAATTCCCTTATCCATTTTTTTTTTGGGGGGGGGCTATGTTTCAACACTAATCTTTCAAGGGGATTAATCTTAAATTTCACATTCATATTTTTCTAACAATTAGATCATGTCTAAAAATTGCAAAATAAATACACATATTGTGAGAGTAATCAACATGGGGATGAGTTTTTTCCTTATAACTCACATTCTCTCATCCAACTCCTTTTTAGGATTGCAAAACCTAAAACATGTGTTGTTACATCTGAATCTCATGTTGACACATTCATGGGTTCTAGTGATTCTTTATATCAAGACATTGTTATCATTGTTTCAAATCCACCATATTAGGATACATATCTAAAGCATTGAAAAATAGGTTTGTAGTAAAATGGATTGATGAAAATATAGGGGACCTATTTTCCTTTATTTCATTAGGAAATGAGATCCACACAATGAATTGATTATCAACCTTTAGGTGAATTAACCCAAAGTGATAATCTTTATATTTCCTTATGACTAAAGGACAAGGGTCAAGGTCAAACAACACTTTGGGGAGAAAAAAATAGTAAATCAACTCCAAAATGTAATCTAACACTTGAAACTTGAAGATTAAGCTCAATATTTGCAAAACTAAAAAATAGAATGTAGATCTAAGAAGGGAATAAACATGTGTACCAGTCACCAAAAGTATTTTCTAGAAGCTTATCTAAGACTCATACGCCCATGGGTGAATGGGTCCAAGTACAAGGGTTTCAAAAATATTTTGGGAGCCTCTAGTGCAGATCTAAAGAAATCCAATTTGTAGGTTAGATTATGTGATTTGACAACAACTTTGACAACTTTGTAAATCTTGCTCTTCAAAAGGTCTTCAAGTCTTCTTCAACCTAAATCTGCAATCACACATACAAGAGAGAAAAATGTTTATTTTTGGGTGAAGAGGGGTTTTCCTTGGTCAAACCCTATTTTGGTAATCAAACCTTGAAATTAAATAATGACATGAAAGAGGGAATGAATATGAACAAAGCTATGCCACCACTCAACAAACGCTTGTATGAAACCTTGGAAATGGAGATATTAGGAAGTCTATAACTTACATGAAATGTTTGAATTGGATGTGGATCTTGGCACTCGAATCTTGCTTGAAATGATACTTTGAATGTTTGACTTGATCACGAAACCTACCTACATTACAATGTTAGCTCCAAAAGCATGCATGATGAAAGAAGACTTTGACATGATGGATAGATCTTGAATGTTCCAATAAATCTTTGATATATCTGCTCTTGAATGCTCTTGATCATCAACTTTTCTATACTTTTGCTCACCTGACAATTCTCACGAAAATCTAGGTGAAACTTAATGAAATAACCTTGTATTTATAGGTATGTATCCTTAATTTCTTGAAATTCAAATATCACAAGCCAACATTGAATTATAGATTTAGAGACATTAAAATACTACTAAAAACATAATTTAAATTTAGATCCAAAGGTATAGGGAGGACCCATTCGCCCATGGGAAAATGGGTCCTACATCCCTATACTTGGAACACACATTGCTCAATGTAAAGTGTTATGTTTAGGCATTAATTATTGTCGGATTTCCTCCTTGAAAAAAGTAATTTAATTAGTCTTGTAAATTAATTAAGGCATAATTAAGCTCAATATAATTAAGAGGGCCCAAATAAGTGTGTAAATGTAAAGGGGTGCATTTAAAAATGCTAAATTAAGGCATCATTAAGTCCAATTTAATAAGGAGGGCCCAAACTAGTGAGACAATGTAAAGGCTTACATTTTTCTACACTAAAATATCCACCAAACATCACATCTTTGTTTGTAGAATCCCACCTTGTAGATTTGGATGACACTATTAAGGATATTCATCTCCTCTATGATGTTCACTTTGATGAAGTTACATCATCATTTCCATCTTTGGATATTGCTATTGTCTCGTCTACATCAACTTCTATCATGACATATTGTGCAAATATTCATGAGTTCAATATGACTCAGTCAATGAATTAATATCAAGATATAAACACTTAAATGCAAACATCATAAATCTAAAATCAAATAGCCCTCATATTTCTAAGTAATGTAATTTATTGTAGAAAAATAACAAAATTCTGAGATAGTTCATAAATCTAATAAATTATATTGTTCAATAAACACAAAATTTACTAGTACCTAAAGAATTCATGTGGATGGTTTTCTTGAAGGGTCGGTACAAATCCAATCAAGATTAGATGTTTTGTAGACCTTACAATGTAGATAAGTTGTAAATAAAACTAAATATGATGAGGAATGTCATGTAAGTGGCATGGTGTGTTGGAGAAATCATATTATTGAGTTAATTTTCAAAGTATTACAATATGGGTTTTTATAAAGCCTTCCCAATAACTTCTCAAACCACCATGCCTGAATAAATCCTGACTAACTACTAATGAACAACAAAATATTAATTAAATCTAAATCTAAGTCACTAAGGTGACTTTATTGTAAAATTTAAACCTTAATATTTTGTTAACATGGTGGAGGATGAAGAAGATGAGTGTGATGAAGAGATAGAATATTCCTACCCAAAAGAAGGGGAAGATTTAAGTGAGTCCTACCATGAAATAGAGAGGTTTAGAAAGAAGGGAAATACTCTTGGAAGAGGATAGTGAGTGGAAAAATGATGGAGAGAAGCATTCTAACCTTTTGATAGAGGTTTCATGGGGACAAAAACATGTGGTAGAAGCCACACAAGTGTAAATGAAATTAGAAAAGAAGTAAAAGAAGAGAAAATTATGGAGATGAAAAAAGAAGTGGGTTCATTGTAGACCATAGATATGATGAAAATAGTTTTAAGTAATCTAAGATAGAGGAGTTTAGAGTTTTAGTTGAAGAATGTGGAGTTAAAGAAAGTGATTAAGTCACAACTTTTAGCAATATAGATAGTAGCTTGAGTTATATCAAGAAAATGATAAAAGAAAATAAGAAAGAGAGGAATTGATTTTGAAATAATCTATTGAGATTGAGAAGGTCGCAAGCGGAAGAAAATTTGTAATAAATAATGACAAGTTTGTAGAAGGGAAAGTGAGATAAAAGGAAATAAAAAAGGGTAATGTTGAAGGCCCTATTTTAACTAACATAACTATTTTGTTTGTAGGGAGTGAGATGATTGAAGAAGTTATAATGATGATCTTTGAGGGGCCCATATTTGATGAGAAAATTGATGAAGATGAGAATAATCCTCTATTGGAACAAAAGATGAGAATATAAATAGGCCATTAGAAGGAAAATTATTAGATGGACCTAAGGAGTTGATAGAAGAGGTGCAAATTAATGCACAAAAAGTAGACAAGGAAGAACTTGCAAAAACATTGGATTTCCATAATATTAGTTGTAATGTTTTATGTGCATGTATGAAGAAAGGTAGAGCAAGAGAAGAAGATGAAGCAAGTTGTTATGTTAATGGTATAGAAGACTAATTTCTCATGCAAGATGATAAAGATAAAGAGAAAAATGAAATTACTAATAGAAACATGTCTTTTGGAAGGCATGAAATTGTTGGTGAATGAGAATTCAAGAGAAAAAAAGTTGTCGCAATGGTTAACGAAGAGAGATAAGTTGAAAAAGTGGAAAAGAGTGTGGTTGTGTTGCAATTAGTCCTTTGGAGGACATCATTATATTGATAGCTATAATACAATTGAGTACAAAAGAGGAGGATAAAGAGAAAAGAAAAGATGAGGAAAATTTGGTTCATATAGAAGAAAGAGAAAAAGAGGTAGTGCTAGATATTTTTTATTTCCTTAAAATTACTAATGTTGATTTATTTGTAGGTAAAATTGGGAGTAGAACCAAAAGAGTACGAGGAAAGAGTGATGTAAATTTTTTATTTCTATATTGTAAATATTTTTTATTTCTATGCAAGAGAAGTGAGTGAAGAGGAAAAGGATTTGGTTATCGAGTTGTCTACTTAGTTTGTTGTAATAATTAAAGTGCACCTAGGGTAGTGAAAACTAAATAGATAAATATATTTTAGCGGAGGTGGAAAAATAATGGTGGGATAAATCCCACAAGAAAAGAGACATAAAAGATATTTGGCAAAGGAGGATGGACAATAATGGATTAAATTCTATAAAAGGAGAAAGGCTAAAAAGAATATTTTGGTGGTGATGGATAATTAGTGGTGGGTTAAAACCCATAACAAGAAGAATAAAGGGATACTATTTTGGAGGAGGTAAAGATATGGTAGAAAAAGGTCCACAAGTGAAAGAAATATTAGTGAATAAATTTGGTGAAGGATAAGTTTTGATTTGACTAAATGTTGGGAAATGAGCCAAAAAAAAAAATTGCAAGGTACATATAGTAGCATTGGAGTGTATTACTGATTATTTATTCAACCACTCAAATCCATTGTGTGAATTATGCTCATAAACTTCATACTCATTGTGCTTTATCTAGGAGCATTTGAGATCACATGAATCTTGCATCAATAAAAATATTTCAAGTTTTGTTTCCATTTTTGGCTCTTTTATATGCTATATAGTTTTGTTATCTCACTTAGATTGGAAGGTGCTATAGGAAGGTTTCAACATCTCATATAATAATTATACTTTTAACTATGATTAAAAATATTTATGAATTATTTTTTATCATTTTCATGACAAGATAATTTATTGAATTTCTGAAACACCTTAAAATTGTGTTGTTTTGCTACAATAAATTATATCACTTAGCTATTGGAGGGCTATGTTATTTCATATTCAATGGGTTTGCATTTAAGTGTTTATATATTGATATTAAATCATGCCAAGGGTTAAATAATAGATTATTTAGCTATTCAATCTAAGTCTCCTAAGATATTGGTTGATCAACAATTATGATTTCTCATAGAAATATAATCAGATAAAGGTTATGATTTAATTCTTCTATATCATCTACCAACTATCATACCATTATGCTCTTGGAATTAATGATTTGAAAATGCTAGCTTATCCTTACATTTTTATTACTAATCATAGTGTGGTCTTCAACCTTCAAAATCTTCTTTTTTCTTGTGGTTACCTTTTCTTACATGGGAATTGATTTATTGAAGTTCAATTCTTTCCTATTTTATGAGCAATACTATCACTTTGATTGCATGGTTTCTACTAGTCAGTCTTGGTGGCATGGTTGTTCTTGGAATTTTAGTTTTCATTTTTATTTTGTTTTGACGCAATAGTTACTCATTCTTGGTCAATCAAAGAAACTAATGGAGACATATCATTGTTGGACCACGTGGCTTCCCTATTGATATTATTTCTAGCTTTTTATCTCTTTGGACATGACATATATTGCATGCGATTGTGATTATTTTCTTCGGTTGCTGGCACTTATTTTGGGAAAGGTGATATGGAGATTGGTGTACCCATTTTACTAGCCACTAATCTTCCTTATACAAAAACTACCTTGCTTGTTATCTCTATTTTATTTGGAAAGCTTTGGTGGTGATGATAAATGTTTTATTTGATCAAATTATTGAATCCTCATAGTGATTTCCATATTTTGGTCACACGCTTATTTTCCTTTATTAATTTGCAACAAGATTAAAAATCTTGACTAGAGGCTTGACAAAGTGGGAGTGGATTTCTTGGAAATGTGGCAAGGGGAACAATGATAGTCTCTTGGCCAATATCCATAAGAACATATCAAAAGATTATTTTATTTTATGTTCAAAAATATCTAATAGAGGCTAATTCAAAAGATAGGGAAGGGATTGAATGATTATTCCTCGATGTGTTCAAGAGAGTACGTCACAAAATAGTATCTTTATTCATGAGAAAAAGTATCTAACATAATAAGATAAACAATTTTTATGGGATTGAATGATTATTCCTCGATGTGTTCAAGAGAGTACGTCACAAAATAGTATCTTTATTCATGAGAAAAAGTATCTAACATAATAAGATAAACAATTTAAATAAAAAGATAGTAACTCTCCATAATAGAGTACCAAAATGAGAGTACTTAAAATGTAATTTAAGTGAAAGAAATAGGCTATATGAAATGTTTTTGTAGCATAGTGTTTTAAGTAAGAAGTTGTAATAAGCTACAAGAAGTAATTAACTATGGCGTTTTATAGTTAAGATTTAACACATTGCAAGTTTGTGTTTTTGTGTGCTTAAGGCTAAGGATTGACTACCCTTAAGTGGGTTCTTAGTCCTCTACTACACTAGTAGGTGGAAGAGGAATACACACATTTGGATGTTGAAGAGCTAGGCCTTATAAACTGTGCAAAAGTAGGGGCAATAACGAAAGAAGTGAAGAGTTCATCTAGCAAGATATTAGGTGTAGGTGCAATAAGGATGCCAAGACCAATAATATTGCTAAGCATGGGAAAAGTTATATTACTAGTAGCAATGTCTTCCTCCACACATAGGTCTTAAGGAAAGGAATAACAACTTTAATTCATGGAACTATGCATGGGGCATGAACTTGCATATTACTTTGTGTGTGTTAAGGTGTAGTGGGCCTAATAAGTTGATTAAATGTGTCATTGGATACCATGTTAATTATATTTCATATTTGAGTGTCTCAAGCATTGTGATAGTATTCAAGAGCCTTAATCAAAACCTCTTGTAATATTTGGGTTTAACTGCTAGTTGTGAAAGTACTTGCCCCTTCTCTTAAATATGCAAATCCCCTTTAACCCCTAAAAGGTTGCTCAAATTGGTTTAAATTGATGGAATTTTCAAACCTTTGAGATTGACTCCATAAATTTGAATTTAGTGAAGTGTCATTCCCTTCATTCCACCCTACCATCCCGAAACCATCAACTCCAAGAAATGAATTTACTCAAAACCTAGATATTGCATGTGACCATTAGAAACTATTCAAAAATTTCTATGATTTGAAGTCAACCATTTGAGATCAACATATAAACCTCGTTTTGCTATCAAAATAAAAATTCCGCCTTTAAGAATTCTATTAAGTTAAAAATCATATAATAACATCATATCAAATAAACTATGTCAATTGAACCATATATTTATTGTATGCCAAGTTCTTGAGTACAAACTTGATATGTCAATTGAACCATATATTTTTTGTATTGTAAATGGGGTTGCAAGCTAAGTGGGCTTAGCCTTGAGTTGGAGTAGTACCGAGATGGGTGATCTCCTGGGAAGCCCAGTGCTTCACCTCTGTGAGCATCACCTAGATGCAATGAGTGCTAAGTGGACCATTCATTATCATGAGAGATGGGTTCTTGTGAACCATTACTCATGAAACATGGGTCAATGAGTTTGACTCAAACTACACGATTGAATCCTAATCGCAATATCACAATTTGACACACTATGGAAAATCCATCCTAGTTGTCAATTAATGAGCTAAAAGGGGCTCTATAATGAATGGTTCACAAGGCACAACACTTGCTGATGGATTTACAAATGGGGTTGCAAGCTAAGTGGGCTTAGCCTTGGGGGAAACTCTGTTGTTAAGTGTGCTTGAGCTGGAGTAGTACTGGGATGGGTGACCTCTCGGGAAGGCCCAATTCTTCGCCTCTGTGAGCATCACCTAGATACAATGAGTGCTAAGTGGACCATTCATTATCATGAGAGATGGGTTCTTGTGAACCACTACTCATGAAAATGGGTCAATGAGTTTGACTCAAACTACACGATTGAATCCTAATAGCAATATCACAAATTCAAACCTTTAAAAAAATCCAAAGACAATAAGATTTACAATTTAAAATGATGCAATATATGTCAGGTCAGGTCCGCCCCAGGAAGGTCAAATCCGGCCTTGTGTGGGTCGGGTCCGCCCCTCTGCAGGTTGGGTCCGCCCGTCTATAACTTGTACCTACAAAAAGTCAAAAAATAGCAAATGTGAAAGCAAGAGACCTGTTTGTGGGTCCCACCGGACATGCCAGAAATGTGATAGGTCAAATCTATGCACTAGAATATGAGCAGTAAACAAGAGAGTGCAAAATAACACTAAAAACAACCTACACCTCAAGATTAGCCTAGTTGGATTCAATATAAAATGAAACCTTTTACCTTGTCTCGAATCGATCCTTTGGTTGGCCCTTCAATCTTTGATGTTGTATGCTCCTTGGATGGCAATAGATGCAAACTAGATGGTGGTATGAGGATGAGAAGATGAGTGGAAGTGGATGCAAGTGTGAAAAATGGCTAAGTATGACTCCTAGAAAATTTTTGCAAGAGTTTGGCTACAATCAATCATCTCCCCCCAAAATGAGAGAAAAAAGGGGGTATTTATAAAGAATTTGGCAGTCTCCAGGGAAATGGATGGTCAAGATTGAGCCACCAAGATCAAGATGTAGGGCTAAGGTGAGTTGAGAACCCATAAGCCCTCACATCTTAACATGTGGCATATGATATGGCTTAAAAAAGGTGATGTGTTTATGAAGTGGAAGGATAGCACATGACATGGAGGTGGTACATAGTACCTTGGGATTCCTCCTTATCCCCATGTGGGTGAGAAGACATGGGAATTAAAAATTCCTCAAATATTTTCATGGGGATGAGAGAAGGAATTTTAAATTCCAAAGGGTGCATTGGGGGATTAATTGTGAATTAAAGATTCACATGGGGAATGGAGTGTTTTATGAGGTCCTTATCCCCATGTGGGTGAGAGGACATGTGGGGAATTAAAAATTCCTCAAATATTCTCATGGAGATGAGAGAAGGAATTTTAAATTCCAAGGGGTGCATTGGGGGATTAAATATGAATTAAAGATTCACATGGGGAATGGAGTGTCTTCTCAAAAGGAGGAAGCATTTAATGAAGTTGACTAAGGACACATTCCATAAATGACATGGGGGTTAGGGATGACCTAATTAAGTGATTAAGGTTGTGCAAGTATTCGATTAGACTAATTAATGACACTTTAGAAACAAGTGGAAAATTATGGAGGATGGGACCCTAATGATGATTAGGGGTGTGCACATCTTGATCATAAATTAATTATGACTAAGAAAGAGGGTTAGATTGCTAAGAAGGATCAGAGGCCAACTTGCAAAAGTTGGAGGATGTGACAATGAGAGAGAAAATAAGGAATTAAAAAATAAATTTCAAATTTTAAAAGACAATACTTTGGAAAACCTTGTGGAAGACATGAAATATTAATTAAATTAAATACTTTGGGAAACCTTGTGGAAGACATGAAATATTAATTAAATGAGTGATTTAATTAATACTGGCAAAGGGGACGATTTGAATGAGTAGTGGGATGATTAAAGAGATGACTTTGACCATATGGAAGTGGTCAAATTTGGATGTCTACATTTTGCCTCTCTTCAAAACACTATTAGGATAATAGGGTTTCGAAGAAAAATAAAATGCAGATGACTCTATGGACGAAGCGACTGGAAAAAGAGATGCCCTAGCATGGGAGAGATTATGAGCTACCCGAATAGAGGAGAATTAAAGGGGATGCCCCGGTCTCGCAAGGGAAGGCTTATGACGGAAGATTGGGAGAGAATGGTAGGGTAAAGGGGAAGCCTCGGTCTCGCAAGGGAAGGCTTATGACAGAAGATTAGGAGAGAATGGTAGGGTATGCCCCCTCAAGAAGGGGATGGGGATAGAAAAAGGGGCCTCAGGAAACTTATCGAAAGGATGAAGTCGTAGATGTTGATGGAAAGAGCACAGAAAACCAAGAAGATTGGTGCTTGAATGGAGGAAAACGGATTTACGGTGTGGAAATGGCAGCTCCAAGAAGATAAGGGTGGATGGAATTAGTTAAGGCTAAAAAAAGGTTAAATAAAAGGAAAAAAATTCCTTTCATTTAAAAAGTGAAAAAAAGGGGGGGAAAGAGCCATAAAAGGTAAATGAGGGAGTTACCTCTCCTCATTTGGACAACTGTCAAGTGAGAGGTGGAAGAAGAGGAGAGAGCAAAAGGGAGGAGACATGATGCCAAAGCATGATTCAAACATCATTCATCGGGGGGACGAAAGACGACATTTCTTCAATGAGTGTGTTGTGCCACGCCAAGTGAGTCTGAAACCCTCTTATGTGATTTTAGTCAATTTGTTTTTAATATTTGGCATAAACAAAAATATGGGTTTGGATGGCGGGCTTGGGAGGAAAAATGGGTTAGTGGGATTTTTTTTTTGGGCGGGGGGCAGGGGAGGTGAGGAGGGGACGTGGGGGGTGCGGGGTCGCATAGGGTGTGCCATAAGTCGGGCTCAGGCGGGTCCACCCAGGCAGCCCGGGCAGGATCGCTTGAGCTGGGGTAGGTCCACCCGCAAGCTTGGGCGGGTCCGCCCGGGCTGGGTGGGCTTAGATGGGTTCACTTGAGTTGGGCGGGTCCTACTAGGCGCCGATAGGCTCGCCCGCAAGCTCGATAGGGCGACACTCGGGGAAAGGGCTAAAAATTGTAAGAAAAGACAACATGAAAAAAAATAGACAAGTTGTTGTTGTAATGGATGCAAAAGGTGGAGAGTTTGCAGATGCGAGAGAGACGATCTGAGGTTTTTACAAGATGCATGGCACGAATGATAGGCGTGGAGCACCAAAGACTGTTAAAGGCAGGATTATTGCACATGTTGTCATATTCAATGATTAAGGCCCACGTGGCCATGCTAACAGCCCTGATAGAGTGCTAGGACTCAGAGACATCGACATTCTAGCTACCAACGGGGGAGATGACGGTGACCTTAGCAGACGTTTGGTGGATCCTGAAACTCCCTATAGCAGGGCTTCTGGTTAGCGAGTGTTGGTCAGAGGGTGAGGTGTTGGATGAGTTCATGCACATTGTTTTTGGTAGTGACAATCTACCGGTTTAGCAGGGGCAGTTGGATGTGGATAGGATGTTGTCCTATAGGGTACTGGTTTTGTCTTTGTACTTAGTGGGATTGATTAGCAGGATCCTGGTGCCAGACCGAAGCAATCAATTCCTACATCTCAGATTTTTCGAGGTGATTCAACATATCATCGAGGGCCGAGAGGGGCAGTTCGCGTGGGGGACATGCATGTTGGCACAACCGTACCGGAATATGCACCGGGTATGCTATTGGAGAGTGCTAAGTGTGGCCCATGTCACACTACTACAGGTTTGGGCGTGGGAGCACATCAGGGTGACTAGACCGATCGGGTGCAAATTAGGAGAGCACGATGACAAAGAGGTCATGGCTTGGGGTTGGGGGACAGAGGCAGGAGTGATACTGCAGTATCGAGATTTGAGAGATGTGGATATGTGGAGGAAATGGTTAGATGATGTGCAGGCGGAGATGATAGTGTGGCGTCCGTATTTGTTGCAGTCCTTGAGGGGCTAGAGGCATGATGAGGAGGCAGACAATGGTTACTTCTTCACCCACTGTTATATTGTTGGGAGGATTTCAATTATAGTGGAGCTACATAGGCTTGATCGGATGACACAACAGTTTGGAGTGAGATAGGATATTCCCATGGGGCGGGTGAGATTTCAATGACTATCACGAGAGTAGCCATGGGGGGCTCCACTGATCTTGGATGCCGTGTGGGAGGATTTGGAGACACTATAGTTTATGCCATACCCAGACAGGAAGGAGGGGCAGAGGGATGCAGGAGTGACAGATCAATATCGTCAGTGGTTCAGGCGACATCCACCGCCACGGATTACCCTAGTAGTGTCGATTGAGGGAGCACTAGGGTTCGGGTTAGAGGATGAGAGACGATTGAGGGCAACAGGACCTATACCACGAGGATGACAGAGAGGAGGTTAGGCAAGAGGAGGACAACAGGGGGGACAAGAGGTGGTGAGAGTAGCTGAGGAGCCAGCAAGGGAAATTAGGAGGAGGAGAGAAGAGGCTATTGGAGTAGCCAAGGAGCCAACGAGGGAAATCAAGAGGCGGAGACAATGGTGCAGGGTCTAAGGGGATGGAGCAAAGGAGGGAGAGGATGAGGTCAGGGTTGGAGCCCAGCAGGACAGGGAGCCAGAGATTCAAGGAGAGAGGAGCCAGGAGGCATATGCATCCCCAGGAGGTCAGCAACAGGAGAGAGGGGAGGAGGCTGGGATCAACAGAGCGTGGGAGAGATAGGAGGTAGACATGGCCCCAGGAGGGCATCAGTGACAGAGACAAGATGAGGGTGAGACTAGTAGAGTGCAAGAGGGGATGGCAGGGAGAGAGGGAGCCCCTTCGGTGATAGATGTGGATGCGATGGAGGTGTCGACAGAGAGTGAGGGCTACGAGCCACGAGAGATGACATTGACATGGATGTGTATGACCTCCGACCATTATCGACAACACCCCCAAAAGGAAAGGATCCCACAGTGGTGCTAAGAGAGACTCTGGAGAGACAATGTCTCAGCGAGCAACGATTTCAATAGACAGAGGCAGAGCAAGTCAGATTAGAGGCAACACTAGGTGAGCTACAGGTACGATTTACTCAGGGTGAGAGAGATTATGTAGTCCTGGCCTCGCTAGTGCCTGATGTGGAGAGGAAATTGATGAGAGAAAGAGATGAGGCCCAAGATGAGGAAGTGGACCTGCAAGTAGAGATAGAGAGATTGCGAGTAGAGGTAGCCAGAGAGCATGAGGAGGGAGATGTAGTGAGATGGGAGCAAGTCCGCTTGGTGGCAGAGGCAGTGATACGATAGGCAGTTGGAGGGGGGACAGGGCAAGAGCCATCAGGGACTGGTGGAGATATGGCGGGTCTACATGGACAACTAGAGCACTTACGGAGGGAGAGAGCAGACCTACAGTGGGAGTAGATTGAGCTTAGATACAGGGTGGACTATTTAGAGCAGACTATTGGGGACATAGGGTTGATGCAGTAGAGAGAGGAGGGGACGAGGAGAGAGATGCACATGCTGTAGTCGGATAGAGATGTGGCACAAGCATAGGTGCAGGTCTTAGAGGGAGACAGGGATGTGGCACAGACACAAACTCAGGTGGTTGAGAGTAATAGGCTGGTGGTCGAGTTAGAGGTGTGATCTCTCCGAAGAGAGAGGGATGCAATATTGTCACACGTGTCAGGGCTACAACAGGAGCAAGACTCTACCGAGTTGAGACTTCAGGAATTGCAGAGGGATAGGGATGCAGTAGAGGCTCGAGCATAGGCCATGTAGAGAGAGAGGGATGCCACAGAGATACAAATGCATATGTTGTAGGGAGAGCGGGATGCAACAATGGCTCAATGGCAGTCAATGCAGGTCGGTGGTGTGATAGGGATAGATACACAGGGGGCACAGGGGGAGAGGGATGCAACAATGGCTAGGGCAGTGGCTATCGAGGAGATGAGAGATCGGGTTCAAACAGATATGGCATAGTTACAACTATCCCAGGAGGCTTGGGAGTAGGAGAGGAGATCAATCACGAGAGATTGAGATAGATATCATCAGGAGCAGAATTTCGCTCGAGTTCAAGTTGTTGAGCAAGAGGAGAATGTGAGGGAGGCAATATTTTGGATGGCAGCGTATTTCCATGCAATTCCAAACCCGGAATAGCGGATGTTCCAGTATGTTTGATAGACACCATAGATGCCAGCGCCATCCCAGTTGTTAGGGACATGGACCCAAGGTTCTAGTGATTCACCAGGTGCCACGCCCGGTAGGAGATCGGTATCTGATTCACCATAGAGATCAGATGCAGGTAGCTCATTCGGGAGATGACAGGATATCAGTTTTTTTTTTTGACAGATGTCAGGCAGAGCATGTAGTACTTTATCGACAAAAATCAAAGATGCTCTATATCTTTGAGTTTTGTACCTTATTTGATGTTGTATGAGGGCTATGTGATGGATACATGATGGACATATGACATATATTGTATTATTTGGATTATGATATGGGACAATCCTTATTGACACTATGCAATATGTTTTCTTTTGTGATGGGTACTCCAGTTTATATATGTACATGTATATGATATTTTCTTGCTTATGTAGATGGATACTTTGGTTTATTTATGCACATTTTTATGATATTACATGCTTATGTGGATGTATGAGGATATGATACTTCATGCATATGTGGATGTATGAGTATATTTATTTATGCACATATTTATGATATGACAATGGATGATTGGGTTTGTGTATTTGTGGAATATGGATGGTTTTATTAATGTAGATATTCACATGGTGATATGATGTATGCACATGTTGTATCTATGATGACTTATGTGTATAGATTCCTAGTTGATTTATTGACATGTATGTATATGTGTATGAGAGATTCTATATGAATATTTCATATATGCAAGATGTGATGTATTATGAGTCTGGCACTTTGTGATGTAGGTGGTGATGTATGTGTGGTTAACAGAATGAACCCAATATGTGATAATGCTCTTATAAGAACATATGGTCATAAGCATCAATAAGAACTAACATGATAATAGAAGATGGGTATGTAGTGATTGTGAAAAAATGGGTGTAATTTGTCACCTGTCAAAAATCTTTAGTATCCTAAGAAGAATGGGGGTGAGGGGGATAAAAGATTTGCACAACCAAAATCATAGGGTGAATGCAATGCAACGAATGATGAAATGAAATCCTAACAGGAGTTGCCATCTTCGGAACACTGATTTTTGCTATAGCATAAGATCCCTGATACCCTGATATGTAAGACCAAGGCGAGTTGGCATCCAATGCATGAAACAAACACATCAAACAAAAAGGCTACCCTAACACCCCAAGGTCATGATGACCCTTGTTGAGCTAGGTATTGGGATAACCAAAAACACACAAGGATGCTCTAGCATAACACAAGACCTCAGGGATCTTGGTGGGTACTATGTGGGACAACCAAGAGGACAACAATAAAGAAAAGACTAAGATAAACCCCTATGTTGACTAGTCAAAGCACACCATGATATGATGGATCAAGGTGACCATGGCAAGTGATGATAGGGAGCTCAAATGATAAAAAAATTCCAAAACATCAAAATATTACAATCAATTTTAAAACGTCATTTTCCATAGGATCAAGGGGATGGATGGGATTGATGAGGTCTGCTAGGAAGGATGCATCATGTTGAGACTGATGGTGGATACTAAACTAGAATGACCTAATGTGATGCTAGATATTTTTTATTAACCAGATCTTTTGATAATAGGGGGTTGCTTAATTGAGAATAACGAGCCAGACAAGGACACAAACTGACACATCCTACAAACCTAGGGGCTCGGGGCTGATCAGAGATTAGCCTTGCCTACGTGAAAGTGTAGAGCCCTCGTAGTTCATGAAAAGACCATGGATAAAGCAGAAAGATGATGGCGAAGACAGGCGATAGACAACCAACACGTGATGGTCATAATACCCCGAGGACAGATCAAATGATCAGCCTTGCCTACATGATAGCGCAGGGGCAACGTAGTTCAACTAGTGACGTGAGAGGATGAGAGCTAGATGGTGACTAGCACGATGGATGATCCTATGTGATGATATAGATCGAACAATGAGGAGATGAATGACATAAGCTCAGAGTGGGATACTAACAAGCTCAGGATGGGGGATAGGCTAGACTAGTCATCAAATGCTCAATCAAAATATACCAAGCAACCAAGGATGGGATGGATGAGGATGATAGTGCGAATGAAAGCATAAAATAACTAGGATGCTAGGTAGATAATGATTAAGCCCTCTACAGATGATGCCTATGACCAAGTTTTCACCATCCGTACTTATCCAAGGTGCCACTACGAAGTGGTTTTCACCATAGGATGAACTTATTTTTCTTTACTATTTTTGGATTTTTTTATTTTTTTTTGGATTTTTGATTTTTTTGATTTTTATTTTCCCAATAGGTGGGGTTACCAAGTAGACTTAGGTGTAGAACTTCTTTAGATGCATGATGTTGATGGGTTTATCAAGGGGCTCTCCCTCAAGAGTAGTCAACCTGTATGCCCTAAATCCATATTTGGCGGCTACGACATAAGGCCCCAACCAGTTCACCTTAAATTTTCCTTTCTTGTCTTGATCTTGCTGAGTACGTTGTTCTCTTTGAGGACAAGGTCACCCACCTGAAACTGTTGAGGGTGAACCTTCTTATTATAGTGGCACTTGAGGCGGTTCTGATATACTTGCAGGTGATCATAGGCTTTGACTCTTCTTTCATCAACTTTAGTTGAGCGAGTCGTGTTGCACAAGTATCCTCCTCACTAATAAGATTTTTTAAGGAAATTCTCAGTGACGGGATCTCAACTTCAATTGGAAAGATGGTTTTGGCACCATAGACTAGAGAATAGGGAGTGGCGCCTATAGGGGTGCGAATGGAGGTGCGATATACCCAGAGGGTGGGATGAATATGGAGGTGCCAATCTCGATCAGTGTTGTTGACAACCTTTTTAAGGATACAGATGAGGGTCTTTTTGGTTGCTTCTACCTGACCATTACCCTAGGGTTAATAAGGCGTTGACCAATTATGCTGGATGTGAAAGGTGTCGCAGAGGTGTTTCATGGCTTGATTCTTGAAGGGTTTTCCATTATCAGAAAGGATGGTGGATGGAATACCATATCTGCAGAGAATATGGTAAAGGGTGAACTTTGAGATCTGAATACCGGTGATTTGTGAGAGTAGCATTGCTTCCACCCACTTAGTGAAGTATTTAGTGGCAGTGATTATGAATGTGTGGCCATTAGATGATGGTGGATAAATCTTTCCAATCAAGTCAAAACCCCATTGAGAGAAGGGCCATGGTGCTAGGAGGGGCTAAAGGTCCTATGCTGGAGCATGAATGAAGTCTACATGTTGTTGGTATGGAAGGCATTTCTTCACAAATTTACAAGCATCATGCTCTAAGGTAGGCCAGTAATATCCTGCTCAGAGAATCCTTTTGGACAAAACCATACCATTTGAATGAGCCTCACAAACACCTGTGTGTACTTCTGTTAGTGCAGTATGGGCTTCTGTCTCATTTAGACATCTAAGGAGGATTCCATCATACCCACGATGATAAAGCATATCACCGACGATGATGTATCGAGAAGAGCAATGGATGAAGGATTTGCATTGATTGCGTGTAAGATCCGGGGGTAAAAGATTATCATGGAGATGGGTGTATATGTCTTGGTACCAAGGGGAGGTGGGACCTACAATATCACACACCATATCAGTATCAGGAATATCATATGCTAGGATTAGAAGTTGTTCGACAAGGAACTCACATTCCGTCTGGTCTTTAGGCATGTCAATCAGGGAACCAATAGTGGCCATTACATTTGCTTCTTTATTCTGTACCCGAGGAATTTGGTCTAATTGTTTGAAGGTGAAATATTTCTTGAAATCATCCACCATGCATTTATAAGGTAGCAGCTTATCATCTTTTGTGAGGAATTCATCATTAACTTGCTTGATAAAAAATAATGAATCACCAAAGACTTTCAAGTGAGTGATATGCCACTGCTTTGCAATTCGAAGGCCGGTGAGGAGGGCTTTGTACTCTGTAATGTTGTTGGTACATGGGAATGCTATCCTAAATGACTTTGGAATGTAGTCACCCTGAGGGGTGACTAATAAAATCCATGCGCCTGATCCATTATGAGTGTATGGGCCGTCAAAATATAGTGTCCACGCTGGAGCTTCTGCGACCGTGTAAACTTCTTCGTCTGGGAATTCAGTGTCCAGAGGGTAAGCATCTACTAATGGTGCCTCAGCCAACTGATCAACTATGACTTTCCCCTTGATGGCTTTACAATCCACATACTCTATGTCAAATTCACTTAGGAGTATGACCCATTTGGCCATGCGGCTAGTCAGAGTGGTTCTGGATAACAGGTACTTGAGTGGATCAATCTTAGCAATTAATTTGATGGGATGGCTGAGCATGTAACGTCGGAGCTTCTATGTGTTGAATACTAGTGCAAGGTAGGGCTTTTCCATGGGAGAGTAATTTAATTCATATCCAACCAATGTCTGACTGATGTAGTAGATTGCTCATTTTTTTGATGACTCATCATGTTGTGCCAACAATACCCCCAGTGCAATTGAAGTGGTAGAGATATAAAGGAGGGGTTTCCTTGGAATAGGTGGCATCAAGATTAGTGGATGAGATAGGTATTCCTTGATATTATCAAAACATGCCTGACACTGCGGGTTCCATCAGAAGGTGGAGTCCTTTTTTAGAAGATGGGTAAATGGCTGACACTTATCCGCGAGCTGGGCTATGAACCGACGGATGGATTGCATCTTCCCTTGGAGGCTCCTTAGCTGTTTCAAATTGCACGGGGGTGGCATATCCAAGATAGCCTTCACCTTGGCAGGATCTACTTCAATACCCCTTCGAGAGACTATGAAACCCAATAATTTTCTTGAAGTGACACCAAAGACACACTTTTTGGGATTTAGTCGCAACTTGTAGTGTTACAACCATTCAAAGATCTTTTTCAAGAGGGTAGGATGTTTTTCTCGGGTTTTGGATTCACCTAACAAGTCATCAACATAATCCTCCATGATGATATCGATGAGGTCATGGAAGATGACCGTCATCGTCCTCTGATATGTTGCCCGTGCATTTTTGAGACCAAAGGGCATAACATTATAACAGAAAGTGCCCTAGGATGTTGTGAAGGCGGTCTTGTGTTGGTCCTCTGGTGCAATTCAAATCTGATTATAACCCGAGAAACCATCCATAAGGGACAACATCTCATGTCCCGCCATGAGGTCGACCAACATGTCAATGTTAGGCAGAGGGAAGTTGTCTTTCGAGCAGGCCTTATTAAGATCTTTGAAGTCTGTACAGATCTGAATATCCCCATTTGGTTTGGCAACTAGTACTATATTGGAGATCCATTCAGAGTAGTCAATTGGCCTAATAAAACCTGCATCTAGTAATTTCTCCAATTCCCTCTTGACTAACAATGGTACCTGTGGATGCATCTTGCGAAGCTTCTGTTTGACAGGCCTTGCATTAGGACAAACATCTAGGTGATGAACCACTAAAGCAGGGTCCAAGCCTAGCATGTCTAAATATGACCAAGCAAATTTAATGATTCCCTCTTGGAGTAGCTGCATGATGACTGGATACTCTTGTTCTAAGAGTGACTTAGCTACATAGGTGATCTTAGGATTGTCTACGGTACCCAAATTAACTTCTTGAGTTTATTCCATTAGGATGGATGACTGTGTGGATAATTGAGTTCCCACAAGGGGAAGATGAACATCTCCACCCTTCGGTGCCTCTTCAAGGTTTTCACCATTAGATGTGTCCTTTATTTTTATTTTTTCAAGATTAGGAAGTTCCTCAGGGAGGTTTTCACTAGATGACCGCTTATTATGTTTCTTGTTCTTGCTTTTGCGACTAGAGTGTTCATCCTCCCCCAATCCGATGAGGTTGACATATGTATCTGCAGACATATTGACTGGCGTGCTATCACGTAGGTCCCAATCAATGAGCTCAGGGTGACAAAGGGATGGGCTGATGGTACAGACCGATAGGCATTCAAACATGGATGATAGGTCAGTGTGATCAACATCATCATATGCATGTATGATGGATTCCTCCTCGGGTATGTCTTCCAATGAGCCATCGTCCATGGTGACACTATTGGAGGTATTAGACGATGTTGCAAGGGATTTCAGCCTTTTGTCATATCCAATGCCTACATTCTTTGGTAGCTTTGATGTATCGATAGGTTGCAACCACCCTTGTTCTTCTTTTCCTAGCCCCCTACCTTGGTAGTTATATTTTTCTGCAAATTTAGCTGACCAAGGATATGCTTCCTAGAAATATTCCTTCAAAGGAGGGTCTGGTTGGGGTTCTTCCCAGTACACCCATTGTCTTATATCCTCTTCTAGTGCATCAGTTTTGATACTTGGGGACCTAAAAGTTGTAGTAGGAATGTTCTTTGCACTGAAGGTGATAGTATTTTCTTCCTTTGGATTAGCATGTGAAGGTTGACCGTATTCGTGTGGCAATGGGGTAATGGTTGCTACATTAAGGGCGGTATGAATTTCGTATTCACCACACCCCTTGTCAATGATCTAGACTTTGGTAACTATGGGATTGGTGGTGGAAGATGGAGTGGTTGTAGTGGTGGAGGGTGGATTAGGGGATGATGATTGAGATGTCCCCATTTCAACCCCAGGACAATAATGTGAATGGGGAAAGGATGCCTCTAAAGCATGACAGTACTCGAATGGTTGGGGGTCAGCATAAATGGTGACCTCTTGTCCATTGACTGGGAATTTTAAGCATTGATGGTAGGTGGAGGGGATAGCTTGCATAGCGTGGAGCCATGGGCGGCCAAGGAGAAGGTTATATGGTAAATCCAGATCAAGGACATGACAGGTAGTGTACTGAACCACATGCCCAACCTAAATAGGAAGACCAATAATTCCTTTTGAATTCCTCTCTGCATTATCATAGGCCTTGATCGTGATGATCTAATTACTTAAGTCTGCTTGAGTGTACCCCACCTATTTTATGAATTTCAAAGTACATAGATTGACAGCAGAGCCATTATCTACCAAGACCCTTTTTACTTTATGACGAGCTACAAGGAGCTCTCTATGTAAGGGGCGATTATGATTGGCATCGATATTTGGCATGTCATTTTGACTGAAGTGTAGTTGATAAGATAAAGCCAGATGTCCTACCAAAGCTTGGAATTGTGTAGGGTCAATGTCATTAGGTACATGGGTTTCCTGTAAGGCTCTATTGAGGATTTCTTGATGGACAGGAGAAGACTTAAGCAGATCCAATATTGAGATTTGAGCAGGAGTCTTCCATAAGTGATCCAAAATGTTGTAATGCGAATTTACAAGACTTGACTGAGCGGATGCGGAGGCTGCGGGGACAGTGATGCGGGCTTGTCATGTAGTAACAACACACTGAGGGTCTTTGGCTTTGACATGTATCATAGATACACGAGGTTCTACTTGCTCAATGTAATGAATAATGCCCTCGTAATTGAGAGGGACATTGTTGTAGCTTGTGTTATTCATACTGTTGCCTTGGGGATTGCCGGTGGAGGTACTTGCACCTTGATTATGGTTTGGAAAGGAATTTTGATATATCTGTAACTGAGCATTAGATGATGGGGCTGGACTAGTGTCGACTTTGATATCTCCTCAATCAATAAGATCTTGGACATAGTTTTTGAGACCCTGACACTTATTCAAAGAGTGCCCTTTGATTTTATGGAACTCACAATATTCATTTTCCCTAAACCATGCAGGCTTAGGTTTGGATTCATCCAAGGGCTTGGTAATAGGATACATGATTGGATAGTTGATCTGTAGCAACCTATTGAAGACGACACTTAGGGGTTCTCCTAGTTGAGCATACAGGCATTTAGCATTCCCCTGGTTGTTCTGATTTGACTGTTGAGGGGGACGAGGTGCCCCCTATGGTACATATATGGCATTGGGTACAGATGGTTGTTGTCTCTGGGATGTATTAGCCACTTGAACGTGTTTAGTATTAGTCACCCCATCATTCATGGCATTCTTGTTCTTGTTCCAGAATCATGGTTTATCTCCAAATGACCTTTCTTTGTCATGGCTATGTATTTTGATGTGCCCCTTGGCAACAAGGGCACGTTCAAGGATAGGTCCCTTTTCTACTATCTCTGCGAAAGTGGTGACACAGTGTAATCTGAAGTTATGAGCCATGTCGAGATGAGAGTTCTCCACAAAGAGAGTGACCATGTCTTTCTCTTTTAGAGGGGTTTTCATTTGGCTTGCTAATGCACACCACCTTTGAAGGTAGCTAGCAAAGGTTTCTCCCTCGCATTGTTTCTCTTTGAGGAGATCTAAGGTGTCAGTGTCCTCCAAATTGAAGGAGAAGTAGGATACAAATTTTTCTCACGGGTCCGAAAAAGATTTTATGGATCCTCTTTTGAGGGTCATGAACCACTCTAGGGCATTGCTTGTCAGGCTTTGTGGGAATAAACACAAGAGATAGTTGTCATTGTGCATAACCTCTTAACACTAGGAGTAAAAATCCTGCAAGTGGGCCTTAGGATCCTTGTCCTCCCTGTATTTGTTGAACTCTGGCATTTCAAAATGTTTAGGGAATGGGATCAATGAGATGGAGGGATCAAATGGATATGGACATATGTCCTCAAATTTGAATGATTGTTTGCCAGTTCCAGCTTGAAGATCTTTCAGAGCGGCCTTGATTTCCAACAGATATGAGTTGACGGGTGGCGGGTTGGATGGATATGGATAGTAGGACGATAAAGGATCTTGTTGAGAGAGTGTTGGATTGTTGAGGTATGGATTATGATAGTGGAATGATGAAACCCCTTTTTGGTATGCCATGGGTTGTGGTTGTGAGGCATAGTACGGATTTGTTTGATAAAAATTAGGGGTAGGGTGCTGAGGAGCTGGGATGTGATGTTCCAGATTGACTTGTTGGTATGGAGGATATTGTTGTGATTGTTGTGAGGCCGCATAAAGTAGTTGCTGCTGGGACTACTATTAGTAATGATGTTGTGGGGGTTGTTGTGATGTGGGATGTTGCATGGTTCAAGATAGGAAGTTGTATTATGTTTGAGCTCATGGTCATAGGATTGATGCGAGGAACGGGGATATAGTTTGAGTGGGAGGTCAGGACAGATTGTTTTGTGGCTAGTATGGTGGTTGTTGTGAGGAGATTGATAGGTTATATAATGGTTGTTGTCGTTGGGGTGGCTAAGATACCATGAGGGGATTTTGCAAGGGAGGTTGTTGAGTACGGAAGGGAACTTGCGGAGGTGGTAGATTAGATTGAGGCGGCTGTGGGGATGCATACGAAGGTGACGATTGGTTTATTGTCCAGAAGGTGGAGGCAATGTAGCAAAAGGGCTACCCCCAGTATTGACGAGAGGTGGATTTGAAGGGGATGGTGTTGTTAGCATTAATGGTTGTAGTTGAGGGATGGTTTGTGGCATGCCAAAGGCAAAAGGATCATTGGGAATGGTAACTTGGGGAGCTCCTATGGCTAAGATTGCAGGATGTGGGGGGTTGTTAATGGGATACAGAATGGCATTACTAAATTCAAGTTGGTGCCAACCTTCTACAAGAGGAGCATTGGGGACATGTGAACTACCTAGTGCATTATGTGAACCTTGGGGTATGTTAGGTGTGGAGCCACCATACTTGACAGAAATTTGACACCCTTGTCAATTAAGTGAGCTAAGATTTCTTTGACATGTTTTTCAAGAAGGCGATCTATCATTTGCACATTGATCGAGTTACTAAAGTGTTTTTCAAATGTAATTTTGGGTTGAACGACCATATTTTCATCCATGGGAGGTGATGTGTTTTGACCGTCGATATTGGATTGTGATGATGTGCCATTCTACGGATTCTGAGGGATGTTTGCACTATTATTAGGGTCTTGTGAGGCATTAGCTGTGTTGTTTAGGTCTTGAGGGATGTTCGGTTGAGATTGTTGTTCAACCATTCTCCTTATTTGTGACCGAGTTTGAACGGGCATGCGAGGTGATATGATGCACTAGGATGCTAGAATGACCTTGGTGATGAAAGGATTGATTTGATTTGATGATTGATGTGGGCTTTGATAGGATTGATTTGACTTGATGATCGATTAGTCAACGGGGATGGGGCTTTGATAGGATTGATTCAATTCGACCAAAGTAGATTGGATTGATTGGCAGATAATGAGTTGATCCAAGTTGGATGATATAACGATTCGATTTGGATTGATGATTGATTAAGATGAATGATAGTGATTGAGATATGAAACCAAGTTTAAGAGTGATGCTTAGTACCGCTAGGTGTTGATTAATTGATTAAAGGGGTGATGTATGATAACGACATTAAATCCAACTTGAGATAGAAGTGGATTGATTAGGCCGACAAGGATGACTGACTTAGAACAAATGACAATCCAAAGTTGGTTTTGATGGATGACGATTAGAGATGAATACCTAGGTCAATTTGGATAACTGCTTTAACGAGGTTCCAATGGGATACCAATGGTCTAAAATGTGGACATGATAATTAGAATGTGAGTTCTAAATGAGTGAATGTATGCACAAACCGAGGGGATGAATGTTTAGGATGGTGAATGGATTCCTAAAATGGGTGTACAAATGTCCAAAACAGGGAGATGAGTGATCAAGACGGTGAAACGAGGGTTCCAACTGGTGAAGCAGATGAAAAAGTTGACCAGTCAAGGGTCAGGTCCACCACTATGAAGGGAAGGTCTACCCAAGGAGAAAAAATGGCCAAATTTGATCAAAAACTAGTCTGGAAGAGGTGGTCAACAGGTCAAATCCACCCCTGGATGGGTCAGGTCTGCCCAAGGAGAAAAAAATGATCAAATTAGGTCAAAAATAGGCCTGAAGAGAGTGATCAACTAGTCAAATCCACCCCTGGATGGGTCAGGTCCACCAAGGGAGTAAAAAATGATTAAATTAGGTCAAAAATAGGCTTGAAAAGAGTGGTCAACTGGTCAAATCCGCCCCTGGATGGGTCAGATCCGCCCAAGGAGAAAAAACTAATCAAATTAGGTCAAAAAAAGGCCTAAAAAGCATGGTCAACTAGTCAAATCCACCCCTAGATGGGTTAGGTCCACCCAAGGAGCAAAAACTAATCAAATTAGGTCAAAAACAGGCCTAACAGGGGTGGTCAACTGGTCAAAACCACCCTTGGATGTGTCAGGTTTGCCCAGGGAGCAAAAACTGATGAAATTAGGTTAAAAACAAGCCTGAAAAGCATGGTCAACTGGTCAAATCCACCCTTGGATGGGTCAGGTCCGCCCAAGGAGCAAAAACTGATCAAATTAGGTCAAAAACAGGCCTAACAGGGGTGGTCAACTAGTCAAATCCGCCCTTGGATGGGTCAGGTCCACCCAAGGAGAAAAAGTTGGTCAAAATCTACCAAAATAGGCTCGAAAGCACTTGTTTACAAGTTAGGTCTGCCCTTGGATGAGGGAAAGTCCGCCCAAGGATCAAAAGTTGGTCAAAATCTACCAAAACAGGCTCAAAAGCACTTGTTTGTAGGTCAGGTCCACCCCTGGATGAGGGCAAGTCCGCCCAAGGAGAAAAAATTTGGTCAAAATCTACCACAATAGGATCTAAAGCACTTGTTTGTAGGTCAGGTCTGCCCCTGAATGAGGGCAATTCCGCCCAAGGAGCAAAATTTTTGACATAGGAGGGAAAATTCCGCTGTGCAGAGGTCAGATCCACCTGTTTGTAAAGGAAAATCCAGCTGTTTGTTGGTTTAACTTGACTTTTGATAAAAAAAAGACTAAGGCAAAGGACTGAAAACACAACAATCATAAAAGAAAATGACTTGGTTGAATCAGACAATCACCGGTTTCACACAAAAGAAAGATAATTCAGACAATACAATCCTAAGTCTAGTAGGACAGGTATATTCAACAAAGTCCTCTAATCTAGGATGAACATGCTTACTAGAGATTCCTCGATATACACCCGGTACATGAGGCCCAAACCATGAACACCAACCCATTACAAGCGTGAGTCGGGAACCTAAAAGGCTCAGACCAACTCTTCACATCATCTCGATGCCTCGCCAATTACAACATGGTTGGATTGAGGTACAATTTTCACTCTTCCCCCTTTATATACCCCGTCGGTACGCGTGGTTGGAATCGTCTCTTGGGGTAATGAAATCCCCAAGTAGGTCTCACTACGAAAAATAAAATGGGTAGACTCAAAGGACGTGGTAAGCTACGATTTCTCGTCACCTGGGATCGTCGAATGGTGCAAGGGGATTGGATACATCAAATAGTTCACCCAAAAACACAGTATACAAGGTTGATGACACCTCTTAATTAAACTATGTTCCTAATTAGGGGTTAAGAACCCTTAAAAAAACCAAAAAATAGCTTAAAAAATAAAATTTTACCTTTTGGAAAAAGCTGCCTGGGGCAAATCCAACTGTCTATGAGGGAAAATTCAGTTGTCTAGGGAAAATCCGACTGTCTGTTAAGTTAGGTCCACCTGTCTGTTAGGTCAAGTCTGCTTGTCTGTTAGGTCAGGTCCACCCCTCCGTGAAATTTTTTCCACAAAAATAATTTATGTAGTTTGGGGAGGGCAGGTCCGCCCCTAGGAAAGGTCAAGTTTGCCTATGGAGGGTGAGTTCGCCTGCTTGTCATGTCAAGTCTGCCCCTATAGGTCGGGTCCACCCCAGGAAGGTCAAATCCGGCCTTGTGTGGGTCGGGTCCACCCGTCTGTAACTTGTACCTGCAAAAAGTCAAAAAATAGCAAATGTGAAAGTAAGAGACCCATTTGTGGGTCCCACCAGGCATGCTAGAAATGTGATATGTCAAATCTATGCGCTAGAATATGAGCAGTAAACAAGAGAGTGCAAAATAACACTAAAAACAACCTACACCTCAAGATTAGCCTAGTTGGATTCAATACAAAATGAAACCTTTTACCTTGTCTCGAATCGATCCTTTGGTTGACCCTTTGATCTTTGGTGTTGTATGCTCCTTGGATGGCAATAGATGCAAACTAGATGGTGGTATGAGGATGAGAAGATGAGTGGAAGTGGATGCAAGTGTGAAAAATGGCTAAGTATGACTTTGAGATTTTTTTTGGAAGAGTTTGGCTACAATCAATCATCTCCCCCCCAAAATGAGAGAAAAGAGGGGGTATTTATAAAGAATTTGGAATTCTCCAGGGAAATGGATGGTTGAGATTGAGCCACCAAGATCAAGATGTAGGGCTAAAGTGAGTTGAGAACCCACAAGCTCTCACATCTTGGCATGTGGCATATGATATGGCTTAAAAAAGGTGATGTGTTTATGAGGTGGAAGGATAGTACATGACATGGAGGCGGTACATAGTACCTTGGGATTCCTCCTTATCCCCATGTGGGTGAGAAGACATGTGGGGAATTAAAAATTCCTTAAATATTTTTATGGGGATGAGAGAAGGAATTTTAAATTCCAAGGGGTGCATTGGGGGATTAAATGTGAATTAAAGATTCACATGGGGAATGTAGTGTTTTATGAGGTCCTTATCCCCATGTGGGTGAGAGGACATGTGGGAAATTAAAAATTCCTCAAATATTCTCATGGGGATGAGAGAAGGAATTTTAAATTCCAAGGGGTGCATTGGGGGATTAAATATGAATTAAAGATTCACATGGGGAATGGAGTGTCTTCTCAAAAGGAGGAAGCATCTAATGAAGTTGACTAAGGACACATTCCATAAATGACATGGGGGTTAGGGATGACCTAATTAAGTGATTAAGGTTGTGCAAGTATTTGATTAGACTAATTAATGACACTTTAGAAACAAGTGGGAAATTATGGAGGATGGGACCCTAATGATGATTAGGGGTGTGCACATCTTGATCATAAATTAATTATGACTAAGAAAAAGGGTTAGATTGCTAAGAAGGATCAGAGGCCAACTTGCAAAAGTTGGAGGATGTGACAATGAGAGAGAAAATAAGGAATTAAAAAATAAATTTAAAATTATAAAAGACAATATGACTAAATTAAATAAAGTGATGCATTTATTTAATTTAGAGAAGAAAGAGGGGAAAATTATTTATTAAATTAAATACTTTGGGAAACCTTGTGGAAGACATGAAATATTAATTAAATGAGTGATTTAATTAATACCAACAAAGGGGACGATTTGAATGAGTAGAGGGATGATTAAAGAGACGACTTTGACCATATGGAACTGGTCAAATTTGGATGTCTACAAACTCCAATAATTATTTCAAGAAAGTTATAATGGTTGGCCTTCAAAGAATTAAAATACTCTTTGAAATGAAACCAAAAAATATTTGTTCAAACACCTACTTTAAAACACCATCTTCCCTTCATGTCCACTCAATAATCACTCTATTTAAAATTCATGTATGTTTCAATATTCAAACAATCAATAACAATTTAACATCTAATCAACACCAAAAGTAGTTAATATTTATCCTATTTATATTAGTCAAAATTAAGTTTTAACTAGATATTTCTACATGAATCTATTTTTGGATTTGATTGTGTTAAAGCATTTTTCATCAACATTTCAGATCACACTCCATGATCCATCATCAGGATGGTAGAGAGCAATAGGAGAAAATGATTGATTGCAGACTTGGAGCAACTAAAAAGAGAGAGGAAGGAGATGGGAAGGAGGCACACAATTTGAGGTACAAGACCCTCAATAATACAATCCAACTACTACTCCACAAAAAATAAAAATAAAATACATTCTTGACTAATGTGTGCATTCATAACATTATTTTCTCTTCAAATTTGTGAAAAAAAACCTATTCAAACAACTGATGACTAGTAATATTTCACCATCTAAACTATCGAAGGAGAGAACCTAAACAACTCATTCCATAGCATATTGAAGAACCCCATCATTTTAAAATATGTAGAAATCATGTGAATTGGAAATGACCTTAACACATTTCAAAACACCAATATTGTAGGCATGCTTCAAACACACACAGAGCTACAAAATACCATTGATATGTTATTTCCTTGAAGCTCAAATGAAATGGAAGAAAGATGACAAAAAAGAAGTATGCGATATATTTACCAAGATTTCAATTACTATGTTGATCTATGCAATAATTCATTCATTCACTCGTATACTTGTAGGAAAACTATATCAAAAGCATAAAATGACAAACTCTCATATTACTCACCATTCCACCTTCAAAATATTTCACAAATTGTTATAAACAAAAAACTATAATTTTAAAATTCAACCCAATCGAACTTCGTTGTCCACAGGTAACTATGCAAAATAAGAAAAATCCTTCATTTACAAGCTGAACAATAGCTTCTCAAGCAAGTTTCATGAGTTTCGAGGGCATTCATTGCATATAGGTGATACCATTTTATATGGCGTTAGTGCTCACATCACACTGCAGAGGGATCATTTCCCTACAATATAGGAGCACACTTTCTTGCCAAATCTTGTATCTCATCTCCACACTTGTCCCTTATGACTCTCACTACGTATATTTGACACAATTACCAACATCACAGAAAGGAAGATAAATGATGTTCCACCAAACTTGCACGCGGGAACTCAAACTCAATTTAAATGTTAACGACAATTGTTTGAATAGTAACAGATGTTGGTGAAAGAATGGGCCCACATCTACCACCTAAGTAGTCAAAGTTGCTTAGAGTGTGTTGGTTAAGCCCAACTGGTCCAAAGCATTAGGTTTATTTGTTAGAATATGGCCCAACATTTTTTAGATATTTTTGCATCATTCTTGGTCACAAATATCATAAACTCACGTGATTAATTCATCCAAGATAAAATTTGTATCAAAATAAAAAAATTCTAATTTCCCTCATCTATGAATATTATTGAGGTTAATGTTTTTAATGTTTTGGAGAACAAATTATGAATATATATATATATATATATATATTATGAATAGGCAGCTATCTATATTATTAATAAAGATAAAGTTACATATTCACAAAAAAAGGGTAGGTGGTAAAAAGGCACACCCTGAGAGTCACATGGGCAGAGCCCAAAAAACCAAAAACTAGAGCCCAAAAATCCATAAACATTACAAACATGTAAAATAAAAGGTCATCAAGCGGCCAGAGCAATGCAAGTAGAGCTAGGAGGGTCTCTATCATCCATCTTTTTCCCCCATACATCAATGAGGTTTGGAGTGACGTTAAGAGGATGACCCTATCCATCGATAGCTTCTTTTTCCTTCTCTTTATCTTCCTTGTGTTGGGGCGAGATTACAAGCACCGAACGCAGAAAGCATTTACCAGAGTTTGGCCAACTAGAGTTGGTACCAGGAGTAGTATCAGAGGGCCACCCAAAACTGCCACTGCCACTCCCCGCACTCCTCTAGAGTGCCAACCCTAGCCAACCCGCAAAGGAGATGAATGAGACCGTCGAGGAGGGCAGGAACCATGTTGAAGAGGAGGTTGACAGTGGAGGGGAGTAGAGCTACTCTGCTACCAGCCCCGAGAGGGCGACCAACCATGAGAGGAGGTAGGCGAAGTAGACACCTAAGCCACAGTACAATGGGGCATTGCCCCAATGATTCAAAAGCACCTAAAGGTGAGCCACCTCAAGTGCAACTTTGTTAGCTTGAACCTGTATCCACAAAAAAATGTTAGAGAAAATAATAGCTTTAGAATACAAAGAAACATTTTTATCCATTTGAGTATGAGCAAATATGTAGAAATTTCTATCTTTCCAAATATTGAAGAGGATTTCCACCCAGAAAGTGTGCTAAAGCTAGGTATACTTAGCAGGAAGCTTGGGAGAATCTCCCAGCAAAACCATATGCCAGGAGAAGGGCTTCGGTCTGAATGATCGAAAGAAGTCATGAATCTAATTCCAATACTGCTGAGCTTTAGTGCAAAACCAAAACAGATTCTTAAAAGACTCAGCTTGCCCACAAAAAGGGCACTGAGGGTCCTAGACCCCAAGTGAAAAAGCTGAGCCCCCACAAGCAAGCCTGGAAAAGAATACACCAAGCAAAGTGGGCAAGTTTCAGCTCAACACTTGCATACCAAGTGTAGAGAATCTTTTTTTCTTAACATGAGCGGAGAATTGAAGAAGCCACCTCTAGTTCAGACTTTCAATCATAGGAAAATGTGGTGAAAGCCACATATAGCCAAGCCTAGGCTTGTAATTCCTAAAAGGGGTGTCTGGGTGCCACTTCCAGTCCTTCCACCAAGGCTTAGTACCACAAATTCCCACTTTATGCAACATATCTACAAGAATAGCATTCACCAGACCATCATAAGTATCACAGTCCTGGTTATGGAGACTGTAACAAGCACAAAAAGTCTTTCCATGGCATAATGTGCATTATGGGTCTGTGGAACACATGCTGCAAAGTTTGAATTCCTTTCTTGTGGAACCTTAGTGTCTTAAGCCAAGGTGATTTGGCCAATGGTTGACCATTACTGGAAAAAAGGAGGGGTGACCACCAAATATTCTACTGGTTGATTCAAAATCCCATCCTAGAAGCTAGATCTAGCCCAACGGAGCTATGGATTAACCACTCCTCAGGCTCTCCAAATGTTCTTAGCCACAAAATTTCCCACAATTTGGATTGGTTTCTTTATAACCAGAATGGTTTGAAAGCCAATCCTCTTCTAGGAAGGTTTGTGAACAGGGAAGCTGAATTGGATGCAATTCCTGAGGAGAATTTTCCAGGATTCATCTCTAGTAAGGGCTCTAATAATCCATTTCACACACAAGGAAGTCCCTTGTCTTTGAGTGGAGAGAACCCCAAGACCTCCAAAGTCTCTAGGTAAGCAACATAACTCCTAGGCAATGTGGTGAAACCATCTATGAGACTCTATAGAGGCCCAAAGAAAGTCATGAAGAAGCCTTTTGAGCTTGGAATAAGCGGCCTTAAAAGGAGCCCAACAAGAGGAGTAATAAATATGCATTGTAGCCAAAGTCTTAGAACAATCTTGAAATTTTCCTGCTAGAGAAAGAGGCTTGGTAATCTAATAGGCCAACTTTTTCTCAATCTTGGAAAGCACTCCTTGCCACAACTCAACTAGAGAAGCTTGGAAGGCAAAGGAAGTGCCCAAAAATTGAAATATTTCCCCTAGCCCAATCCATTCCCAACCATATTGTTGAAGCTAGTGAAGAGTGGGTAGAATAGACTGCCTGTAACACTTATTTTTATGCCATTGAATGGAAGAACCAAATGCAAGACAAAAAATTATGAAGGCATTCAAGAGCCACCTTAATATGTTTCTCTTCCTCCAAAAGGGTGTGGAAAGAGTCATTAGAAAAATGGCCATTAACAAGTTGAGCCTAGGAGTTAGGTAGGGCAATGCCTCTAACACATCGTTGGGAAACTACACTGGCAAGTAAATAACCAAATCCTTCAGCAGTAAGCACATAAAGAGAATGAGCAAGTGACCATCCTTGTCAAAGATTAGAAAAGACCAAAAGAAGAAGATTGGCGACCATTAATGGTAATACAAGTAGAGGCATCCGAGAAAAGCATTTGAATGGTCTGAATGAAGTTAGGCCCAAACCCCAAGGCTTTCAACATGGCAAGAATGAAATGCCACTCGATGCGGTCATATGATATAGCAAAATCAATTTTTAGAAAAATGGATTTTTGGCCTGAACACCTGACCCACTCTATACCTTCCCACACGACAATAATGTTGTCCATAATAAATATGGATTTAATAAAACTAGTTTGCTTTGGGCACATAATCTAAGGCAAAAGATGGTGAATCTTCAAAGCCAAAGCTTAAGCAATGATTTTGTATGAGACATTGAAGAGCATGATAGGTCACCTATTGCAGATGTCCTCAGGATCTCCAAGATTAGGTATGAATTTAATGTTTCCTTTATTGATTATATTACCCAGAGTTTTGGAATGAAAAGCCTCAAGATAGACTTTATGTAAATATTTCCCAACACAATCCCAAAGGGCCTTGTAAAATTCACAAGGAAAGCCATCAACACACAGGGCCTTATCATCTGCCACGGTATGAAGGGCTTCCTTCAAGTCTTCAATAGTGAGCAACTACTCACAAAAACCTTTCTAGGTTGAAGATAGCCTATTTGGCACAACAAAAAGGAAATCCTAAAGGGCTTGCTAGCGCTCTAGCATGTAATTTTGGGCAGTGAAAACTTGTTCATAATGCCTGAAAAAGGCCCGGAGAATATCAAGTAGCTCAAAAAGCACCTGGATTCCATCCTTGATTTTTTTTATGCCCAGGGAAGAGTTCTTGGCATGTAGGGCCAAAAAAAACTCCTTCGAGGCATGGTCACCAATTTTTAACCAATGTAATTTGGATTTAATTTGCGCACCTCTGGTAGCATAATTATTTGCAACTTATTTTTTGTGCCTTAACTCCGCCACCCTGACTTGCAATGATGGGGAGAAAGGGTTGGATGTTAGAGCCTCAGTAGCTAAGCACAGGTTGGCAGTGGTAGCCTCATAAGACCACCAACGAAAAATGGCCAACTGGCACCCATAAATGCGGAGAAATCTAGCCGTGTGAGTGATAGCATCATTCCACCAATTAATCCAACCTTTATTATGTGGTGGCCTACACTCTAAATTCCAAACCCTACGAATGTGGGCCAACATGGGCTAATGTGTAAGTAGAGATGTGTTAAAAAAGAACTGCGTCTTACAGGCCTGAGGCTATCTTGTCTCCCATTCAATACAAAAATAAATGGGGAAGTGATCTGACAAAGTCACATCAACTAATGGCTTAACCAAGAGTGAAGAGTTGTCAAAAGAGAAGAAAGATTGAGTTAAGATCATGGCACAATCAAGGCACTTAAATATCCTGTCAAAGCCAGCCCAGTAATTATACCAAGTGTGCCAAAGGGAATGAGAATGGCGATGACCAATATTGGGATCAAAAAGCCCCAATTTATTATGCATGTAAAACCATGCCCCCATTTTCCAATTCTCCATCTGAATGGAAAAGTTCCATATTTATCATATGCCATCTCAACCATATGGAAATCCCCACACAATAACCAAGTAGCAATTGGAAATGAATCAAAAATCCAACGCCAAAGCACAAAGTGTTCCACGACATCATTAAAAGTATAAACATTAATAATCCCAACGAAATGGTTATCAATGTTGAGAAGGATCCAGGCGAGCCAATGTGTGGGGTTAGACCCATGCTCAACTACACAAGCATGCCACCATGGGAAAAAAAGGGTGATAGCTCCACCATGCCCAACTTCATGATCGGTACAAAATAATTGACTATTTGGCCAAATAGAGCAACAAGCCAACGGAAGCAAAAAACCAGTAATTTTCACTTCTTGGAGACAAAGCACTTCAATACCAAAATATTTCTGCAAAGTATCCCTAACAAAATGCTTTTTGGAGAGGTCTACCTGAACTTGAACATTCCATGAGAGGAAATTCATGAGTGGAACTCCTCCATATCATCAAAGTCCAGTTCCTCTTCACTTAAAGTAGAGAAGTGATTTTGTAAAAAAGTTGGCAGAATTGACCCGATTTGAATATTTAGAGAAGAAAATCTTTGTTTCTCCTACACAAATTCACCTTCTTCTCATGGCAGAGAAGGACTACGAGACCGCCTTTGAGCTCTTGAAACAGGAGGGGAAGCATTCGACTGTGCTATCATAATGGCAACAGGCTAAGGCGTAGCCTTTGGCCTAGGCCGCTCTAGAATATTATCAACCTTGACTGAAGCCTCTTTCCCCTTCACCGAAGGGTTTGAAACATTTTTAGCTGGATCAGGGACTTCAGAAGCCATCCTAGAGCCATTGGACTTATTTTTAAAATTCGTGGTCCATTTTTCATCAAGTTTGGTAGTAGAATTATCCACTTGATGAAGGTTTTCATACTTCCATGGCGGAGAAGGAGTACGAGGTACTGCCAAAGGGTAGTCCTTGATCTTGTGTTCTACAAACTGACATCTATAACACATGTTAGGAAAATTAAAATAAGTGACTTTCTAGGTATTCCAGAGAGCTCCAATTTGAATGTCAATAGAGTCCTTCAAATCTTGTGAAAGGTCCACTTTGACACAAACCCATTTCTAGGGTTAGGCCTGGAAAAACCTATTTGGCTCAATACAAATGAACTTCCCCAGAGAATGCAATATGACTCAAAAAAGGCACACAATGAAAAGGAAAACCCCGAAACTCAATCCAAAATGAGACCCGCAACTTGGTGTCATCTAAGACAACGAAGTCCTAGGTCCACGATTGGAAAACCAACAAAGAAGACCTGACATACTAAGGACCATGGTTTAGGATTGCCTGAACATGACTAACCTCTGTAAAGTGAAACAGAAAAAAACCCTTGGTTAAATTTTGGACCATATCAAGGCGGACCCCATGAGGGACCCAAGCCTTATTGACCACTCTTTAAGCACACTTTCAGGGGGAGTCCTCCCAATGAAATATCCAAAAAGGGTATGTTGCTCAAGCCATTGACAAGTAGAATTAAAATCAAGCAAAGGTAAAACCACACCAGTTGGGGAGTCAAAAGTCTTACCTCGTGAAAAAAATTTGAAACAATTTTTTAGGGTTGTTTGTTCAGAGGAGGATCCATTGAGTAGAGCTGTCAAACCACCAACACTAGCATGAACTACTAGGTTAGAGCCAGTTGAAGGCACATTAAAACAAAAAAGCCACAGTAAATGCGATCATACACACAAGAAAAAAGAAAAATCTTGTGCAAAGAGTGTAGTATGACGCAAGAGGGGTCAAGAATGACCGCAAACACAAGAAGACCCTAGCAAAGCTCATACACCTTTCACATCCCTCAAATTTTGATCATTCTCTGTATTTTCATCAAATATTTTCTTTTGATTCACCATCAGGATGGCAATGATGATATATATGTAAAACTTTGCTCAAAGTGTCATAAACATTTTATTTATTCTTGTGATGGCATGAGAATATCCATGAATGAATACAATATCATTACCATTCCTTTAAATGGTACCAAAAGCTTCATTTTCTATTGTAGACTTTTAAGATTAAACCTATGCTACTGGCAATGATTGTCTAAGAGTTGGGTACTAGAAGGTTGAGTTTCAAGCTCGAGTAGACAATCTTAAACCTTAAGGTGAAGAGGATATAACTTAATAGCTAATTAATAATTTAATATTAAATTAAAATAATAATATATAATATTAAATAAATAATAATTTATAATATTAACTATATAATAATATATTATATAATATTTTTTATATTAAATAATTAAAAATACTGAATTTTCTATTTTTAAATATTATGCTACAACCATTTAATACTATAATGATATATAATTTTCAATAGTGTTTCATAATGCCCATCCTAATAGGTATAATATATTATTATAATATTATAACATTATATAATAATTTAATATTTTTTTATTTTTATTTTTATTTTTTTAAAACAAAGGGGTAAAAAATTTATTGAAACTCATAAAACAACATTACAAAGAAATCAAGAGACCAAGTTCCTCGGGAAAAACCAGGCCACAAAATAGAAAAAGACAATCAACACCATCAACCATCACCATTTCCCTCCCTATCCTCAGCAAGAATTCTCTCAAGATCAAGACAAAGCGTCAGAGGAACCATGTCCCACTCCTCAATTCTCCATCCCTCAGCATGCTCTGACACCCATTTCGCCAAGCAATCAACAACCCTATTCCACTCCCTTGGAATATGAACGAAAGTCACCATCTCCATTAATGAACTAACTCGCAAAATCTGTTGCACCACCCTAGCCAACTGCCAACTGACATCATCCACTTTTTGCTTAATAAGTAAATTAATCAAAACCTGGGAATCAGACTCACAAACAACCATTCTCCATCCCAAATCATAAGCTTTCTTAAAAGCATAAAGAATTGCCAACCCTTCCATCAGGTTGATGGTATGAACTCCATCATAGATCGAAAAGAGGAAAACCGCCAAACCCAAATAGTCCCTTCCAATCCCCCCAATACCCGCCGGCCCCGGATTGCCTCTGGAGGAACCGTCAATATTGATTTTTAGAACCCCAATTGGGGGAAGTTGCCAATATCTAGACCTGTGAACTCTCTACTTCGAATGCCTACCACGCTTTACACATGCCGAGGCCAAGGACATCCCCTGAATCCCCAATCTCTCCGCCACTTCAGCATCCCTTTTCTCCAAGGGGAATTCCAACTCACACTTAGCCACCACCATCTCCTGAACCATGCCCAAAGCTCTTTGCCAAATTTGTTGCATCAGCTTCTTCTCTCCACAAAATATTCGCTGGTTCCGCTCCAACCAAAGCTGCCACAATATGAAGATAGGTCCCACTGACCACACCTCCTGTAAAAAGGAAACCATAGAGGGAGGCTTACCCAGTCTCTGCCAAAACTCAATCAAGGAAGAAGCATGAACACAAGGACTATTCCAAACCCCCCACTAGTAATGCAAAATTTGGAGGGAGAAAGGGCAGTGAAAAAATAGATGAGCAGAGTCCTCCTCGTTAGCCCCACAAAAAACATAGACCGAGGGACCCTGGAAGCCACGCTTCTGAATATTATCCCAAGTCAAACACTTATTCCAAGCCAACATCCACACAAAACAATTACATTTTGGCCAGGAAGACTTGTTCCAAATCTTCTTCCACCACTAAATTTCATCCCCATCCACCCTGTGGGACAGCAGCTCCCGATATCCATAAGCAATAGTATAATCCCCTTTAGGATTGGGAGACCAGGAAAGCACATCATCCTGTTGGAGAGAGCTACAACGACTACTGGAAAGGATACTATGTAGCTCAACACAATCTTCTGGCAAGCCAACATCAGGCCATTCATCAGGAGACTTCCATCTGGCCACCTCCAACTGACCACGAGAGGAAAATGACTTAAAGTCACTCACTCGTGTCCAACCAACCTCAAGAAATCTCTGAAAAAGGTTCAACAAGTGAGGAAACTAAGAAATGATGGGGGGATCCATCCCACGAATCAGACCAGAATTGAACCTCAGTCCCCTTTTTACAAATCCAAAATAAACCATCCTTAATAAGTGCAACCCCTTTCTTAAGCGTGCTCCATATCACCAAGCCCTTCCCAAGAAGGGGGTAACGAGGTATTTCACTCTGAGGGATCCCTAGAAAATACTTATGAGAAAGTATCTTGGCCCAACTCTTATCATGCTCCTTACACCACCTCCAATATAGTTCCACAGCCAAAGCCACACCAGTCAAAGCCATCTGCCGCAAACCCAAGCCCCCATATTGCTTCGGGTTGCACACAACCTCCCATCTACCCAAAATCCATTTGGAAGACTCCAGGCAACCAGCCCATAAAAATTGTCATGTCACTGCATCTAAGTCCTTAACAAAACCCAAAGGGGCAACCTGTAGCATGCATCTATAAATGGGAAAAGCCTACACCACAGACTTGATAAGCTGAATATGACCAACAAAGGATAACCACCGATGAGTCCAATGATTAACCTTCACCCTAAATTTATCTAAAATACTCTGCCATGACTCCTGAGGCAATCTGCCCACCGAGATAGGGATACCAAGATAGGTCAAAGGAAGAGTCCTGATCTGAAATCTCAAGGTTTGATCAATCCTCCACTGAATGGGGCACAGAGTGTTGAAGAAGAATATAAAAGACTTGTCCTCATTGATCTGTTGACCTGAGGCAACCAAGTAAACATCCAACACCCTACGTAAATTAGAAGCCTCCTTCATTGTAGCCATACCCATCAGAGCAATATCATCCACAAACTGTAGATGAGACTGTGGAGGTAAATTATTTCCCCACTGCCATCCTTGAATGCTACCCACCTCCACATTCCTTCTAATCAACCTCCCCAAACCTTTAGCAAGGAGAATAAACAAGTATGGAGAGAGAGGGTCCCCCTGATGAAGGCCCCTAGAAGCACTGAAAAGCTCATAATGATTCCCATTAATAAGCACAGAGAAAGAGACTAAAGTAACACAACTCATAACCCATTGAATCCACTCCTCCGCGAACCCAAAAGCACCAAGAACCTTCCACAAGAAGGACCATCGAACTCTGTCATAAGCCTTCGCCATATCCAGTTTGATAAACATCGCCTTTTCCTTGGAGCTGGCCATAGAATGAATGACTTCAGTTGCAATAACAATCCCATCCAGAATCTATCTACCTCCTACAAAACCACTCTATTCTTCGGAAATCAACTCCTCAAGACCCTTTTTCAACCTATCAGCAATTATCTTAGAGATGATTTTATAAATGACATTGCAGAGAGAAATGGGTCGAAATTGGCTTAACCTATCCGCCCCTCACACTTGGGAATAAGAGCAAGGAAAGTAGAATTTAAGGCCCTTAGCATCTGCTTGTTCCTTTGGGATTCTTGCACAACCTTCAGGAGATCAAAATTGATTATATCCCAAAATTCTTGGAAAAACTCAATCGGGAAGCCATCAGGACCTAGCGCCTTCCCCTTCTGCATCTGGAAAATAGTTCCTTCAAATTCTTCCAGTGTGATATCATTCATAAGCTATTGGTTCAATTCCCTAGACACTAGATGAGGAATACAAGAAAGAACCTGAGCCTCCTCAGGAGATCCCCCTTGCGAGTCCTCCCTAAAGAGAGAAGCAAAATATTGTCTCACCTCATTAGAAATTTCAAGGAAGGAAGACAGATGTTCTCCCCCATCATTCACAAGACCAGAGAGAGAATTCCCATGTCTCCTTGCTTTCACCGAATTGAAGAAAAAGGAAGTATTTTTATCCCCTTCCTGTAGCCACTCTATCCAAGCCTTCTGTTTCCAATATATTTCCTCCCTTAGCTCCCATTCCTCCAAGTTTCTCACAACTTGCGTTTTAGCCTAAAGAAGCTCAGGCATCACCCCATCCTCCCTTAACCTCCTTGTGATACTATCCAACTCCTCCTAAGCCACCACCTTTTCATGGAAGACATTCCCAAAACATTGAGAGTTCCAGCGTTTAAGTTGATACTTAACATATTGAAGAAGCTTGGAAAAAATATACATCACCGTCCCATAAGCAGGTCTACCACTTCTCCACCATTCAACCACATAATCCTTCGGAGAAGGGTCACGCAACCACATGAGCTGGAATCTAAAAGAAGGTGTACGCTGTACACAAGTAGAATCAAGGATAAGCTTGATAGGCCAATGATCAAAACCTCTCCAATCCAAGATCTCAGAGTAGGAAGACCACATCCCTCCAACCTAGTAGCAGGACACCAGGAAGCAATCTAATCTTTATGCGATGCAATAATCCCCAGCTCGATGGTTGTTCCATGTAAACTATCCATTACTAGGTTTGATATCAACAAGATTTAAAAAGTTGATGCTATCACGAAGCAACAAAGCAGAGGGCTCCAGCCTCCCAGTACCACCTTGCTTCTCAGCCAGCTTGCAAATAGCATTAAAGTCTCCAGCCACAATCCATGGATGGAAAGGTGCCATAGAGCAAACTAACCTGATATGGGACCACAGAGCTTGTTTACCCCGAAAATCAATAGGAGCATAGATATTAGAAAAGAGAATAACCTCCCCCGTCTCAAAACTAGAAGCAATCATGGACATAGTGGATTTAGAAGACACCCACCAAAGAGGATGATTTTTTTGAGGATTCCAAAAATAGGCCACACCCGCAGAAGATCCATGAGCACCAATACATTGACTCTCCCCACATCTCCATAGCCTAGGTGCCAAGTCAAGCATACTCTCAATAGATAACTTAGTCTCCTGGAGAAAAAACACATCAAGACCTTGTTTTCGAACTATATCATGAACCGCTTTTTGTCAAGGGCTACTGTTCAAGCCCCTTATGTTCCATGAAAGAACAATTATTTCAAGGGGCTCGAAAAGTGAGAATCCAGAGTCTTTACTGACCCTGACTCTACCAAGTTCTCGCTTGTCAATTTGATCTTTTCCACATCCTTCTTTCTACTAGGTTTAGCAAATTTCTCTGCCCCACCTTTCTTAATATCTTTTTGCAAAATGCCCAATTTTGGAGGCTTAGGCTTCTTAGTAGAATCCAGACCTGCACTTCACCCAGGAGGAGAAGAATCCTCACCCACTACTGGAATAACGGCCAAAGAAACTGGAACCTCTAGGCCCTCTGTCGGCATAGCAGCCTCCGTGAGTGCACCATAATCACCTTGTGGTTCCATAGAAGAGTCAAGAGCAAGTCCCTCCTGAGCAAACCCCTCAGTCCCCTGCTCCAAGTTTACTAAGCCTGGATTTACTTCCTGCTGACTAAGGTCGTCCAAAACCTCAAACCTGTTAAAAGTGCCCTCATCTTGCCTTTCCCTGAAAGGTCTCTTTTGCCCCCTATTCCCACTTCGGGCTTTTACAGGAACAAAACCATCAGTATCTGCCTCCACAGTAGGACCATTGCCCTTCCCCTTATCTACCCCGGGAAGATCCCGAGAAGGCTGTGAAGGCAAGGGATCCACCGGCTTATATCTTGGACATTTCCTTAGCAGGTGGCCATAATCACGGTAGAGCCTGTAGTGGAATGGAAGGGTCTCGTAGTCCAATTGCTGCACCTAAGAATAAGAACCCACACACATATCTATTGCATCGGGCAAAGGCCTACTTAGGTCAATTTCAACACAAATTCATGCAAAATTCATTACCTTTTTACCCAAGGTCTGTGACAAAACTCCAACTAGTTTTCCAAGCAGTTAGGCCAGCAAGAGCAGCACATCCTCCCGACAACATTCCACTAGGAGGCGAGGTAAACGAACCCACACCAGGACGCGAGTTGGAAGCTCCTTAGCAGGGTTAAATCCTGCATGCCACGGCTTGATAAACAACCCCACCTTATTATGAAAATAAGGTCCTCCCTCAAACACCCTGTTATGATTAGCTATACAATTAAAAGTAACCATGAAGTAATTGTTAGCCAACAACATTATCTCCATTTCTCCCACCGGCTCATAATGCTGAACCTATAGAATATGGGTTTGATTGCTATGCATGTTCCATTATCAATAGGAGCATAGATATTAGAAAAGAGAATAACCTCCCCCGTCTCAAAACTAGAAGCAATCATGGACATAGTGGATTTAGAAGACACCCACCAAAGAGGATGATTTTTTTGAGGATTCCAAAAATAGGCCACACCCGCAAAAGATCCATGAGCACCAATACATTGACTCTCCCCACATCTCCATAGCCTAGGTGCCAAGTCAAGCATACTCTCAATAGATAACTTAGTCTCCTGGAGAAAAAACACATCAAGACCTTGTTTTCGAACTAAATCATGAACTGCTTTTTGTCAAGGGCTACTGTTCAAGCCCCTTACGTTCCATGAAAGAACAATTATTTCAAGGGGCTCGAAAAGTGAGAATCCAGAGTCTTTACTGACCCTAACTCTACCAAGTTCTCGCCTGTCAATTTGATCTTTTCCACATCCTTCTTTCTACTAGGTTTAGCAAATTTCTCTGTCCCACCTTTCTTAATATCTTTTTGCAAAATGCCCAATTTTGGAGGCTTAGGCTTCTTAGTAGAATCCAGACCTGCACTTCACCCAGGAGGAGAAGAATCCTCACCCACTACTGGAATAACGGCCAAAGAAACTGGAACCTCTAGGCCCTCTGTCGGCATAGTAGCCTCCGTGAGCGCACCATAATCACCTTGTGGTTCCATAGAAGAGTCAAGAGCAGGTCCCTCCTGAGCAAACCCCTCAGTCCCCTGCTCCAAGTTTACTAAGCCTGGATTTACTTCCTGCTGACTAAGGTCGTCCAAAACCTCAAACCTGTTAAAAGTGCCCTCATCTTGCCTTTCCCTGAAAGGTCTCTTTTTCCCCCTATTCCCACTTCGGGCTTTTACAGGAACAAAACCATCAGTATCTGCCTCCACAGTAGGACCATTGCCCTTCCCCTTATCTACCCCGGGAAGATCCCGAGAAGGCTGTGAAGGCAAGGGATCCACCGGCTTATATCTTGGACATTTCCTTAGCAGGTGGCCATAATCACGGTAGAGCCTGTAGTGGAATGGAAGGGTCTCATAGTCCAATTGTTGCACCTAAGAATAAGAACCCACACACATATCTATTGCATCGGGCAAAGGCCTACTTAGGTCAATTTCAACACAAATTCATGCAAAATTCATTACCTTTTTACCCAAGGTCTGTGACAAAACTCCAACTAGTTTTCCAAGTAGTTAGGCCAGCAAGAGCAGCACATCCTCCCGACAGCATTCCACTAGGAGGTGAGGTAAACGAACCCACACCAAGACGTGAGTTGGAAGCTCCTTAGCAGGGTTAAATCCTGCATGCCACGGCTTGATAAACAACCCCACCTTATTATGAAAATAAGGTCCTCCCTCAAACACCCTGTTATGATTAGCTATACAATTAAAAGTAACCATGAAGTAATTGTTAGCCAACAACATTATCTCCATTTCTCCCACCGGCTCCCAAGTTCTCTGAGCTAAAGCTCCAAAAACTATAGCGAGACCCTCACCCCCAAAAATTTGCAATATAAGGAATGATTTGAGTAGTAATCAATATCTTCAGCAATCATTTTAGGCGGAACAATAAATTTCGGTCTCACCTTGCACCACTCTAGACAACCATTAACCTTCGTGATCTGTGAAACAGAGGACAATCCCGCACTATCCATCCCAAAATCTGCTACAAATAAATTATTATTATATGTCGACATCCCATCCTTTGGGGACATCGAGCTAATTGTTACACAAAAGCTCAAATCCAGAGTAACCCCAGAAGCCTCTCGCTTGGATGAAGCCATCAATCCCTATGCAAATGCACAAACCCACAAAGAGTAATAATGGGCCGAAACCCCCACCACTTCCTCCTCCTGAACTCTGCTAAACCAGCCACTCCAACCCACCCACACTCGCACCAGACAGGGGGAAGAGCAACAACGCTGAAAGGAACCACCCACGGCCTCCGTCCCACCTTTACACACAAGGAAACTCACACCAAGCAACCACAGATCCACAAGCTCTCCCAAATCCAAATGCCCATACACATGGAGACACAACCCTGAATGCACCAATAGGCACAAGAGGCAGGAAAACGCGCCAGCCAACCACCCCGAACAACAATCCACACCAAAAAAAGGAAGCCCGCCCCCAGGAACACCAAAAAAACCCTCCCCAGACTGCGCAGAAGCAAAACGAGATGCTCACAAGCTAGAGCATGGATGCCCTAGCTCGGCCTGTGCAGAAGCATATGCAAGCCATCTTCATAGAAAAAATAATTTAATATTATGAATAATATAATAATATATTAATAGTTAATATTCTTTATGTTTATTATATATGAGCAATGTTTCCTATTATTAATAATTAACATTTTCCATATTAATTATATTGCAAATTGATCATTCAAAACAAACATTGAAGAAATACAAATATAATAAATAATTAAAAAATAATAATCTTACATCTTTTCATCACAAATCATTAAATAATTATGAACATATTATTTAATATTAAGTATTATAATATTAAAATATATAACATTAAATAAATAATAATTTATAGCATTAAATATATAGTAATATATTATATAAATATAATATAATAAATAATTAATAAATTTATATTTTTTCTATTTTTAAATAATATACTAGCATCAATCATTATTAGTATTATCTAATGCTCCTCGTAATAAATATAATATAATAATTTAATACTATAAATAATATACTAATAGTTTTTTATTAGAGGTAAAAGTGGGTTTTGATGGGGCTCAGAACCTAGTATAGGAAAAGCAAGCTGCAATTAAAATAATCCATAAACCAACAGTAGCTCCACAACAACCTCTAACAGATAAACATGACTACACATGCTGCAAAAAATAGACAAGCAGAGGCCTAACACCCCAATTACAACCTAGTTTTAACCGAGACTGGAAACCCTTACACAACCATATTTTAATTAGGATCTAGAAACCATAAGTGAATATTGAACCCATTTGCACCAGGAAGGCAACAACAAACCATTTGCTTAGGATATAAATAATTGAAACAACTCCAACTCACATCTGAACCAATAAAATAAGGGCAACCACAATTCCCAATTAGAGCAACCATCGCATCCAAATGCTCAAACCAGGGAAGAGAACATCCCCATACAATCATCTTTCTTGTACCAGCACACCACTAAACTACTAACAAAATCCTCCCAACAACACCTATCCACCAAGGATGCCAACCCAACCTCCACCTCAAAAGAAGCGGACTCACCTCCAAAAGAGAGGATAAAATGAGACCCAAAACCCTCAAAAACACCTCTCTCCTCCTTACACCAACAACACCTCAATAAGAGCCAACATAAAGGAGAAGAACCATCGAGCAACCCAACAACTATCAACTTCACCTCAATAGAAGAAGGATCCACCTCGAAAGGAACAATCCCCCCCTCAATAGAAGACTCAAGACGAAGAACCCAATAGGAAGTGAAATCAGAAGGGAGGGAAAACACAACATCCCAAGGCAGCCCACGAATCAAGCACAAGTAAAAGGAAGTAGGGAGCTCAACAACCAAAGCACATAGTTGGGCCCAAAGATAATAGCAAAAGCATAACCCAACCAGTCGCATAAAGACTAGAAACAACACACCCCAAACTAGGTAGAGATCTAAGCCCAAGGGTAACATAAGCAAAACAGACCAAAACAAACAAGGGAGCCCCAACAAGGACACCAAGAGACAGCCAAACCATAAAACCCCCAAGCTGCTCTAACACGCCGATCAGAGCCAAAGATAAGCCAAATCTCCATAGAGCCAACCCATAGGAAGCACCACCAGTCCACAAAAGGGAAACCTAGAACACCCACAACAACTCCAAAGCAAGAAAAACCACCACAACCCCACCAAAAGGACAACATAAAAGGGCTAAGGGAAACCCAAAAGGAAATATTTAGAAAAAAAGCCAATAAAGAAAGCCCCCATGCCATACCATTATGCCAAATAGGACCAAAAATAGGCCTTTCCTCCAACCAATCCCCCACATTGGAAGAACCCTTATAGCCACACACCACCAAAGTCCTCCTCACAGAACCAAAAAAGCAACAAGCAGTCTCAAAAAAATAAGCATACCTAAAGACTGCAGATAGGAGGCCAAAACCCTCCAAAACAAGTCAACAAAGCAAGGATCCAGAATGAGCAAAGCATCTCCAATGCTCAAAATGGATTCCCCACAAACTGAAAGAGAAACTATGCTCCAAGGAGTAACCTCCAACCATCACAAGCCAAGGAACATCCAAAACAAGGCAGGAAGCACAACAACAAAGGTCGCAATCATAGCAAACTATAAAGTCCACCCACCAAAAACCAACCCCAAGCCACATAGCACTAGAGAACAACCATAGACCACAAAAGAAATCCCGCAACACTCCAAAGAGAAAGAGGCACCTCCTCTTGGATAAGAAATTACACCAAGGGCAAACAAAGGCAGCAATGTTGCCCAACCTTCCCTAGCAAAACCAACAGCCATAGACCACCAGCTCTAGGCATCCTCCACAACATGCACAACCTCCAAAAGGCCACCATCAGGGTCACCATCGTCTTTTGCATCCTCATCCTCACTAGATTCAAAATTCCCTCCTGCACTCTCCCGTGTCCTCTCACCCGCGCTTGCCATTTGATTCAAAATTCTCTCCTGCGCTCGCCTAATAATATACTATAGTTAATATATATTATATATATTATATCTTGCAAGCTATAATAAAAGGTTGTGTAAATAAAAGTAAATTATAATCTACTCAATAAATAATATGTTTTAAAATAATTATATGAATTTAATATATTACAATAAATAATATATTATTCAATATTATTTAATAATTACTAATTAATATTATCATAAAAAATAATCTTTTAAATTTTAAATATATCAACAATAAAAAAAATGATAATATAACAAGTACCCTTATGTTTCTTGCACAATAGTATAAATTTGTGTTCAATAAAGAGCTTTAAAAAACTCACATGTTCACATTTAAAAGTAAACATATTTCATTGAACCCATGAGAAATTCTAACTTATAATTCGTTGGAAGGTATGCGTATCAACTTTCATTAATGGCTCTCCTTCAATATATTATTAAATGTATCAAATAACTCTCTTCTAGTAAAAAAAAATTTAAAATATATTTTTTAATGAATACTTGTGTGAATTTTTATTAATTAAAATAGAATACACATATTCATAAAAAAAGGTAGGACACAAGGTCACTCACTAGAGTCACACGGGTAGAGCCTATAAAGTAAATACAAAGCAACAAAAATAGTCGCTAAGTGGTGAGAGTAGTTCCAATGGGAGGTGGAGGGGGGTCCTGGTCATTTAATATACCCCATACATTAGCGGGATATAGGGTGACATCAAGAACAAACCACCCCTCTTCAGCCTTATCATCTTTCTTCTTTATCTTTATCTTTATTCCTCGTCGAAGAGATAGCCAACACCAATAAAGGGATCCTCTTAGAAGAATTTGGCCAACTCCTACCACCACTAGATGAAGGCCAACCACTGCCACCACCAATCACTAACCCCACTTCACCCGAAGGTCACCCAAAGGCAGCACCTCCAAGTCAAGGTGAGGCAAAGTGTTGCTGCGACAAACCACCCCTGCCACCAGAATGGTAGCAAGGAGCTTGAGATTTGGAAGATCGTGAACAACAGGTTGAGAAGCTTCGACTGCGTTGTTGGTCATGGGGTGGAGAATGGCCATGGGAAGTAGAATTGTCTAAGAGTACATTGACTATAGTGCATGAGGCATTACCCTAATGATCTAGCAACACTTCAAGTTGGGCTACCTACAATGCCACCTTATTGACATTGGAATAAATAGAAGCTTTAGTGAAAAATGAAACAACAATATCAATGGAGATATGAGAAATAATAATAATATTTTTGTCTTTGCATAGGGAAAATAAAATCTCCACCTTGATAGCATGCCAAACTTGGGTATATTTGGAAGGGATGTGAGGCCAGTCCCTCAAAAGAACCATATGCTAGGAAAAGGGTTTTGGTCGAAAGGGGTGGAAAAAGTCATGAATCCAACTTCAAAGTTGTTGAGCACAACGACAAAACCAGAAAAGATGCTTGAAGGACTTTGATTGTCCACAAAATGAACAATGAGCATCCATAATGCTCATATGTTGAAAGTGGGAGCCCACAAACAAGCCTTGGAAAAGAATCCTCTAGGAAAAGTGGGCAAGCTTTGGTTCAATAACAACCAACCAAATATTATGAAACTAGCATTTCCAAACAAACATAGGTGACTACAAATGCCACGAAAGGTTCAACACAAACACCATGGGAGGTGTGGAGAAAGCCAATGATATCCCAAATGTAGTTTGTAGTTGTTAAAAGCAATGTCTGGAAACCAACGCCAGTCCCTCCACCAAGGTTTTATAGAATGAATACCAATCTTGTGAATCATAACCAATAGAAGAGCAACTGGGAAAAAGTCAAATGTTTGTCGATCTAGCCGTGAGAGCTGAAATTGAACTTTCATATCTTCCCAAGATTGAAGATTCATCATGGCTCAAGAAAACAAATCATGAGGAGTGCAAATACCTTTCTTATGAAATTGAAGGGCATGAACCCAAGGAAAATGAGCTAGATGGAGCCCTTGAACTTGAATAAATAGATACCACCAAAGGTTGTGTTGGTTGAAAGATAACCCATCTTGAAAGCTGGAACTTGCCCACTGAAGCCAAGGCTTGATGACTTCCTATGCACACCAAATTCTTTTAGCAACAAAATTTCCTTTGATGTGAACCACATCTTTCATGACCATAAGGGTTTGAAAGCTAATCCCCTTGCAAGTAGGCTGGTTGGTTGGGAAACCTGATGAAATACAATGCCTGAGAAGGATTTTCTAGGATTCATTCCCATTAATATCCCACACAACCAACTTGACACAAAGAGCCAACCCTTGTTGAGTGGAAAGAATCCCAAGACCACCATAGTCCTGTGGGAGACAACAAAATTCCCAAACAACTCGGTGGAAATCCTTGTGGCCTTCTAAGGAGGCCCATAAAAAATCATAGAGAAGATTTTCAAGTTTAAAATAAGAAGCTTTGGATGGGACCCAACAAAGAAGAATGATAAAGATGAGTGGCTACAAGAATTTTAGAGAAAATCTAAATTTTACTTGCCAAAGAAAGAGGCTTGGTGATCTAATAATCTAGATTCTTCTCAATTCTAGTAAGAACTGTATTCCAAAGGTCAACTAGAGAAGCTTGAAAGGCAAATTGAATGCCCAAAAATTGAAAGATTTCCCCATGACCAATCCACTTCTAGCAAAAGCTAAGAAGCCAAGGAGGCGCAGGAAGAAAGGATTCATGATAACACTAAGTTTTATGCCATTGAATGGCCAAACCAGAGGCCATGCAAAAATTATTGTGGCATTAAAGGGCCTCTTTAACATTTTTTTCATCTTCAATGAGAGTGAGAAGGAATCATCTACAAAGTGACCATTATCCAATTGGTTAGATGACTCTGGTAGGGAAATACCATGGAGTCTCCTAGAGGAAATAACATTTGCCAATAAATACCCAAATCCTTCAGTAACAAGCACATATATAGATGGAGCAAGGGGACACCCCTATCAAATGGATTGATGGAGCCCAAAAGCCTGAGACTGGAAGCTATTGATAGTAATGCATGTAAAGGCATACACGAAGAGCATTCTAACAGATTGAAGAAAGTGAGGGCCAAACCCTAGAGCATCAAGCATAGCTAGGATAAAGGGTCATTCGATGACGTTGAATAAGCTTTGGAAAAATCAATTTTTAGAAAGATAGCTTGTTGCTTAGAGCACCAAGTCTATTCCATACCTTCCTAGACAATAATGATGTTATCCATAATGAATCTAGATTCGATGAAACCAGTTTGTTTAGGGAAAAAAATTGAGGTAGCATGTGGTGAATATTTAGAGCTAAGGCTTTGATAATGATCTTGTAGGAGACAATAAGCAATGTTATTGTCCTCCAATTACAAATTCCCTCAGGGTCTCTTGGCTTAGGTATAATTTGATATTTCCTTTATCGATCAATTTTCTTAAAGACTGATTATGAAAAGCTTCCAAATAGACATTATGGAGGTCAGAACCCATAAGATAGCTTGTAGAAAATCATTTTTTAGAAAGATAGCTTGTTGCTTAGAGCATCAAGTCCATTCCATACCTTCCCAAAAAATAATGATGCTATCCATAATGAATTTGGATTCAATGAAACTAGTTTGTTCAGGGAGAACAATTTGAGGTAGCATGTGGTGAATCTTTAGAGCTAAGGCTTTGATAATGATCTTGTAGGAGACATTAAGCAGTGTTATTGGCCTCCAATTACAAATTCCCTTAGGGTCTCTTGGCTTAGGTGTGAATTTTATATTTCCTTTATTGATCAATTTTCCTGAAGACTGATTATGAAAAGCTTTGTCATTGGATGAAATGTCCCCATTCTGAGCGAGCATTAGAGTTTGGTGGTTTAGCCTATCATTGGGTCCTTTTAGGCTAATTAGGGTGATTAGAGGTCCCAGAGTTGGAGTTAGCTAGCTCCTCAAGTGGTAATTGACTATGTTTTCATCTCCATATCCTTAATTTTTTCAAAGGTGATGTAATTTGGGGCGTTTTGGCTCCATTTGTAAATACTTACTATTTATAGTAAGTCAATGAATTGATAGTAAGTCAATGAATTGATAGGGGGCCAACCTTACTGTTTTTAGTAAGGCACCTAGATGGGCAGAGTATGTAGTGGGTTAGCCTATGGTGTCAACAAAATTGATAAATGGCGTTTATTAATGGAGTTATAATATTATAATTATTATTAAAGTTATGCTTTAATAATAATTAATTATAAAGTACATATATTAATGACTTATATTGACTTTATAATAAAGGTGCATTTAATGGTATAAAGTCAAGTCATTATAACTTTATGATGGGTGCCCACTTTAAGGATTTAATTAAAAAGTGACAAAGGCATATTTTAATACATTTTAATGATTTATAAAAGGCTCATAAGGAATCAACCTCTTTTGAGAAGAGTATATAAGGGCATCAAAAGAAAATGGAATCTATTGATTCTTGTTTATTCTCTCAACTTTGGCTTTGTGCTTTGATATTGGAGGTGGAAACTAGAGTTTTTAGTTGCAACGATTTTGGAGAGTGTAGCTTCTTCTTGAATCAATATTTTTGAGGGTGTGAAAGATCATCTAACATTTGCTAAATAGGTGGCTTGCTACAGAAGTCACATTGTGCTTCATTGGAGAAAATCTCGTAGGTTTCACAAGGGTTTTGAAGATTAATCATTTACAAATCAAAAGTTATTGAAGATCAATATTATAAAATATCATCATTGCTAATTTGTGTCTTCTCTTTGGCACGTGGGAATCATTCAACTCATTTAAAAGAAGGTTATCATCAACAAATGAAAGGGTGTGAAGTGTATGATTCAACATATTGAATAGTCAAGTATTAAGGGTAAATGAAATTGTTGTTAGCACCTTCTTCAATTGGCACGTTGGTTATTAAAGGTTGTACAGATTACATTAGTTGAGTCGTATTATCTCTTCTAGTTGGGCGTGTGGGTCTTAGGCAGAAAGGCCTAAATCTTGGCTTCATTCCTTCTTCATTAAGGGTCATCTAGACCTTTGTTGCTATTTGACAACAATTTCACACTAGAGAAACTTGGATATGGTGTTGGGTGTTCAATTTTGGGGTTTGCTACTACTATTATAATTTCCAAATTAGCTAAAATGAACTTCCAGGCCTACATTGGATGTATTGTCATATTCAAGTATGATTATTGTTGAGTGTATAAAGCAAAGATCTGATTTGAATATTGATAAGGTATTTGCAAACTAAGTATAATCAAATTTGAATTGTTGCTTCATTAAGCTTTCCAATAATTTGGAATTTGTATATGTATTTGCATTTTTTAAAATCTCTTGGCAAATTTCTTGAAACAAACAAAACTTTGAAACCCCAAGCAAAATTACAGGTAGAAGCTCAATTAACAAGTTTCCATTAAGGGTGGGACATTCCAGTGGTATCAAAGTGGTTTCTTTCCATCCTATGTTGAATTTAATTAGTATTCAGTGAGCACACATTTGTCAACATTTGAGTGACCAACACTCATTGATCAAGTTTCATAGTTTCCAATCATGAATTTGAGTTATGGGTTCAAACAGTGACAAAGAAATGGTATAAGGTGATAGGATGTAGTTGGCTAAAATTATCTTTGAATAAGGTACTAAACTTGGCAGTCAACCTAAATCTAGGTGTGATATGTTGGTCTTGTTAAGAATACTAGAAGAATGCTTAAGTCTCATTGGGAAATCACCTTCTTCATTATTATAGATTGCTATGACACCAACAATGACTTCCTTGGGTGAGCATAAGTTTCTGAGACACAGCGACAATGAGGTTAGACCACTTTCACCCTTTGCATTAGTCAAATTATAAGGATCACAACTCCTCGAGTTCCCTATGATGTGGTCATAATGAGGGAAGTATTGCAGCTGATTGTTGATAGTTTGGTTGGGATAGGCGATATTAGTAGTCCTACTTTTGGAAAGAGGATCAAAATCCTTGAGCTGATGGCATAGGTGAGATTATACATCATCATGATTGATTACAATTATCATAAGCTTGTTTTGTGGATGTTCCATTTGTTTTTGGATTCTATTAGTGAGAGTCATGGAAAATATAATCAGGACTACATGGGAGTTATTATGTCTTCCGTTATTAATGGAAGTGATGACATCTCTCAGCCTATTTTGTTCTTACTTCTACTTGTTCGTAGGAAAGAAAAAGTGTTATATCTAGCTACATGTGATTTGATGCATAGTGTCTTCAAACAGTGTGAGGGTAAGTTAAGGCCCTATTTGTTCATTGAGGAGCAAGTGCAAGAGAAGAGGGTAAGATTTGAAATGGATGAAGATGAGAAGGTATTATTGTAGACACCTAAAAATGTCTCAATGGATCACATTGGCTAACTAACATCATTTCGTCCTCAAACCCATCCTCTTTTCACTTTTTTAAATAAATAAGCCTGATTATTTAATTAAATGTCTCATTTTCACCTATTAATCTATTTGACCTAATTGGGTTAATTCACCCCCTCTCACATTGACATTTCATCTAATTTAATTAAATAATACAAATTATTTAATTTTAACCTTAGGTCCTCTTATTTAATTAAATAACCTAAACTATTTAATTAAATATCATATTTGCATCTCTTTTCATTAAATAATTCAATAATTAATAAATATCTTCACATTCCTCATCTTGCACATTCAAATTTAGTTTTAATTAACTAAATTGCTAATTTCCCTCTCATCCACTTGCATAGGAAATATTCCAAAGGAATATTCTCCTATTTTCCTCCAAAAAAAGGTAATGATTGCTCCAAACAAACTTTGATGCAGAGCGTGTTAGTTTGCATGATTGTGAGCCCTTGATCCATGCGATCTTTGATTCTCATCCATTGATGAGAATCTTTGATCCATGTTTCATCCTCCTTTCATTTATGACCATTGATAGATCAAATCAATCTCATCCATTGCTTTTCCATTTGATCTACATTAAATCAATTATTTAATGAATATCATATAATTACCCTAATTTGCATAATTGAAACTTTGTTTTAATTATAAAATTACTAATTCTTCCACTTGCAAGGGAATATTCCTCCTTTGAACATTCTTCCAAAAGGGGAATATTCCTTCCCCTTTTGCACAATTAAACTTTGTTTTAATTTAAAAAATATCTATTTCTTCACCCATGAGAATATTCCAAAGAATATTCTCTCTCCTCCAATCATTTGGAAAATGGATGTTCTCACTTGGCTTCTTGAGCAAGATAAACTTGTGACCTCTTGAGCAAGTTACCTTGTGACTTGTGTGTGCAGGTCAAAAGTGTGCTTGTTTGGAACAAATGAGAACCCTTGATTAAATATCATCATTGATTCTCATCCCTTGATGAGAATCCATGATCTATGCCTCCAACTTCTTCCATCCTTGACCATTGATTAGCCTTTTTGATCTCAACCCTTCATTTCTCATTTGCTTTCTTGTAAATAGAACACTATTTGGAGACAAATGGATCCATCTTTCAATTGCAAAATTATGCTGTTGATTTCACTCACACTCACACTCATAATTTACTCATATTTAGCATATTTTAGTTAATTTTTAGTTGCATATTAGTTTTAAGCTTCCATTAATGGCTTCCATGATAACATAGATGCATACATTTAGCTTATTTGTTAATTAGGATTTTAATCTTTTTAAGTTTTCGTACATTTAGAGTAGATTTGCATACACCCATATCAATCATCTTAGCATAAATCATGTTAAAATATCTTGCATCATATTCATTTAACTTTAAATCATGTTTTCATACACATCTATCAATTGTTTCATCAATTTTCTTCAATACAATTGATTGAAACAAGCTCATTATCCAAGGGATTGGGAAATGGTTGCCATTCCACATCAATGCGACACCACTACCCCAATAGGATAAGTTTCAATGTCTTAGATTAGAGGTTTTTCAAGCTTTCATGATTTAGAATGTTAGTTTTAATGGCTTCTTTGTCTTTGTTTACAGTGAATGATCTTATTTGGGATTAATGCTTAGTGGGTTAAACATGCCTCGAATTCATATGGATTGGGTGTAGTTAACCTTCACTATGTCATTGGTCACATTTTTGGCGCTAGAAGGAGGGAAAACTTTAATGTTTGGGTTTTTTTTTGGAGAAATTTTGGGTTTAATCTCTTAAATGCATTATTTTTCTTAATTTTTAATGAATTCTATATGACTAATCTTGCAGAAAGGTTGTTGTGTTTTGAAGATCTCATATTTAGCTTTCCAAAATATTTTACAATTTCAAAATTGATCAAGATTTGAGAAAGTTGTCATTATCTCAAGTTGTTGTCCATGATTAATTTTGATTTTTTTTTAAAAAAAAAATTGGGTTTAATCTCTTAAATGCATGATTTTACTTAATTTTTAATGAATTCTACATGACTAATCTCGCAGAAAGGTTGCTGGGTTTTTAAAATCTCACGTTTAGCTTTCCAAAACATTTTACGATTTCAAAATTGATCAAGATTTGAGGAATTTGTCATTATCTCAAGTTTTTGTCCATGATTAATTTTGTTGTTTTTTTTTTAATCGGGTTTAATCTCTTAAATGTATGATTTTCCTTAATTTTTAATGAATTCTACATGACTAATCTTGCAAAAAGGTTGTTGGGTTTTGAATATCTCATGTTTAGCTTTCCAAAACATTTTATGATTTCAAAATTGATTAAGATTTGAGGAAGTTTTCATTATCTCAAGTTATTGTTATAATCTAATTTTCTAAAAATATTTCTCAAACACTAGAAATGATAAAATGAATTAGCTTTCAAAGTTGGATAAAACTGAACCAAACAACCTCACATTTTCTTTAAATTTTTTATTTCATCTCATTTATAACATATCTTTAACTTCTTGTTTTAGTTTTTTGGGTTTTGTAGGTTTGGATAATACAACTTGAAGAAAAGAAGCATACTATTATGATTTGAGCTATAATTGTAACAAGTGTTTTGACACTTTTGGGGAAATTATAACCCATTTGTAATGATTTTTTATTTCGTGGTCTAAGACTTACTAAATTTCATTTGGGTTTAAAATGAATGCTCAAACAGGACTAAAATTGAACCTTCATCTCATCATTATTTTTTGAGCTTAAAATTGAACAAGGCAACTTAACATTTCATTTGGTGTGTAAAATGAATTCATCTTAGTTTTAGGGGTTAAAACTTATGAGTGTTTTTTGTGTTTTGATTTAAAAATGTGTTATTGAATGCATATGCAATTCTCTTGTGTCACTTAATGATCTTGAGAAACATAAACATTCCTTAACACTTTGCAAAATCACCTACATCTTTTAATTTGGATTAAAAATGAACCCCTTGCAGGTGTAGGGAAAAGGTGTGGTGTGTGTTCTCTCCTTTGTTCATGTTTAATGCACCTACACCATAGAACCTCAAAAAACTCAATGAGGCAGAGGCACTACAATTATATAGCAACAAAAAGGAAGCCAACAAGACTCACATGAACAAAAAGTGGATGAGAGTTGAAAAGAAATCCCTGGCCAAGCTTTCTGATCAACCTAAGAGATCATATTTCAGCAAGGAGATTAGTGACATAATCATGATGCTTTATAGAGTATTCAGAAAGAGAGATTCTTCATAATTCAAGGAATGGATGTTTCCATTCATTCAAACCATTTTGGATGGCAGGCAACAATTTGATTGGTCGGTGATTTTATCAGAGTTCCTACATAACTAGATGCTTAGAGTGAGGGAGATAAAGAGCTTCTTTATGACTTCCTATGTGATATATGCAACTGCAAGGTGTAAGTAAAATTAGATGCAAAAAACAATTCTCCTAACGTCAATACCTCAGGGAAGAATGCAAATACACTTTAAAATTTGCAATTACAATCCAACTAAGATGCACTATGAAGCAGATAATAGAAACAAAGTATTTGACAATCACACATGAACACCAAATATATGTGGGAAAACCCTTACAGGAGAAAAACCCACCACACCAAGAGAAATCACTTTGTATTACAATAATGAAAATTACATACAAATGTCAGACTTATCTTTCTGGTGTCTGTTTATAGTAGCATTCACCATGTATAATTTGTTTTAGAAACCTTCACGTTACAGTCCACATAATAGAATTCACTCTGATGCAATTCACTCAACAATTTGCCGATTCAACCAACCGATTATAATCTGCAATCACAGAGTATATCCATGTTGATCTCTACCTGTAGAACTTCCTCACAAAACCATCACAATGAACAATCTTCCAACTATTCAGATTTGGCTTCTCCTATTGGTCCACAAGACTCCGCATAGGATAGTCAAGTGGTCAACAGAATTCACACTGTGTTGGCATCTCAATGAGACACTAATAGTGTCTCGTCGATGCCACATAACCTTCATATTGATGTCACCAAGAGTCACCGTTATCGCCAAGACGTTCTATCGAGCTTTCAGTGTTACGTCAAACCACCAAATAGCCACCCAGTCCTATCACTTTCACTAGGACCTCATGCTGAGTCACCAAAAGTCATACCGAAGCCAAAGGATAGTCAGCAAGACTTAACATTATCGCCAAGAGGCTTTACCAAGATCACTTATGTTTCCCCGAAGTCATCAACAGTCACCAAGACATACCACCTTCGCCGAGAGTACTTACCGAGTCATATGCGCTACACCAAAACATTCAGCATCATCGACAAGACTCACCAAAGTCATTGGGACTTCTTACCATAACCACCATGTTACACCGATAACTCCCGAGTGTGTACCTGTCGAAAAGACTTTCAACTATCGCTAAGACCTCACACCAGGATCTTTAAGTTACACCGACACCACCACTCGTCACCAGGAGTCACTCCGATGAATGTTTGGGTGTGTCCCTGTCAGCATGACCTTCTCTGTTCGCTGGGACTTCTCACCGAGCCATTTGGGTTACCCCGATAGCCATAGGCTATCGGCAAGACATTCACCGTTTGCTGAGACTTCTTCCCGAATCATTAGAGTTACCTCGAAGACCTCAAAGTAAACGCTTTCGACAAGACTTTGACACATCATTGGGACTCATAGCCAACATCGTAGACTCTCCCCAACTCCCAATTGAATGGCCTGTCGGCTAGAGAACTCCACGAGCAGTAAGAGGTCATGGTGAATACACTATGTCACAGTGATAGACTCCATAGTGAAAACGCTTGGCAAGACAAAGGCTAGGTCATAATGACCTATTCAAAACAAAATGTATCAAAACTGCTAGTCGGCCAAACATTTAGAATATCACACTGACTTGGCTTCTAAAGAGGTTTCAGCCTGTAATGATTGAGGCACATTTCCAACACAAGGAGGGGCATTTTCCCTAGTTTGAATGCAGTTGGAGTATTGGGAGAAGCCCCTGGACAAAAGAATGTGTTGGATCACTATGACCAATTAACTTTGCAAACTTTTGAGTTGCATTATAGAAGAGTTAATGATGCATTCTTGTATGTCATCACTAATCAGTTAACATGAGATGTAAGGTATAGACTAAGCATGGAAGCTATGGCATTCATTACAAAATGGGGACATTGGTATATCCAATACCCCAAGTTCACCTACTTCAGGTTGGCTAGTTTCAATGGTCATCCTCATTTAGTGCCCAAATGCTGCAACAACATAATTATTCGAATGGAATTCATCTATCAAGCTATAGGGGTCAACACCAAAATTTCTAATAAACATAAGCTTGGTTGTCATAAATTTACCGTGAAGTTAAGAGAGTATAGTTGTGCACACAATGTGGCAGCAAAAGTAATTTGTGATGAATTGATCTATTTGAAATTGGGCTTATATACATCTAGGAAGCATTTTGATCCCAAGCAAAAGATGCAAGGTTTTCTCCCTACAGTTTTTGACAAGCATTTCAATTTGCTAGAGGATTTTTAGATGGACTTACAAGATGAGTATGATTTGAGAAAGAGGAATTATGAAAGATTTCCCATCCCATTAATGATTGAGTATGGGATGAAGGAAGATATTCCTGGCACATTATCAAATGATGGTGTAACCTTGGATCCCCAGTATGATGCTGACAATATGGGTACCAAATATTTGGATCCAATGAATTCGGATGAGGAGGAGTCCATTGACATCAAGCAAATTGCAAGGCCAATCCTAGATAGAAGTATCCAGTGGGTGGTAATGAGGATCAAGGAGCCTGAGGCTCAATCTTCTAACAAAAGAAAAGCTACAGGTACTACCCAAGGGTGTAGAAGAACAAAAAGAAGGACAAATCCTAAGGAGCCATTGGAGTTTTTCCCTCCCAATTCTGGAGAGGAGCTTGATCCAACAATTCCTACTCAAGATGTTCCTGAATCACAAGGAGAGGAGGCTTCATCTCAACTTGGTGTTTCAACAAATACTGGGGGTGAAACATCAACTCAACCTCCTCTTACTGAGCAACCAATTGAGGAGATGCCTACTAGAACCCTTCATAAGGAGGTTGAATCTTTAAAGGGTAAAGAGCTTGAGATTGAGATCCATGATATTGATACTAATTCACAGGCTACCCAATCAGACAAGGAGACTCTAGTGATTGCACCTAATGAAGAGACTGAAGATGTGGGGACAAAGCATATCCTCACCTCGGAGGATCAGTGGAAGTCTTTGAGATGCTAAGAAGGAAGTAGATTCCAAAGCATAAACTGAGGCACTTGCTAGGCAAAAAGAATTTGAATCTAAAAAAGCTAAAGAAGAGGAGCTAGCAAGGAAATGAAAAGAGGAGAACTTGTTGCAACAACAAAAAGAGCAAGAATTAAAGACCAAATAGGAGAGGGAAAAATTGGCTATGTTGCAGAAGATTCATGATCTCAAAGAGGAGAAATCTCAACAAATAGAGAAAGAGAGGCCCAAGAAAAAGGTCAGAGTCCTCCATTCCACAAGCTAACAAATTTAGGTGAAATCATGGTTGAATGTGCAATCCCGATGGTGGACAAGGATAGAAAAGATATGCAATTGACTAACTACTAGTTGGGCACTGTTAATTTGGGGAGACCCACAAGGAATCAACAAATGAACCTTATTGACAATGGCATCCTCCACCAAATCTAGGATGATAAAGGATAAACAAAGGAAGGATGAACTTAAAGCCCAATTGGATCAGTTGCACAAGTTATATTGAAGGATGTCTCTACTCTTGTTTCTCAACAAGTTGCTACTCCAGAGACCCCAATCTTATTAAGCAAGAAAGAAGCTGATGATTTGGTACAAATGAGAAGTAAGGTTGGAATGCTTGATAGATGGGTTGATCGACTTAATCAAGAGGTTGATGAGCTACTTGCTAATAGTTTTAAATTTCATGAAGGTGCATTGGAGTTGGTGGAAGATATGAATCAACATGTTGAAGTCTTGGAGAAACAAGAAGAGTATAGAGAGCATACCAAGAAACTAAAGGACATCAACAAGGTGCCAAAGAAAACTCTCTTGGAGAAATCTATTCTCGATGAGGATAATGTAGATTTCATTGAGAAGACAATGAGCATAATCAAGTTCAGATCTAAATTTATTTATGAGCATAAAAATGAAGTTCAAGAAGCTAGCAAAGATTTGAATGAGCAGATTGATGAATTGGAAGCAGTAATTGCTATTTTGGTTAATGTGGATATCCCTACGAAGGAAGGTCTTCCTCTTGATAAATTGAAGGAAAAACAGAATAATAGATTTGAGGAGGTGATGCAAAAAGAGGATTATGGTGAGGACTTGTTGCTAGATAGGCTCATGGACATCAAAGATGAATTAAAGACTGCTAGGAGAGAGTTGATTAAATTAAAATATATGCAAGAGTTTTCCTCTGCAGAATTAAAAAAGAGTCAAATTTGAAGATGATTGGGTAGATGTACCTAATGGGGACATACTTCAACAAGTGTTCACCAGCTACGATGAGTACTTTCTTCAACAAACTACGCAGGAATGAGCTAGAAATGGAACATTCTATTCTTGGTGGACAAATTTCTCTTCTCTCTTATTTTGCAAGATTATGACATGAGTTTATCTACAGATCTCATCCAACAATTCTATCTTCCTCCTTTGGGTGTTAGATTTTAGCAACAGGACCATCAACCATTGAACTAAAGATTAGCTAGTGTAGTCACTTCATGCAATTCTAGTTCCTTAATTGGTGGATCTCAATTTTTGATTGAGAGAAATTAGTGCATGGCTTGCCTATATGTAAATTTGGGCTCCATTTTGTAAAGGTCAACTGATTGAAGAAGTATTAGCCACATGATGAGATAGTAGATAGTGTTGTCATAGTTTTAGGATTTTACTAGTTTTCAAGCAAGATACTTTGATAAACTTTGTTTTACAACTTTTTTGCAGAAAGACTTAGATACTTTTACAATTTTATACAGTTTTCATGTTATTATCAAGTTTGAGTCTCAATGGTAATGTTAATGAATCATAGTCATTTGTATGCCAGTGAATTTTGTGCATATTTTTTTCTTATTTGATGCAAATCAATAGAAGAATCTGGTTCTGAGACTATTTCATTGAATTATCTATGAATGGAAATTATTTATATCTATTGATCTGTTAATTTTAGTAATGATTTGGTGATATGTTTTGATTTTGGAATGAAGTTTTTGATGAATGGATATGGTTATTGAATTTTTCATTGTGAATGTATGCAATAGTATGGTTGAGTCAAGCTATGGATTGCATCATTTTATAGTTTTGGCTACTTGAGAAAACACTCATTGTTAAGATACATGTATGGATGTGAAGAAATTTATATTCATGTTTTGTTGTTCTAAAGCATTGTTCTATCTTTTTATGTTTATTTACACCCCCCCAAAAGTAGATTAGTTCACATGATGCAATTTATATTCCTTTCTACCACTAGGCCCCTTGAATATTATAGTTGCATTGGCCACTAAGTAACATGAACACAGTTGAGAACCAACTACATAGACCTTGGAAGATAGGTGGTTTTAGATCAATTATCTTTTTTAGGAGAAATAGGATAAAAATATTATGTTTAATGTTAATGTGCTATTTTGACCATCAACATGACTCAACAAGTATGGCAATTTCATCCTAAGATTGTAAATTTGTGAGTCAGTTTAATACATTTCTTGGTTTCAAAATATTACAAAAACAAACATTCAATATCTTCCTCAAATTTTCAAACACGTTTGCTTAAGCATGTATACCTCTTGAATTAGTCTTGATATTACTACTTTTCCTAAGGGTTTCTATCCTTAGATTTCTAAATATCTTGACTTATATCTCAATCCATATTTTCCAAAGACAACATAGGAAATTATGGCTTCAACCTCATGATTCTCACAAAATGGACATTGTAAAAGTTATGATGTTTTTGATATAAAAATTTATTTGGAAACATAAACAAGATAAGTGTTTGTCGTAAAATAAATTTACTTAAGCAAGATAAACTTGACACAATTGAACCCTACATGACTATTTGGAGACCAATTGCTCCCATTAAACAACCTAATCTTGAAGGTGTTATCATTCAAATGAACTTTGAACTTATTAATGAAGAAAAAACTGATATCATCAATAGTTTGAGAAGCTTCACTTTTGAAACCAAAGAAACACCTTCCTAGTGGAGAAATGTCACAAACATCTTAGATGAAGAAGAGGAACAAGCTGATATTGAGGCTGGAAGGCCCATATTACCGCCACTTGCATGGCAATAAATATCTTCCTTTCTTCCATAAACTTGAACTACTTTTAAATGATCTCATGTAAAATTAGAATCCCTAAAAGAAGGTCTACGGGTCGTCATTTTTAACTTAGGCATCTTAGTTCAAAGGGAATCCAAAATCACATTTTAGCACTCTACCTCAACAAAAACAAGTTGTTAGTAAACTTTTACGAAAACACATTGAGGAAACATCCACACATGTACATGTTCTTTATGAGTCAAAACCTTGATCTTTTTCATGATAATCAACCTATGTAGAACATTGGTCCTTTTTCATGGTCTTGAAATCTTTTGAATGATCTATCACACAATCAAAATCTATAGGGGAAGATCTAAAATTCACCATTATAGACATAGGTATCGTAATTCCAAGTTTGGTAGGAAGTGGGCCTTAATACTTTATCGCAATTGTAACCTCTTGTTAAGAAACTACTATGCTCAAGCTAGGAGGAACGAACTAGATTTACATACCCACATCCATACTCTTTAGGATTTGAAAACTTTAAAGGTTTAGCATCATCCTCACTAGCCTAGTCTTGGAAAAGAAAGGTTCATTCTAAATTCAAAATTGGGTCAAATGTTTCACTCACCCCTTCATCAAAATTTCATCCTCCACTTTACCTATCTTTGGCAAAAATTTTGAATACACCAACATCTTTTGACTTAAAACATCTATAAAACCAACCCCTAACTTAGCTACTTTGCCTGTGAAATGTATCCTTTTCCATGTACTTAGTTAAGTTAGTTATCATCTATGAACTAGTTCATCTTGAAGGTCACGAGTCTACCCCAAATATTTCTAAGTTCATCAAAATAAATTATCCATACATCAAAACGTCGAGTGCAAGTCAAAAGTGTTGTCCCAAAACGTTTACAAAGAACACTCTCCACATCACCCATCTTTTCATCTCCCATTATCACCATTGCTCCAAAAAGACTTAGAGCGTCCCTCTTACCTAAATTTGAGTCAGCTAGAGAGTTCAAACATTACAAATCTCTACACAACTCTCCTAAAGGTAACCCAAAATTTATGATAAAAACTACATCACAACACAAGAGAATCATGGAGAAAACCAAAATCACATTTACCTCAAGTGATCCAAATCTTCAAGAATTTGATCCAAGAAGCCAGGTTATCCCATCACAACAACCATCATCTCCATTTAGACCATATGAGATTGAAGACATCACAAATAATCCATTTGAACTTAATAAAGAGGAAATCATGGAACATCAACCAGTTGAAAACATAGCTCCAATTTACCCATCATTTGTAGCACAAAATTTGACACAAAGCATCCCTAGGGATAAATCAAACATCCACTCCTAATCTTGTAACTAGCCTTGCTAAGTACTTTGGTCTAACTCTTCCATTTTAAAGCAACACACTTGTAGGAATTCTTGAAACCAATCCTCCATCCCAAAAAACCACCCTGACACCTACCTTCGGTGCTCCTCCCATTCCTGAAGATCCCAAACAACCATATAAACCACTTGAACTTCATTATTCTACAACAAACTCAACATATCGAGGACACCCCTCTTCATCCATACCCATGAGTACCACAAGTGTGCCCACAATCACGTAAAGTAGTATAGACGAAATGTCTCAAAATAACACACAAGGGCATGTCAATGTTGTATCCCAAAGTCAAACCTTAATGTAGATAGGGACATCTTTTCCCACTCCTCCAATGGGTTTATCCATACCATTGGTTTCACAAAGTACATCCATCCCATCCATCATCAATCCACCTCAAAAAATTTGTTGGTCACAAATCCCATCAATCAAGGCAATACTTTTTCCACATCCCTATCACAAGGAAATCCTCAAGACATGGGACAAGGGAACCTTTTTAATCAATGTACTCAAGGTCTCAATGTTCCCTTAACATCACAAAATCTAATAACATTGTCCTCATCTTCCCCCATAGTTCCTGTTACCATGCAAAATCAAATGTAACCTCAAACTTACATTCCTCCATCTCAATACAACATCACACAAGGAATGTTGAACTAAGGAAACCCTCCACATCTCATCAGCAATCTACTACCCATTTAAAACATCAACATCCCCAATCCATCATAGATGTCCCAACCACTCAATCCTACATTGCAAGCACATGCCTTGGCCTTACAACAAGCACAACAAGCACAACAAGCATATCAAAAAGCCTTACAACAATAGCAACAAAAGAAATCCATCCAACAACAACAACAAGAAGCAACCCTAGCAACAAAACAACAACAACAATGACAAGCAGTCCTAGCAGTACAACAACAACAATAACAAGTAGTCCTAGTAGCACAACAATAGTAGCAATAACAACAAGCAGCCTCAGTACAACAACATCGAGCTCATCAAGTAGCCTTAGTAGCACAACAACAACATCAGGCCCAACAACAAGACCTAGCGACACAACAAGAAGAAGAAAAAGCTCAACAGCAAGCCTTACTAGCTTACTAGTATGCCCAACAACAACAACAACAACAAAGTTCCTACTATAATCCTCAACCGAACATCAATATAAATTCGTTAGGAACATACACATCAACCCCTCAATCACCTTCACATAATCTCACCCACCATACACTCCATACAACATGTTATCATACCAGAACCCCACATATAATGCATCCATCATCCTACCATATGTTCCTCCACCAAATCCACAAGAGGATCTAGCATTGAAGTTTAAGGCACTATTTAAAGAAATGTAGGACCTTTAGATGGGCAAGACAAAGAAGCCCCATACAAAGAATCTATGTCCTTATCCATTTGACTGAAACATAACAATAGTATCGTTCCCTCCTAGCTTTAAAATCCCCAAATTTGAAAAATACAAAGGGAGAGGAATTCTTGTGGACAATGTCAAAGAATTCAAAGTCGTGTGTATGGAGGTGGCTTACAATGATTCTTATTTAATGCACCTCTTCCCTCAAATTTTAACAAGTCCTGCCATGGATTAAATTTCTCATCTGCCTCTCGACATCAAAAATTTCTAGAAAATTACCGATAAGTTCATTGATCACTTCTCCTTTAATCTTGACATGGACGTAAGCCTAGAAGAACTGTACACTCTTTGGCAAAACAAAGGAGGAAATTTCGCTAATTTCTTACAACTGTGGAGATAGAGAGCTAGTAAGAGCAAGTGGCCTATTCTCGATAAAAAAAAGTGGGAATCATCATCGCCAATCTTATGACAAGCTTTTGCCTAGAGCCCTTAACATTGAGAGAGCTCTAATATCATAGGGAAATACACAAGCTTACAAAGACAATCGCCCATTACCTAGCTCAAATGACAAGCCTCGTGTCTAGGCTAAGAACAAAAATGTAACAAATGATGGTGTGGTAGATGATAAAGTAGTCCTAAGTGCTCCTAGACCTAAAAACAAGCAACTATGCTAAACACAAGTATACATAGTTGTCGAAACCCATCAAAACCATCATGAAAAAGTTGGTAGAGTCAAATCTGATAGCACTTCCCAACTCTAAAAATTACCAAGAACCACAAGAGAAACCATCTTGGTACGACGAGAACAATCTATGTGACTTTCACAAAACCAAAGGACATAAAACAACAAACTGCATGAGGCTCAAGAACATTATCCAAAACCTCATAGAGAACAACACCATATCTATTGAAGTACCAGTTGGGAATCAGGATCTTGAGATATACAAGAACCCTATGTTCGATCATAGCAAAGGGAACAATAACGAAAAAGCTAAGGATTACACAAACATGCAACATACCTATTCCAATGTGGTAGCTTCCTATGATAGCGTTATTACCATCGTCACCATCAAAGGTCCTAGTGTGGAGTGTGGGGTGATCACACGACATGGAAAAATCACCATCCAAGGAGTTCCATCTCAATCTAGGGCACAACATAATTTTCCAAAATCCAATCCTAGCAAATGCAATCTCCTAGATCGGCTTAAGAAGACCCCCACACAAATATCCATCTTGGAACTACTAAGGCTATCACCCGCACATAGGGAAATCTTAGAGAAAGCTTTGTCATAATCATCTATCCTTGAGGATATTGATACATACTAGTTTCAATATATGGTTGGACATATCGCTAATCATCTTCTCACCTTCTCTGAACAAGACCTACCATCGTAGCCATCTCGTAATTGTGTTTTACACCTTGAAGTTTTCATTCACAAGAATAAGGTCAAAAGAGTCTTTGTAGATAGAGGTGTCATTTTAAACATTTGCACCCTTTAGCTCATCAAGTACTTGGGCTATTTAGAGGATACTATTGAGAAAGAAAAGGGCATCACTATCAAAGCATATGATGAATAAGAGCAGGTATCACAAGGCATCATTGCACTCCCCATCCAAGTGGGACCTATCATTGTAGAGACTACATGCCAAGTTAGACCTTGATCTTCCTTATAATATCCTACTTGGCTGACCATGGATCCATGCCCTGAAAGTTGTAGCTTCGACCTATCATCAATGTGTAAAGTTTCCTTTTGAGGGTTAGGAAATTACCATCCATGGACATCTTAAGCCTTTCTACTATTGCAAAAATCTTGAGGCTAAGTTCTATAAAAGCCCCCAAGTACCAAAGAATGATGAAGGGCCTACACCATCTACCTCATTTGTTGATCCATCATCTCTTGCATCTACCTCAGAAACAAAATCACCTATTGTGCAAAATATAACCGACATCAAAGCAGTGATCTAGGATGATGGATGTGGAAGCTATAAACTAATGAAGGACACTTTTGTGTTGGGGGAGCTACGCATTTCTTGCAAGTCACATGGAAAACCCACATCTAGCAATAAAGCACCCAAAACTACCAAGATGGCAACTACCACCTTCACCGAGTGGGGGGAATTTGAATCAAGAAGATGTTAATGAGGACGATGTCTCTAAACTCCTCTATCAAGATGAAGGACCTGTCCCTATTCTTCCCATGGAAGATGATAACAAAGGCTTGAATCTCATGCAGAATTCAGGATACAACAATAATGATAAATTGGGTTGAAAATGGCTTACTAGAACCTATTGTTCTTGAGAAACGATTAAAGAATCTTGGCCTAGGATGTACTACTAGCAAGGCTACACTTATTGACAAAGGTATTCCTGTTAAACAAGTAGAGGCTTCCTCTTGGTTACCTCCATCACATGATACCACCTTATATGACTTCCCCCTTGATGTTGTTGACCTATTTGAGAGAAACTCCCTCTTCATGATATCTGTTACATCCTTTGCCCCGAGAAATTAACCAAATGAAATATGCCTAGTATATCCTCAACTCATTGACATGGACCAAAAGGACCGTCGATTCTAGATTTATTCAAAAATGATAGGCGATCTTAGAATTCATGGGACTTCATGACAACTTACCATGGGAAGATCACAAAATTAGGTTTTGACATAGAGCTATACACAAAATTACTATGGGAGATGATTGAATCAGCTAATCACAAAATTGATGAAATGAAACTAACATGCAGATCTTGGTGAAAACCACACTATGGCACTCTTTGATCCCAAAATAAGTAAATAGAAAGGGCGTATCTAAGGGTGAAAACCTCTACGAGGCACCAAGGATGAGGATTCAATCTCCCCATAGTACAATGCATCCGAGAGTCATCAGTGCTAGCTAAAAGGCAACCCCAGTCAATGTAGGAATAGATTCAAAGAACCTAAGATCACTTTCTATGTCAGAATCCTTGTTGAATGAAGAAGAAGAACCTAGCAACATTCCTAAAAGAGTGAAAGAGCTAAATTTTTCATGTTCATACACAAATATGCTAGAGGGCTTGATCGGAAATATTTTTCCATCATTTAGTAATTTATCTTGAAGCCAAACTTGTAAAGTAGAAGTGAGGAAGATGCACCCTTAGATAGCACTCTTGGTTAAACTGGAGTTACAAAAGCTTCTTGAAATTCGATTCATTTTACTGATAGATTATCTTGAGTGAGTTTAAAACCTGGTACCAATCTCAAAACCCATTGGGGGCATTAGAATCTGCACTAATTTCAGAGACTTAAACAAAGCATGCCTAAAGGATGATTTCCCTCTTCCCAATATCGACATCAGTGCAGACTTAACAACTGGGCATGAAATGCTATCACTCATGGATGGTTTTTCAGGCTATAATAAAATCAAGATCACCAAGGAGGATTAACACAAAACTGCATTCACTTGTCCATGGGGAACATATTGTTGGAACATGATGCCATTTGGTTAAAGAATGTAGGAACAACCTATCAAAGAGCACTAAACCTCATCTTTCACAACATGATCCAAAAAATAATTGAAGATTATGTGGATGATATTTTGAAAAAATTAAAGAAAAGAAGTAAGCACATACAAGTCTTAGGACCCATCTTTGACAAACTTGAAGAATACAAGGTACGATCGAACCCAAAAAAGTGTGTCTTCAACATTACATCAGGGAAACTTCTTGACTATATAGTCTCAAAAAGAGGGATAGAAATTGATCCAACAAAGGTAAAATCCATCCTACACATGGAACCACCACAAACACTAAAGAAAATGAGAGGGTTATAAGGAATATTGTAGTCCATTAGAAGATTCACAATGCAACTATCAAATAAAATCCACCCTTTTTTCGTATCTTCTCCATAAAGGAATGACTTACAAGTGGGATGAGAAGTGTGACAAAGCTTTCTAGTAGATCAAAGACTATCTATTAACACATCCAATGCTTATGCCACCAATACCAAACAAACCACTAATCTTGTATATCTCAGCTACATCATCGACATTAGGTGCTCTTCTAGAACAACATGATGAAAATAGAAAAGAGAGGGCTATCTACAACATTAGCAAGATCTTGGTTGGCTACAAAATGAAGTATTCATCTATTGAGAAAGCATGATTAGTATTAGTTTTTTCTTCACAAAAATTTAGACATTACATGTCGCATCAAATCAAACTTATTGCTAAGATTGATCCATTGAAATACCTATTGTCTAAAGCAATTCTCACTGGGAAAATGGCCAAATGGGTAATGATCTTAACATAATTCAACATAGAATATGTGGAGCGTAAGGAAATCAATGGACAAGTGATCATAGACCAACTAGTAGAGGCACCTGTCTATTTTGAGAATCCATTGATATCTAAATTCAAAACTGATGAATCAGTGCTCCTTATCAATCTCACAAGTCAATGGAAGATGTATTTTGATGGATTGTTCACCCAACATGGATCAAGAGCAGGTATTATTTTCATCACCCCCAAGGTGATATCATTCCAAAGTCATACATGCTATCATTCATGTGTACTAACAACATTGCTAAGTAAGAAGCCCTAATCATAGGTTTGAGGATAGCAGTTCAATGGCAGATTCAAGAGATGAAAGTCTATGGAGACTCACAAGTGGTTATCAACCAAGTCAATCATGACTACCAAACTAAGGATGACAAAATTACTCCTTACAAGAAGATGGTGGAAAGTCTTAAGAACCTTTTAATAGACATAACTTTTAAGCAAATTCCTTGTATGAACAACAGAGCAGTCGATGTTACGACAACAATGGAGTCACTGTTAGACATGCCAAACATCTTACAATGTGAATTCTTGTTAGAACAACTTCTCATACCAATTTTTGAGATCCCTGAATTTGAATTTGTGTGTTTCATTATTGGTCCTAGATCCCCATGGTATCATGACATATTTATCTACCTAAGTAGAGGAACCTTCTGATCTGATATAACCTCAAACCTTAAGAAGACCTTTGTTAAAAAGGCATCCTGATTTGTGATCATAAGTGATACACTTTACTACCAAAGCATCGAAGGGACATTAATACGATGTCTTAACCAAGAATAAGCCTTAACTACTTTAACAGAAGTACACGATGGAATATGCGGTTCCCATTCTAGTGGTATGAATTTAGCTTAGAAACTGTTGAGGGTTGGGTACTACTAGCTAACCATGGAAAGAGAATCCCATCACTATGTGCAAAAGTGTGTCCAGTGTCAACAACATGGAGATCTAATTCATGCTCTAGCTCAAGAATTACAACCAATGGTCACACCCTAGCCTTTCTCGCAGTGGGAACTTGACCTCATAGGAAAAATCACTCACACTTCATCCAATGGCCACAAGTTTATCATAACAACCACTGAGTATTTTACCAAGTGGGTTGAGGCCATTCCTATGACCTACTTAACGGGGAAGAAAATTATCAAATTTATCTTGAACTATCTAATTTTCTGTTACAGTGTGCTAAAGATGTGAAAGATAGTTTAGGATAAATTTGATGCTCAAAAAATTAGATTCAACATCCAACACTGATTCTCTACCCCATATTATCCCTAAGGCAATGGCCAAGCTGAGGCTACAAGTAAAACTATCCTAAAAATCTTGAAGAAAACAATCAATGAAGTTGGTTGTAACTGGCATCTACAGCTAAATCTCACTCTTTGTGCCTATCGAACCAGTATTCACACACCTATAGGTGCAACCCCGTTCTCCTTGGTCTATGGATTAGAAGCCATCTTTCCTATTGAGGTTGAGCTCCCATCATTGCAAGTTTCACAACAAAACCTAATTACCGATGAAGAATATAGAGTGTCTCAATTGAATGAGCTAGAATTCCTAGATGAGCATCGTCTTGATGCCCTCAATCACTTTCAAGTATATCAAAATTGACTAAAATAGAACTATAACAAGAAAATAAATGTCAGTCTTTCTAGGTAGGGGATCTTGTCTTAAAGTAGAATCAAAAGAACCTTCCAGATCAGGACAACAAAGGGAAGTTTGTGCCTAACTGGTTGGGTCCCTTTGTCATCATAACAAGCTATGGATCAGGAACATATCAATTGTAAAACCTGAAGGTGAACCCTTGTAGGAACCCACCAACATCTTGCATCTTAAAAAATTTTATGCCTAGTCTTGAAGGGTGTAAATTTAAAAATACAAAAAAATCGTAAAAATGATCAAAATCCAAAAAAATGAGAAAAAAGGATTGAAAAATTAAAGAAAAAAATAATCCTCTAGTGAAAACCATTTCAGTGGCACTTTGGGCAAGTACCTTGGTGAAAACCTAGCAAAAAAGTGCCTTGCATAAATAAAGCACCTCCATCCATTCTTTGGCTCTTTATCCTATCATTCTTTGCATCACCATCCATCCATCACATCATTCATCCTATTTATTCCACCATTCGTCTACGTCCATATCATAGCTTTATGTTGTGAAATATCGTATCCCCTTAGTACTACTTGGCATATTCCAAAATGTCAGCTTGTCCTGCCTGTATCGAGGTAGTTTATCATATCACACTAGAGGAAATTCATTCTAACTCACATCAGGCTCTTATATATCTTAATGTTATCAAAAATACCAAAAACATTTCATAAAACATTCATAAAAAAATCCAAAAACATCAAAATCCTATACAACTAAAATCTAAAAACATTCAGAAAATTGTAAAGTCAAAACCCAAAACATCCAAAAGACATCAAAATCCCTAAAAAGGTCAAAACATTGAAAATCCAAAAAGTAGTACCCTTGTTGAACTACGTCATCTCTGAGCTTGAACATAGGCAAGGCCATCATTTATGTGCCCCCGAGACACCCTAGGTTAGTCTTTTAGGAGTCCGTCATAATAATCTAACATTCCATCACCTATGCATTTCTCATCTTGTAAATAGGTTGAGTTACTTGAACTATGTGGTCTCTACATGTATAATGTAGGCAAGGATTATCTTTGATCAACCCCTAAGGCCCCTAAGATAGGTCTTTTAGGTTAAGTTCTTGGTTGAATATTCTCTCAAAAATCCCTAAAAATTTAAATATTCGAAAAACCCTAAAACATTCAAAACTCTTGAAAATCCCTAAACATTCAAATATAAAAAATCCCTAAACATCTAAATAACTCTCAAAAATCCATAAACATTCAAATATCGAAAATCCCTAAACATCCATATAACCCAAAAAATCCAAAAACATTCAAATAAGTTAGAAAAACCCCTAAACATTCAAATATTGAAAAATCCAAAAACATTTAAAATTTGAAAACACAAAAACATTAGAAAACATTCAAAAGGCCTAAATAGCATAAAAAATATTTGAGAAAACCCTAAACAACCTAAAATTTTTGTTTGAAAACATAAACATTCGCATAAACTTTCAAAAAACCTCAAAACATTTCAAAATACCAAAAACATTGAAATATTCTAGAAAATCCAAAACCCATCCATCCCATCTCGCTTTCACCTGAAATAAACCTTCATCCATAATAAATCAATCGTCATCTTCAACCTTTGGTAAAAAAAATAGAAAGCAAGTATTGCAAGTCGTAAAGCAAGAACCTAAGTGTCAAAATCTAAAGTATAGATCATAGGTAAATGCGTCAGTGAAGTTTGTATCAGTGGCTCATCATAGCATCATCATCTTAAATCAAACCATCTAATCGACATGTCCTAGGATGTATCCTTCCTGCAATGGAAATCAATATTAGAAATCACCTTAGCTAAATTAAACTAGGCAAGAGATATATATAACATTGATTGTTTGTCTTTGATCTTTTCTTCTGATTTATCTTAATGGCCCATTCCAAGGACCTCTCGATGATGTCTATCAAAATTATTTAGATAGAAAGGAATGGGGCATCGATCATTATCTTTTGTTTGCTATGCTTTTGGGTATTCCTGTAAAATAATCTTGGCACATACTTGTTTAGTTGTGTGTAGTGAAGTTGTTCGGAGTAGATTGTTGACTATGTTAAATAGGCGCAGGACAACCGAGAGGGGGGTGAATCAGTAGTCACATAATTCAAGCTTAAAACTTCAATACTTGTTAATTCCACAACCACACTATTATGTTATTAAGTAAGAGCATGAAACAAAAATAACATAAAGTAAAACAACATAATGAACACCATATTTTTTACGTGGAAAACCCAATGAGGGAAGAACCATGGTGACGGTTAACTCAATATAAAAATTATAAAACAGAAGCTCACTGCCAAGGGCTCACTACCCAAAAGAGGACTCACTGTCCAAGTACAAAGGCTCACTGCCTACAGAAAGGACTCACTTTCCAACAAGGAGCCTCACTACCTATAGATACAAAAGAGAACAAAAAGACCCGCCACAATAATTAACACATTCACAAGATTGTAAAAATTATTAGCTCACTACCTTCAACACAATGAAGAACTGTTGTCTCAACTTACTTGGGCACACACTTTTTCTCTTATGATTTGTGGTTCACTTTCATCACTTTGCATCAAACTGTCATACAATTCTTCACAATTCAACCTATTTTTATACCATCCTCAACCTTAGAAAATTTCTCCAAGGTTGGCCACAAATACCTCATTTCATAAATTCAAAATAGGTCGGCAACTAAAAATTCATGTGGTGGAAATGAATAAGAGTTTGACCAATAAAAAACATTTTTCAAGATAAAAAATAATATCTTGAAACAACCACATGCTTAATTAAATTTTATTCTTCGAATGAAGTGTAAACACCAGGTCGGCCAAACCTAATGAAAAAAAAATGAACATTGATGTACACGCTTCCCAACAAGAAGATGACTTGCAAACACCACAACACACTTCCTCAAGCATGAGAATACATCTCAAAATCTTCCAGATACATCTGCAACAAAACAATAGATTTCAATCATTGAACACCTTTCACCAGTCCATCTGAATTGTATAAACTCACACTGAAATACTAAAACATAACTTTTGGATCACCAATCTTCAAAGCTCTTTGCCAAAGCACAAAAAAAGACCTTCACAAGACACATTCCAGATCTGCAAGATCTGAAACGAAATAGAGGAGGACTACAGAGCAACAATATTTCTTCCAGTCCATAGAAGACCAACTCTGCGATAACAATTCACATACCGATGAACATAACTTTCACATACCATCAAACCAGAAGTTATAACTCAGGAGATATCACCACTAAATCACTATTATCAAACCTTCAGATTCGCACAAGCATAGGATCAACACATGAGAATAGCAAAGCAAATACTGAAGCACATTTTGAACACTTTCATCATTTTGACTTCTCTTCTTTATTAATTTTTTCAAAAACACTTGGAAACTCATCAATCCAACACATCTACAATACCATAAAGATAACTCCATGTACTCACAACATTTCGGCAACATCTCAACTATACATGTACAATCTGCAATATATTGAACCATGTTGACATCAATGACAACATTAATGACAACACCACTAAAACTTGCTCATACTTGCAATAGACTATTGCGTATGCTTTGGTATGATCTATTATAAGCTTCCAAACTACATTCCAACAAGGTTTCCATATGTCAAGGTGTGAACAAGAACTATCCTATCTATTTACAGATTCAAATTTCATTACCCTAGATACAATGCCATCCTGGTTATCAATACCTTGATGCATCGTGTCTATGTGTTATATCAAAAATAAGGAATGATGAAAAATCTCAATCCCAAGTGTAGACATCAAAAAATTGTCATCTTACGATACCTTGTCACAACATTGCATCATTTAGACACCTTGTATCATGTTTTGCCCTATGTACCCATGTCATCATCTAATTAGTTAAATAAATCTTATTTATTTGACTAATTTCATTTATTCCCTTCCTATGCATAATTCATCAATTCCTCTAATGTTGAGGTAAATGAGTGATATTGTTTGGTGGTACGTAATCATTTTCCATCGAGATATGCAATGCTGAATTAAAATGGTATATTATTTTAATTAATTAAATCATTTCCATCCATTTCCTCTAATGTTAATTAAATGGTATATTACATTTTGGTGGTAAATCATTTCTATCGATTCTTGTGATGTTGATTAAATGAATTTATTTTTATTTTATTATTAATCATGAGATTCAGCGTTAATTAAATAAATCCAAGAAATTTGTTTAATTAATAAAATCTTAAAAATATCTTCTCGCTTTCTTTCCAAATTTGAACTCATGTGCATCTAATTAATTTATTTAATTAGATAATTTCATCAATTATCCTTCTCATCTTTTTTCAGGATTTATTTCCTTTAAAAGATAATCAAAATCTTTCTATTTTTTTCACATCTTATCTTATCTTGTTTTAATTCCTTTAAAACAATAAATCAAAATCTTTCTATCTTTCGAAAATCTTATCTCATCTCATTGTTTTTCCTCTTTTGACAAAAAATCAAATCATTATCAATCTTATCAAATCTTATCTCTGTCCACATCAAAAATCTATAAATCAAACCTTTCATAGGCCATTTGCATCGAATCTTCAGACATCCTTCTACTGTCAAAATCATTCTTTGATTGAATCTTCTATCATCTTCATCAGGTTGTTATGCTGCAGAATTGAGCAACCAACATTCCTCCGACAATCAACCTTCAAAATCTTGCATCCTTGTGCAAGTGGAGAAGAGCCATGGAGATCAATCAACACTAGTTTGAAAATCGGTTTGCAGTTTCTTTGTTTACTATTTTTATTTTCCTTCTAGTTTTTACTTCATGGTGCTTGATAGGATTTAATTTGTTTATTGTCTTCAATGCATTTAAACCTTATTGATTATTTCCCTATCTACATTTTTGGCACCCACCGTGGGGCCTTGCCCCATTTTTAACATTTACCTGTAGGTTTTTTGACAGGATTTCGTGTTCTAAAATTTGGCTTTCTGACGAAAATTATCATTTTAGCACATCTAAGGGTTTTTGTAGTGCATACAAGGCTTTTAATGGTGTTTTTGCAGGTTTTATTGACTTTGTTTTGCAGATCTGCCAGTTTTTGGACAAAACCACAGGTTTTACAAAATTCTTCATATCTTCTACACAACTATGATTTTTTTTACAATATTTTTATAAAATATTGTACATCATTTCAAGAGGCTACAGTAAAAAATCAAGGGTTTATGATCATTTTTGTGGAAGTTATTTTGATTTTAATTATTTTCATAAATTTAATTTTCTAGATTCAAATTGATGAATTTTTCAGAACTTTTTACATCTTTGGAAAGCTCATGAAATTCTAATAGGGGTCTATGTTTTATAGATTTAGTTTGGAGGTCAAATATAATGCGAAAAAATTTAATCTTCATTTTTTGTATGGTTTTTACAAATCCACATTTCTGAGAGCAAAACAGAGAATTTTTCTTACTTCTTTACATTTCTGGAAAGCTCTTAGAAAATTAGTAGGGGTCTCCTCTTTGATTTTTCATTTTTCAGATCAAAAAAATCATCAAATACTAAAATCTAATTCGGCTATGTCAAAAGTATCTGAAATTGAAATTTTCTAATGAACTTGTCTGTTTCTTTTCTTTTTCTTTTCTTTGGATGCATTATAATATTGTTTTTTTTATCTTGTAGGTGATCATAAGGAGCTCTAGTAGTAGCAATATCACTCACAACAACAATTTGGAAAGAAAAAATAACTAGGTGCACTCGTTTCATGCTTCATCTCTTAATCATTATTTGTCACACATTTGGATTTGGGCTCTTAAAACAAATCTTGTTTTCAATCACATATCAAAAAATTGAGGCTAAAATTAACCATTGTCTTCCATCACATCTTGATTTGGGATCTAAAAAGAATAAGTGCTTGAACTATTTTACATACATTTCATTTATAATCTAAGGGAAATCAATTATTGTGAGCGTGAATCAAGTGTGTGTGTGATCACAAGCACCTCACTTGGTTTGCTTTTGTCAAACCCTTTATAGGAGGCATGGTAGGGGATTTCATCACCCTTAGGGACGACCTCAATCAAAGTGTGAATCGAAAGATACGCTTTTTTGGAAGTTAAAATATTATCACTCTTGGCTAAGCCCCAAAGAACTTTATACCTTTAGGAAGTGAAGGTGAAGGGTGGGTTACCCCTTTCTCCTAGTTGTGTGGCAGGATTTTGCTTTCAAATCATCCTTAGTCAACCTTGTGTAAACTAGCTTGAGATCTAATTGGCCATACCCCACTTGACTAGTCATAGGGCTTGTTGACGTGTCTTCCACGTGTGCTTGTTTAATAATCATCATTACATTCTTCAAATTTCAAAATTCAAACTTGCTTATGTGTCTTGCATGTGTGATTCATGTGTGTACATGTGTGATCATTCATTTAAATATTGTCAAATCAAGCTAGACACCAAACACATAAAGATAAGTCACTCTACACGTTCTTCCAACACATTCATATCCAATCACCATCAACCCTAATCAATCCAAGTCTTCCAATCTAATCATTCCACATCATCACTATCACCAACCTAGTCCTTTTCACCAATTATCAAAATGGTCATAATCATAAACAAGCCCAAATTCATAATACAAGGGGGCACAACTAAGAATTCCTTTGATGGAAATATGAATGCAACCTCTTCTCCAAAAACAACATCATCCAAATTCAATATTTTTGAATTTTTTGAGAAGCCCAAATCTAAGCCATCAAATAAAATTGACCAATCTAATCCATCCACTTCTTTGCATGCCAATGCCACATCAACACATCCATCAATATCACTGGAAGAACATAGGAGCCCAAGTCTACCTTGGCAAAAAAATCAAGAGCCTTTAAGTCTTAAGGCCACCTTTGACAAGGGAAATACCAATCTAGCACATGCACCCTATAACTTTATCATACCATCATCCAATCAAAATCAAAACCCTAAGCCAACACCTTCCACCTCTACACCTCCAAAGGATGTGACCCAAGGGCTACGAGCAAGGAATCAACTGTCGCCATGTCATTCAACACGTATACCTGAACATACAAAAGAATCCTCAAACATCATGCCAAGTCCTTCAAGCCAACCATGTCATCCACAACCCCTTGAGCCAATTCCAGAGTCTCCCCTCGTAAGTCCAAGTCACCCTCTATCATGCTCCTATGTTGTTGACCATCAAGAATATGACAAGTCCCTCCATGAGTCATCCCCTTCCACCTCCATTCAAATAAGTCATGAGGTATATCAAGAGCACAATCCTAAACATGCGGAAACATTACCCCCTCATCCACATAAAGATCAACACCCTCCCAATGATTCCATTCATAACATACCTAATACTGTTCATGATCAACCTTCCATCTTTGATCAAGATCCCTTTTATGATCAAGAAAACCATGATGATCCTCTTAGCCAACTTTATGCATTCCATGGTCAAGAGCTTTCCACCTCACCCATCCATGATTCACAAACATCCACTTCCCTTGATGAGACATATGCCTCCCAAGAACACATACAAGATCAAACAAATACAATGGATCTAAGTGAACACAATGCTAATCAAGATCCTAATGATCCTCCATCACACACTATCGACCCCATTGCAAGTCCTCCATCATATCCTGATGGTCTTTCCACCCTCATTCATGAATGTTCCTCCTTAGAACAACAAAAACCATTATCTTCCCTTGCTTCATTTTCTCCATCCAATAAGGAACTCGTGTCTAGTGTTCCACCTACACCTAGTCCCATCATCCATTGCATACTCCAAAACATGAACCACCAAGGTAAAGGTCTAGACCTTCATGAACAAGATATTTTGGAGCCCATCCATGTCAAAGTCCCTCCACGCTCTCATGGCCTTGAACCTACACCCCAAGGACAACAACCTAAAGATGTGGGTACTTCCTCTAGGCATCCTAAGTCCACTTTCCATCATAAAGCCTATTGTATCCCTAAAACATATGTTGCCATCCCTCCTCCATCATCTTACAAATGTCAAAGCATGTGACCATACACCTTCCACCATCAAATCTGCCACCATTGCTTCCAACTCCTATTATCCCTCGATCCACTTTGCCACCATTGCTTCCAACTCCTAACCCTCAATCCACTTTACCACCATTACTTCTAACACCTAATATCCCTACCATTCAATCCTCTTATCCATTTATCCATAAATACCCTAAACATCTTAATCATGACCAAAAAATGCACACATTGTATAAACATGAAGCTTCCACCCATTCCACCATACCCATGGGATTCAAAAGCAATAATTTCAATGCCTCTACCTATAAAGTAAAAAATCCTAAGGGTTCTCGTGCCTTAGGACATCAATAAAAAAAGTCAAAGCAAAATCCATCTAAAAAGTTATATAAGCCCATACCTCCAAAAGTAAAGGCCAAAACTAAAATGGTTTGGGTACCTATGAAAAAATAAATCAAGTCAAATGAGGCATTCACATCCCAAAAATTCCAACAATCCACTTCCATCCCACATTCTCATTCCATTCAAAAGTCTCAAATTCCTAAAACACACAAGCAAAATAAAAATCATAACAATGTTAAATCTATGTGGGTACCAAAAACACTTCATCCAACACCTCCTAAGCAAACATCTTCATTGCTTCCTACACCCCATCCACATCAAAAGCTTCAATGTTTATCACAGTGTGTGTAACCATTGGTCATGGTTCCCTTCCATTTCACAACAATTCCACATACTTCCACCTCCCCATCCTTCAACTACTATCCTAAATATCTTCCCAATCACCTTCCTATGGGCCATGCTTTTGCATAAACCTTTCATTCATCCTTTTACACAAGTCCTATTCAATCCACATCATCATCCACTATTCCCCATCCATTCTTACATAAGACTTTCATAATCTGTCATCTACCTAATCCATCCCTTTCATGTCATCTCTTACCAGCATCTATGAGCATAATGAGCATTTGACATGGTCCATGTAATGCCATCCATATCTAGTGGGACTATCACCTTTCACAGAACTAGAAACTTGAGTCCCTCCCATCCATATTCTCCTTCTCCTATCCAAAAAATTCAAAATAAACAAAAAAAAAGTCAAAAAAAATCTATAAAAAAAAGAAATAAGAGAAATCCCTTCGTCCAACGGTGAAAACCTGGTAAACAGGCGCCCTGAATAAGTACCATGATGAAAACCTAGCAAATAGGCGTCATGTGTAGGTTGATCTTCTATGTCACTTACACTTGGGGGCACAATGTCTTATCTATCCAACCTATCATTTTCATGTCATATCATTTCCATCTTACCTGTCATCTTTAGCCATCATATTGAGTCTATTCATACATACCTATTATATTGAGTCCATTCATCCACCATTTTTCTTTTGATCTTGATGAAGATATAGGGGCAAAATGTTGAAACATGTTTTTTTGGGTATCTCTGGACATACCTCATCCTTCCAAACAAGCCTATCATTATCCTATTGTCATAAGTTTTGTCATGAAAAATCCTAAGTATTGTGCCTAGAATGGGGCATGTTATTCCTATGCGACATGGTCTTTGGAAATCACATCCTTTCTCTCCTATGATGCATACATCCATTCCATTCACTATGACTTATCATTTCCATCCATCCATATATTATGAGCCTTTTTTCCCATCACCATCAATCCCATTTATCCCCTTGCACCTAGACTTGGTTTTTCCCCTTTTTATTGGTATCTAGCACAAAGGCTACTCAAATTTTCATCCTTTCACACCTCCAAACATTTCAAAAATTCAAAAAAATTCAAAAAATTTCA